>JAJJKD010000017.1:0-415689 GCA_022376535.1 Xylariaceae sp. FL0662B | reverse complement strand
TTTTAAAAAAGATCTTTTATTTATAAAAAAATAAAATATTTAAAAACCTTTTATATTTTGCCTAAAAAATAATTATTACTTTTCTTAACGTATTTTAAAAAGGTTTTTTATTTTAAAAATATAGTAAGCTTAAACTTTTATTATATAAAATGCTACTTTATTAATAATAAAATTAAAAACCTTAAAAAACTATTAAAGCATTTATATAACGATAAAGCTATATTATTAAACGAAATTATAAAAGAATTAATTTTATTATATTAATAATTATATTATTTTAATAATAAAAAACTATAATAAACTATTAAAAGAATTATAAAAATCGATTTACTTAAATTATATATATAAATATTTCTTTATTACGCTTATAATTAAGTTAAAATAAAAAAAATAAACTTAAAAAACCCCTAATAAAAAGGAATATATATAAAAGCGATTATTTAATATAATTTAAAAATACTTTTACCTATAACTATTAAAAATAATAAGTATTTTATTTTTATTATTAAATACTTAAATAAATAGCATAAATTTACAGCCTTAAAAATTAAAAATTAAGCTAATAATATACTAATTAAATATATTATAAATATATAAAAAAACCTTAAAATTTATTTAATAATATTTAAAAATTAAAATAAAAAAATATATATATTACGCTTAAATAATAGCTAAAAGTTTAGTATAAATAAAATTAAAAACTATTATAAAAATAAAAGTGTTAATTTATCACGGTATATAAGGGTTTTTAAAGGCTTAGCTGTTAATTCCTGTGTATTAAGTGAAAATACTAAAGTAAGGAAAAAAGGAAAAGAAAAAGGAAAAGATTTATAACTAATGGAAAACTATTTACGTATATAGTTATAGCCCGTGCATTAAGTACGTACCGATGTGCACGGATTATAACATAATTTTATTATTTTTAACGCCTTATAACTAGTATTAAAATGGTATTATTAAATAAAAAACTAAATTAATTTAAAATAAAATTAAGGCTTTTATTATTTAAATAAATATACTAATATATTTAAAACTTTATTATAAAAATAACGGTCTTTATAATAAATAAATTTAAATTAAAAAATATAAAAAACTTTATTTTTAAAAAGGTTTATTAAAACGGCTTATAATTTAATAAAAATTATAAACCTAATAATTTTATATTAAAAATTTTAAGATTTAAATATATCGTTTTTATAAATAAAAATTATTAAAATTAAACCGATAAAATAAATATTAAAAAAGTTAAAGGTATTTTTTAAAAATATAAAAAAAATATATATATAAAATATAATTAATAAAAAAAGGTTAATTATTTTAAACTTTATATATAACGTTTTATAAAAGCCTTATTAATATTAATAAAGCCTTTAATTTCCGAAATATAATTTAATTATTTCTTTTATATATATAAAAATAATTTAAATATTAAAAAAATAAAATTAAAATAAAAAATAAAAACTTTAATATTATTAATATAAATGTTATAAATAATAAGGTTAAAAGAATTTAAAAACGTAAAAAACGGCTTAAAAAGATAATTTAAAAAATATATATTTATTAGGCTTTAAAAAAACCTTTAACGTTTTTAATAATTTAATTTATATTTAAAAGGGCAATAAAAATAGCAAAAATAATAAGAATTTTAAAACTTAACATAAATTAGCCTTTTATAATTTAAGAAATTTTAAGTATTATATATATAATAATATATATAAAAATCTATTAATAAATTTATTAAAAAAAAAGGTAACGGTATTTTTCTTAAAAAAAATCCGTATATTAAAAAACTAAAAAACCTTTTTAATATTTATAAATTATTTAAAATTAAAGCTAATAAACTAACCTTTTAAAAGGTAATAAAAAACGCCGAAAAACACTTATAAATATAAGCTATATTTAAAAAAATCGGTAATAATTTTAATAGGGATATATTTAAATTTAAAGCATTAATAAATGCGATTTATAAATACTTTATTAATATTAAATAAATATTATATAAAAAGTTTTTATTAATAAATAATATAAATAAATTAAAAGCCCGCATTTATATTAAAAGTTTTATATAATAATAAGGAATTAATTATAATAAAATTATAATAATAATTATAAAAGCTGCTTTATAATAAATTTTAATAGCTTTAATAATAATATTAAAATAATATATTTTTTATATTAATTTTATAATAATATTTTTAAATAATAACCTAAAAAAACGTATTTTTATAAAGCAATTTTTAACATTAAAGGAATGTTTTAACGTTTATTTAAAATAAATAACGAAATATAGCTATAAAAATTAAAAAATAATAAAGCTAATAAACCTTTTATATAGTTTTAAATAAGCCGGTAACGCTTAATAAATAAAGGTTAGGTAATTATTAAAAAACTAAAAATTTATACTATTTAAATTAAATAACGTAATATATATTAATAAAAAATTAATAATATAATTACCTTTTATATAAAAATTTTTTTATTATTTAATTTAAATTTTTAATAATTTAAAAACCTAGCTAAAAATATTAAAAAAGACCTTATTATTACGGATTTAAATAAAGCTAACTGGTTTTTAAAAGTTAAAATTCGAAAAAATACCAGCAATAAAAAGATTAAAATAAATTCGAAATAATATATTAAAAAGGCGCTTAAAATAATTAAATTTAAAAAAAGCAAAGGTATAAATACGCTTTATAAATTAATATATTTAAAAAATATTATAAAGTATAAAAATATAATAAGTAGCTAAAAGATTTATAAATATGACTTATTAATTAATAAATATAACTTTTTATTATATATATTACGGTTTAATATTAGCTATATAATATTTATATAAATACGGTTTATAAATAATCTATTACTTAAATATATATTAATAATTAAAAAAATCCTATAATATTTTAAAGGTTTAAAAAATCGGGAATTATATTATAAATAATTATTAAAAAATTACCTATATTTTAAATATAACGATTTGGAATTATTTAAAACGGTAGATTTAAATTTTACCGGAAATTAAAAAAGTAATAAATTAATAACAGAATATATATATATATATTTAAAAGATATATAATATTATAGCATTTAAAATTATAAAATATAATTATAAAAAGCTTAAAAAAGGTAAAATATATTACTATAAATATGGTAATAAAGGATATAATATAAATATAAAACCTTTTTACGGAATTAAATCTTATATTAAAAAGCCTTATTATAATATTTAATAATAATAAAACCGGTATTAAATAAATAAAGGACTTAAATATAAATAAATAAAAGCGTTATATTTAAAACTATTATTATTATATATATTAAGAGGTAAAAATTAAATATATTAAAATTATAAAAGTTAATAGTAAAAAAAATCCTATTAATAATTTTATAAAACTATTAAAAAGCCTTAAATATATAAAGTTTATTAAATTATTTAAAATAAAAAATTAATAATTTATAATTAAGCTATTAAAAAGGTTAAGAATTAATATAATAATATTCGAAATAAAAAAGCGGTAAAAACGTATATAAATAATAAATATAGCGGATTTAAGCGTATTTAAGCTAATATAGTAAAAATTATATATATTTAAAAGATATATAAATAATTATAATTAAATAATAGCTTTAAGGTTTTATATATAAAGATAAAAAAACCTAAATTAAATATAAAGTATAATAAATTATTACCCTATTTATATTATTTTAAATATATAATATAAATGGGATTTTATACTTTAGTTTTTTTAACTTATATATATAAAATGTAATAAATCTTATTTATTTAAATTACCTAAGTCTGACCCCCTTTCCACGAACCACCTAGTCCATAAACTACTATTAAATAACATAATAAAAATCATATCTATTAAAGCTATTCATAAATAACTCAATAATAATAATTCTAATTAAATTTAAATTTTTAGCTTTAAACTAAAATATAATCCTCCGCATCCTCGTTTTTTTCAGATTTTAAATCGACTTTATTTTAGCTATCATTTTATACTTTAATTAGTACGTCTATATCCTTTTCCTTCCGCAACCTTTTTTTCTCTATTATAATTTATAGAATATTAATAAATAATTTATTTAGGTCCGGTTAAACTGCCCGTTGTTTAGTAAACTTTATTTTATTTAATATAGCTTATAAATAATTATTATAATTTTTTTTGCGGGCGATTTCGATAGTAAATTAATCGAAAGCCTTTATTAGCTTTTAAAATAGAAAACGTATTATAGGTTATCCGAACACTTAATTAATATTAATTAGTTTTTTTTAAATAGTAATAACTTTCCTTAAATTTTTAAATATATCTATAGCTATTTAAGCTAATTTAGTTGGAAAATTAGGTACCGGAAAAATAGAAATGATTATAGTAGCGGTTAGTTATTATTAATTATCGTTAATTAATATAAATCTCGAGTTTAACAGCTTAAATTAATGTTTAAAATAAATACTATTAGCTATTTAGCTAACTATAATATTATTTAAAATTATCGTTTTATTTTAAGCCCTTTATATAATACGGATAAACTTTTTTTTACCGGGATTTGCGGTTTTAAACTTATTATAAACCTTAACGAGTTTTTTTCGATAATAGCATTTTAAAACCGAAAAAATATATAAATTTAATAGCTAAAAAACGTAAAAGGTATACGAAGGTAAAAAAATAAGCTAAATTTTATTAATATAATATAGCTATATAAATTCCTCGATAATATAGCTATTATAGCCATTAAATATTAATACCTTTTACTAGTTCGAACGTAACGGCTTAATACTAAATATAAATACCTTTTTAAACTACTTTAACGCGATTTATTAATTTATCTATCCGTTAAATAAAATAGTAAAACGCTAAATACGAAATTCCTTTTCGTTATCGTTAAAATACCACTATTATTAAACTAATTTACCGGCGTATATAATTAAAAAAAATATAGCACGGCTATTAATACTAATATACGATAATATTAATATCTACATTCTATTCCCGCTATTTTTTATAAATATATACTTATAATAAATATTACCGATAACAATTCCGTTATCCCTAATACTTTTTATTACTCTAAATTCGTTAGCATTATATATATATTTCGGGGATATACGGCAAATAATAAAGTAATCTAATCGGTCGAAAAAAATATTAATATTTATATTCGTTATAGATTTAATACGCTAATAATCGATTCGATAATTTTTTACATTTTTAAAATTAAAATAACGTTTTAAAAAAATAAAATGCCACCGTTTTTCTAACTTAAAAAGCTAATGTTACTATTAAAAGATCTTTTTAACGTACTACTAAAATCGAATAATCGGCGGAATATATTTTAAAATACCTTAAGTTAGCGCCTAAATAGCTAAATAGTCTTCCTATAATTTGTTAAACTTTTAATAGCGTTTATTAGTCTTTTCGCGTATTAGTATACCATATAATCGGCGCCGAATATACTATTAATCGATATAGTAAATTTTCAATATTAATTTAAAAGGTCTTTTTTCAAAAAGGCCATTTATAGCCTAATTCGCATATAATTAAATAAATAAAGCAGACATTTTAAAAAAGCAAAAAAAGACGAATAAGAGAATAAAATCAGAAAAAAAATCGAGTGTATAGATGGAGAAATATTTATAAATAAATAAAATACCCTAGTTAAAAACGCGTCGCATAAAGCACGGTTTATAGCTTAGGTAGTTTATAAAGGGGGGGTTAGACTTATAATATATATAATAATTACTATTATATATAATTATATACCTTATAATAATTAAGCCATTATTATAGCACTATACCCCGTAACACGTAAGGTGGTTTATGTATAGGTGGTTTATATATATGCACCATTAGTTTTTATTATAGATCCTTTCCATAATTAGATCTCCATCTTTATTATATTACATTAATTAAATAAAAGGTATGCTATTAGCCACCATTACCTATTACCATAACAGCCATTTAATAATTATAAACTTTATTATTAATATATTAGTACTTAAATTATATTATAAAAAATCTTTACCCGTAATACAGCATTTATTTAAACCTGTTTTGCTGTAAATAAAAAACGTGTTATAGGAACGTCTTAATAAGCCGTGCGTATCGCCTCTCGGACAACATTCGACCTTTCGTTGCGTTGACGTCAAACTTTCCTGGCCAACGCATGCTTTGCGCAAATCTTATTCTGTAGATTTCCTGACGTCTCGAGATTCGAAAATGCCTCATCACAAGCGTGAAGATATCCTTGGAGCAGCCACGGCCTTCTGCGACAGTTTCGCGCAAAAGAATGCGCCGGCGGATATACTTTGCCACTTCTCCGCCTCCGAGGATATTGTTGCCTACGAGCATGGTTTGCCTGAGCTCGCGCCGTTTCTAGGGCGTGAGTTTAAAGGTCGGGATGGGATAAAGAGTTATTTCGAGACAATATCGTCGTGTTTAAGTTACGAAAACATGCAGTTCTCCAATTACATCGTCGATGAAGTTGAGAACAAGGTCTCCGTCCGAGGCGCTGCGACTTTCACCTGGACGACTACCGCCGAGAGCTGGGCCGAGGTCTTCACTTATGTACTCGCCTTCGACGAGCACTACAAGGTTACCCGATACGAAATCTGGGCCGATTCTGGCGCTGCTTACCTGGCGAGCAAGGGTGAGCTGAAGCACGTACGGAGCAAGCCCCGAGCATAAACTCAGCTGAGACATTACATCTATTGGACGGTTGAACAGGTTTTTTTCTTAAAAAAACAGCTAGTTAGTGACAACTACTATGGAGTCTATCTTGAACAGTTACATCTTAATATCGATGAACAGCCCCTATACCTAGGTATGCAGCCACCTGCGGTTATTGCCAGCTCTATCGGGGGTGGCGAAGCGGACAGAGCCGACAATGCCTGCATTATGTAATGGAGCGTCTGGGTGTAACGGATCTTCCGGCTTCAGGGACTGGCCGTCGTATCCGAAGGATCAAAATATAAGCTATAACGCCTCTTTCAGTCATATTTTTCTCCAACATCAACGTAACCAAAGCTTCGTCAATACCTAGGTAATTACCTGGGTAATAAAATCCTCAGCAACTGCTTAGTTGCCGGCTACGTAGAGTATCGACTCACCTAACTCGGCGGCGGCGGCCGGTGTACCTGGGTTTTTCATCGACGTGAGGACTAGGTACGGCATCCGCGACATCATATCGAGGTCGTCAACCTGGATGAATCGCCTTGCGTCTTCATGTGTTTGAGCAGCTATAAGAGCTAGTTATCCACCATGGTAAAGCCCTCTTTGTCTACCTCGTCTCAGCGCACTGTGACTAACCGAGTCTCGCAGGCGTCATCCGCAACAAGATACGCGCTCATCGCAACCCTCGTGGGCCTCTCCGCCGTAGGCTTCAGGAGCACCTTCCTCCCCCTGCTGCACAACGGGCTGGGCGCAGTCCTAAACAGCCTCGCCGACGGCACGACGGCCGTCCTGCCCGGTGCGCCTGCGCCCCTTAAGCGTAGCTACACGGACATCGGTGCGCTCGACCGCCAGCTCGTGCTGCTCGTCGGCTTCTTCTCGCCGCTGATCGATGGCGACCCCGGCTGGAGCACCACCGCTTTTTACGCGTGGGGGATGGCGCAGTTCGCGGCCGCCTGGACGCGTGAGTACCTATTAACCATCGTCCATCCAGCGCCCTTTTCCTCCCTTCACTTATTCCCCCCCCCCCCCTCTTTCTTTACCGGGGTATATGTATGCATATGCATATGTATATTCGAAAATCAAAAGCATGTCAAGCTCGAGACACCTAACCATCCTCCGCTAAACCGAACTATCCGAGATGAGAAACCATCGCTAACCCCGTATCATGCTCCCGCAGTCCTCGTGCTCGAGGGCCTACGCAGCGGCAACCGTGCCCGCGCCGTCTCCTGGGTCGGCACCGTGGGCATGATCGTGCAGACCATGACCTGGACGGTGACGGCGCCGCTGTACCTAGCCTTACACCTGGCGACATCGCCCGTGGCGCGCCTGCGCGGCGGCAACGGCGACGGCGCCCGCAGGGCCCTATTCGTGTACCTCTGGGACCTGGCGCTGCTGCCGCCGGCCGTGACGCTAGGCTTCGTGTTGCCGGCGCTGTGCATGAGCCTGCCGGGCCCGCTGCGCCACTCCGCCGGCGCCCACTACGCCTGGCTGGCCTTCTGGCAGGCGTTCCCGGTCTGGACCGTCGGCGCGCTCGCCGCCATGCACACCACTTGCTACTGGGCTGTGGGCAGCCTCAGCCTCGGCCCGCGGGGCGCGCGGGGCCGCCCCGCGCCGCCGGGTCACGGGTTCGCCGCCGCCGCCGCCGGCGTCTACGAGTTCGCGCTGGCAGTGTGCGGCGCTGCGCACGTGCCGATCGTCGCGGTATCGCTGCTTCCCGATGCCCTGCGGTCGCGCCTGGGCGCCGCGCTCCCGGCGGCAGCGGCGCCAGTGCTCGCGCAGGTCCGGTTCCGCGACGTGTTCGTCCCGTTCCGGGTCTCGGGGCCGCCGGCCGTCGATCCCGCGGGCTACGCGGCCGGCGACCTCGCCCCGCTCGTCCTCCACTTCCTGCAGTACGACATGTACGTCGGGCACGCGGCGCTGCTGCTCTGGGCGGCGTACCTGCATGCGACCACGGTCAGGGACCCGAGTCTGGTCAAGACGCTGCGCGTGGCCGGGTTCTGGTTCCTCGTTGGCGGGCCTGCTGGCGCTGCTGCTGGGCTGCTTTGGGACCGCGACGAGGTGGTCAAGGAGGGAGAGACGCCGGCGGCGAGTGAGGCGGAGACAAAATGAGTGCGTGGGATGTGTAATGAGAACTGGCTTTCTGGTACTTGACGTGGATGATTGGATGGTGTCTGAGTAGATGCTGGGGAAATCAGAAGGATTGGAGCTAGCAGAATTTCTACTAGCTTAGTACTTCAATAGATAGATGTAAGTGTCTAAAAGCTCTGAAAAGATAGAATCGACTAGGGAAAATGTACGGAATATCTAGGGTTGCCCAAGAAATCTAATAATATACATGCCGCTATAATGGTAGAGCGACAGAAGAAGCACGAAATAATATAGATGCATCAACAGTTACCAAGATTGAACTCAGCAGATGTATCAAAATGAGGATGTAGCCACGGTTATATTCTATTGGTATATCATCTACCTCTATATACCTTCCATCTATCCACAAACAAGCTCATCGCTCGTAAGACTGGGCGTTTTCATGTCTATAGCCGGTTCCTTGATATTTCCCCTCCCATCCGATTCCGGTATCTCCTCTTCGACCTTCTTGAACGCACCGTTGCTAGAAGATACGTGCCCATTCGCTTCTATTACCGGGCCACTAACCGCAGCTTCCGCGGCCTGTTTCTTCTTCTCCTTCTTGCTGAGGCTGATACTACCGTTGGCTAAAGCCTCTTTCGGCAGGGGCCGCACGATCGGCTGCACGATCCACCACGGCCGCTTGCACGCCTTGACCGTCGCCACCGAACTCTCGGGGTCGCCGCAATCCTCCGGATCCTCCGCGTCTTCCGAGTGAGGCTTTGGTTCCTTCGCAGGCTTGGGCTCGGCCTCGGGTTCCTCTATGCTCTTGCCGTCCGTCTTTTCGTACTCGATCAGACCCTCCGCTACGCGCCGCTCGACCATGTCGAGGACCTTCTCGATGGCGGGGACGTCGCCCGCGCGGCTCCGTGCTAGGGCGTCGCGGACGTCCGTGTGTTTCGCGATGAGATGGCGCAGCAGGTGGAACAGGTGGGGTCGGATGGCCAGGAGGTTCGGCGACGTACACTTCTCGTGCTTGGTGCCGCCGTCCTTCTTGCGTTTCTTCCGCGCCGGGCCGTCTTCTTCTCCGTCTCCTACTCCTTGTTGGGCATTTTCCCCTGCACTATTCCATACCCAACTCTCGTCGTCGCCGACGATGAATAGGGGTCGCCGTGACGGCGGCTCCTGCTGCAACACGTACTTGTGCAGGATATCCATGTACCGCCTAAAGATGGCGTCGACCCTGTATCCGCCCTTGCCGTCTCGGCCGCGCCAGTACTCCCGTCCCTCGCGTCCCGGCGGGGGAAGCGGCGCGAATATGGCCGGATCGCTCAGGTTGCCCTCGGCGCTCATGACGGCGTCGGCGCCGGTGGCCTCGAGGCACTTCTGCAGATCGCCATGCTGGAGCACGTTCCCGTTCGCGAAGATGACGGTGTCCCTCGGCAGATTTTCTCTCAGGTACCGCAGATACGTCCAGTCGGCGACGCCCGTCAGGTGGCCCTTCTGCTCTCGCCGCCGTCCGTGGACGGTAATGATGCTCGCGCCGGCGGCCAGCACGTTCCTGGCGTACGCTAGAGTGGCCTCCTTCGTCTCCAGGACCCGTATCTTGGCCGTCACGGGCACGGGGAGGTTCTGGTGCAGCGTGTTGATCAGTTTGTACACGAGCTCCTGGTCCTCCTGCAGGAAGGAGCCGTAGTGGCCCCTCCGTGCTATGCCCTGCGGACAGCCTAGGTTTAGGTCGATGGCGTCGCAGTACGGTGCCGCGAGACGCGCTGCGCTTAGCAGGTGTTCCGTGTCGTTTGCGCAGAACTGGACGAAGAGGGGACGGTCAAGGGCCGGGTTGCCGTCGAGGAAAGGTATCGAATTCGGATTCGACGCGCCGGTGCTGGAATCCGCGGGGGCGGGTCGTGTCGACTCAAAATGCGAGTCTCTATACTTGGGTGTCTCTGCAAATATTCGGGCGTGGAACATGGGCGTATAAGCTAAAAGTTTGGCATTTTCGGCCGGGCTGAGGAACGATCGTGTGAGCATGCGCCAGGCCTATGGGACGAAGAAAGGAAAGTCAGTATTCGACTCCGTTTCTCAAATACGACTCGCCCGTAGAAGAAGACATACGAACTCTGACTGGTCAACCATTGGCGCAAGTACAAACTTGGGACTCCCTATACTCTCATAGAAAGCCCGACCATGTAGCTTGGCCTTAGGTGTTGCGCCTGAAGCCATCGTGGCGTATCTTCTAACCAGAAAGCGCCAGCCAAAGCCGGGAACTTTCCAGTGCATATAGATAAAAAGCTTATCACAATATCCAAAGCAAGGATAGTGACCGTTCTACTACTTCATCTCATCCTAAATGCCGTCAAGTTGTACTGTGTGAATGTTGAGACGATTTGTTCATGGGAAAGTTTTGGTGGGTCTTAGTTCGGAAAATAGCTTCAGTCTAGGTTAGGTAAGTATGCACTTATACAGCATACCTCCGATAACAGCATATCTATGTACCTCTATCACTCGAGAATATACAGCTTATATATAGAAAATGTGAACCTTTTTACGATGATAAAAGAAACGAAAAGGCTATCAAGATTAAGATTTCTATCCATTTACGCCTGTAATTAAGAGAACATATATCTTAAGTAGGTAGGTTGGAGATGACCTCTTATCATCAGCCTTGCACAAAAACCCCACGGGGACCGACAATTCGTATCTCCTTAAGGACCCTTGAGGCTTAAGTGATTATCTTATACTGTTGACCCGGAATATGAAGGTGCTGCGCCTTAATTTGTACCCTCTACTTGCTCGTATTAGACGTTGGGGTACCGGTACGAACTAGACCATCGCATTCGGTCCATTGTAACATCTTGGCAAGCTAGTCCGTTGACTACCACTATTCCCAGCGTTTACTCCTATATTGGAGCTCGGAGGACAACATATTACCAGATAGCCAGGGTTGAACTGAGGATATTCCCAGCATCAGGTTGGTTGCTACGGCAGAATCACTCAAGTTCAAGTCTGTTTTGACAATCTTTACCAACATGAGTTCACTTTCTATACTATTCCAAGCAAGTCTCCATGTAGTTCAGATCCACATTCCAAGAGTTCCAAGCGGACGACGAGGAAAGGGGGGGAAAGGGAAAAAAAAAAAAAGAGGGCAATCTGATGCTAGTAAAAAAGCTATTAACTGCTGTATGCTATTATTTCACTCGTCCCATCCGGAAATATTGCTAAAATCTTCGCTAAAAGTACATTTCCTTCTCCCGTCCAAGCTACGTCATGGTTGCGAGGTGATGGATGTGATAAGACAAGATGACTAATTCCTCCTCTCGCTGAAGTGTCATTTGGCACTCATGTCCCTTTATTTAGAAAATAGGATGGCGCGTCATCCGTAGATACATACATCTATGCTTGCGTCCAAAACTTGATCTTCCCCGTCGCGTGGAGACCAAGGTGGAGTTAGATGGGCAAGAGATGATGCTGTAATGTTGGCAAGCCGGTCGAGGATTGGACATGGCTGTCCGGACCAATCGGTCTTTCATCCTCATCGTGCACCGGCTCCGGTACCGTGGAAGTACCCCGTCCATTCTTTTAAGACACGAGATAAGTGTTCCAGCAGCAAAAGGACACCGACCATCTCCACAGATGGCATGTTCCCTCCTTTCAGCATATGAACCACCCATTGCTACGCAAGCTCGTCATACTTGGCAGGCCCTTACCAAGAATGTTGCAAACCGGCATCCTGTAGGGTGCATGTACGCCTTATTTTAGTCTCGAGGTCGGTGGTCGCTGCGAACATGTTCGGATGAAATACGTTTAGGAGAGCCACGGAGTTTCCGTCCTTGCCGCCATTGTCAATTATAGCAACGACTTCTTTTTGTGCTTTAAAAAAAAGGCAGAATAATCATAAATTTCGAAAACGCCTTGACACCTTACTATGCTGACCGTGTGCAATGCCGTTGGACTTTTAGGAGTGTCAAATACATGATCGCAGGTTTATGGCCTTTAATCGAGAATGGGATCAAGCTTGTTGAGATTTCGTGGGTAAGTCGCTTGTCATCATTAGAAAAAGTGCGTATAAATCTTCGACGTTTCGTGGACTTCCATTTCCTGTAGCTTGAGCATTAGCAGATGATCCACAGCGTGATTGTCCATTTTGTTGTCTGACTGACCATCTTGAAACTGTTCAACTCTTCTTTGATTTGCTGTGCAAGCATTGGTGTCAGACGGTTGCAAGTTGCAATTTCCCCACGACGATCATACTCGGCACTTGGCCATGTGTCGTAGAATACAATTCGCGGACTAAAGGTAGCATTGCGTTTGCTCATACCACCTTGGGGCGTTGTCGGGGCACTCTTGGTATCCTGACGAAGGCGGAGTGCCGACATGAAATAGTCTTCGTTGCCGATAGTGATAGATCCGTTTCGTTTGTGGCCTTGAATATCTTCGTTAGGTGTGCTTGGAGCGCTAGAGTTGGGCGACTCGGAGACATTGGGAATCATTGGCAGTTCGAAGGTGGGTCCACCTCGAGTTGACGGACTCGGCGAATTGCTGCGAGCTTGTAACCATTAGTAATGAAAGCCTGCATAGTTCAGATTATTACTCACTTTTCAGAATGCCCTTCCGAATTGTCGCTAAGACCTCTGCTCGCTCTTTTTCGCCTCCAACAATGCTCTTCCTCGCTGCTGAATTATCGGTGCCAGAGCTACCTAGGCGGTCTGGGTCTCCCGTCTTGGTAGCTTCCATCGAGTTCCTTTCCACATGAGGGAAACCGGTGCCACTGACTTGCTGGCTGTTGACGTTGGCGTTGACATTAACCCTCTCACGCTCAGCTTCAACGGTGACCATCGATACAGCGGCTTGAGAAGCTCCGGGAGCAACCGACTCCTCGGTAGGCACTCCAATGGCTGATTTAGGTCGGAATAACCCGACTAGTGATCGTCCCCCCTTCTTCACCCCACGACCCATCTTACGGAGCATGATGGATGCCGAGGATGCGGTTGACGAAATGGATAAGTTGTCAGTTGACCCTGAGAAGAGCTTGGTGCCCGAATAGATGCTCCTGCCAATGCCAGCCTCCTCCTGCTTCTGCGCGATGCGGGCCTGCTCTGCCTCGTAGATATCCTCAGGCGTAGGATCCTTGTGTAGCCTCGAGGGCTCGTTATGACCCGACTCCGTGGCATCGGAAGTAATGTCTTGACCGGTAGCCTTCCTGAGCTCTGCGGCGCTCCCAAAGGAGAAGGCTCGTCGTAGTCTCGATGTCTTGTTCTTCGACTTGCCCCCCTTCTCGTTAATAGCGGCGAGTTGTTTGGCAGCAGGGCTTTCGACATTCGCAGCATGGGGCGTAGTTGGTGCTTTTGTCGACGAAGGCTCCGGCGCGTTCGAGACTCCGGCCGAGTCCCCCGAGGAAGATCCGGCATCCATAGTTACCGGCTTCGACAAGGGAGATGGACTAAGAACTCGTTTGCCGACATCAGTCGACGAGCCCCGGGGCGGTATGTTGACCGACCTGGATTGATCTTGACCTGGCGTTTTTTCCGCAGAGGTGGAAGAGGTTGAAGCGGGGCTTGTTGTGGGGGCAGATGCGTTGGAATTTCGATTGGCAGACTGGTACATAGAATGGTTAGTCAGTATCTCAGTGAGGCAACAATGCCTGACCGCCTCTTGATTGGGTAACCTATCGGAAATCGGATTGAAATGAGAATACTCACCGAAGATGGCCGAGAATTGCTGCTTCGACTCGAGGCAACGCTTTCAGAACTGCCATTTCTAGCATGCATTGCATTTTTCTCCACAGTTAAGTTCGCCGAGGAGACAGGCGCAACACGTGCAACAGGACCCTGATCTTTTTCAGTGTTCCCCTGCTTCCTTCTCGAGGCGGCCAATGCTTCCAAGCGGAATGACTCTTCCGCCTGTTTGAAATCTTGCAGGGTCAGGGGGTTGGGATAATCGGTAGAATTAATTGAGTGAATGCTGCGCCGCCGATACCTTTTGGCCTCTTCCTCAGTGGAATGTCGATGAATATTCATATCATCCATCGCTGCGCCAGCCAAAGCACCGTAGGCACTGTGTGGTCTATTGACAATAACAGGTGGATTTCTGGCGAATGCTACTTTCCGGTCTGGCAACGCCCGTGGATTACTATGAGCGACATTAGCCATGCCAGAGCCAGACGGCGTTGCCGAGCCCTGTAGTTGCGATGACTGCATAACACTTGGTGACGAATCTGTAAATCTCGGAGACGGTCGTCGATATCGCTCAGGTGGTGACTTAGCAGCTGCTACTTGTGCGAAGGTCGGTTGATTGGACGAACCATTCAGAGGTACCGGTGGAGGTCGAGAAGTCCAAGAATCGTCGACAGAAACTCCAGGGGTCATATTTTGCTGTGCACTATTGCCCATGTTGGCCGAGGCATTTGCCGGATGGCGAGCACGCGCTACAGCATTAGGATCCATCATCTGCGTAGCAGGCACATTGGAAGACGACGACCCCCGATACGCCCCTTGCTGTTGCCATTGGCCACCATTAACGAGGTTTGGCGTGGCCGTGAAGGCATATGGTTGAACAGGGGCTGTCGTGTTGCCTCGATAGACAGCCTGTCCCCCAACACCGCCTTGCAGGCCGTGATACGTATTTCTTTGTGTGTTGGCCATGTATGATTGATTAGGCTGAGCTTGCGATGTCCCCGACATGACTCCTGAGGCTGGATTCGGCACGGTTTGAAGCAGTGTCACAGTTCCGGTTTGTTGAGGGTAGGTCTGAACCAATGCAGCCATATTCAAAGGTTCGGGGTCCAAATGGTCTACTTGTCGTGACCCACGAATGGAAGGATCTCGATTCACCCGGCCGACGTAAGGACGTGAAGCGAGAAACTAAGTAGCCCGCGAGGAACACAGACAGGTGATCCTGAAAACACCTTCACATTAGCCTACATTGGTAATCCCCTATATGGCTGAGGACCATGACATAAGTCCTGTAGCAAAATACTTGAAGTTGAATAGAAGAAGTTGCACACCTTCGGAATATCAATTACCTGCAATCTTCACGTTCGGCAACGTATGGAATAGTAGTCGGAGCAATGGCGAGATGCGAATGGAGACAAAAAAACGGTTGGATTGGAGGAAAGTCAAGGACGCCTGCGACCAGGATGGTAACGAACGAGTGATGATCTCCAAAAAGAAGCCTACTGCTACCGTAGACAACTTATCGTGCTGATGTCGGCTATCTCACGACATTTGCTTTTGGAGTATGGCCGGTTCGGGTTCGATGGGTTTGTGGTGTCACGATTGACACCAAGCGTGGTAGATGGGAACCTCTAATAGGACATGGGAGAAGCTGTTCGTTGCTGTACCACAACTGTTGATCAAGAAAGGAAAGGAACAATCCTGTTTTTTGGGCTTTATGAGTGTTTATGGTATGCCAGGCCGATCCGATGGCGTTAGGCAGTCTGAGACAGACACCAAAGAATAAGGCTCTGAGATGGGAGGAGCTGGGAGAAAAGGGATGAGCGGAAGAGAGAAGGGAAAAAAAAAAAAAGGGACCTCGCGAAAAAGGGTGATGGACGAAGGAGGACAACAGCAGGGAACTTGGGAAATAGGGAAATAACAGTATGTACTAGTAGGTGATCTAAACAGAGAATAACCGAGGGAAGGGAGAACGGGAGACGCGTGTGAAGGGGAAGGAAGGAGAGTTGACGTTATTCAGAGACGCATGGGGATAGAGAAAGAAAGAGGGTAGGAAGTTGAGGTTTGACTTCTGTCTGTCTTTCTAGCTTGTCAAAGGTTGTCTAAAGTTAGGGAAGGGGTACAGGTTGTAGTGGACCAAGAAGAACAACGCTAGGCACTGCACATGGCTGCTAAACCTTGGGTACATACATTAAGTAGGTAGACTGTTCCTACCCCAGTGGAGGTTTAGTGTACCAATTTACTTGTTAGTTGCATGTGGACCCAGCTTAGGTAGGTTTAGCCAACCTACTTGTATGGACATTACCTACGAAGGTTCGGGCCATCAGGAATGCACATCCGCCACGGTTCCGCTACAGTAATAGCTCAATGTCATATATACTGTTAGCAAGGTGGCATTAGTGGGTAAGAGCCCTGTAATTGTAGTAGCGTTAATTGATCAAAACCCTATAGTTATAGTGGCATTAGTGGGTAAATACTCTAAGCTAGGGTCAAATCACAGTAATTCAAAAACTGTGTTGTACTGTGGCTGAACTGTGGCGGATGTGCATTCCTGTTGGCCCGAACCTTCGTACATACAGTACACACGTACATACATACGTGCATAACATACATTAGGTACTTCCATACTTACCTCGACAATCTGGAAACGAATTAATATGTGGTCCATGCATCATAATTTCGTCGATAGGTACAAGACGGGTTTTAGCAATTCCCGGCTCTACAGTATCTGTCTCTATCTATCTCCTTTTCCCTCATTGCCCCAAGGCAATCCCTTGCACCATATGTATGTACAGCATACGGAAGAATTGGACTAGAGGCCATGATACACACATGATTTTGCATACTTGCAGCTGTCGGATGTGTATAATCAACAGCTTAGGTAGGTAGCACGCAATACACACATCGTACACACAGTACATCGATCAGCTTGATTACTGTATTTCATTCCAAGCATTCCCAATGCTTGACCGAGACCACCTGCTAGCAACCACGCTGCCACGATACTGGGCGCTGAAGTGTCCTGTATGCTTCACATCTCGACCTGGATTGTGTTGCACAGTGCAGCTCGCCACCGGTAGTGCGCTAGATCAGGTGTGATTGATTGTTTTGTTCCATCTGTACTCAGATACGGTGTGTCCCCTGTGGAGTTAAGTATCGCGACCAAGCCATCTCAGATTGCAAGGGCTCATCCAGACACCCTGCTAAACCGCTTTCACCTAAGCTCGTATGTCAATTGGTCTCCACCCTCACGGGATTGTTGACGAGGGCAAGGATGTGTCAAGTTGGTTCATTGGCCAAGCAGCCAAGCCGAGGACGTGGTGGGCGTGAGCATTGATTCCTGTCGCGCTAGACAAGCATAGCAAGGGGACGATGGTGCTCTTTGGCATGACGCGGCAAGGTACGTAGTACACAGTATTAGGGACATGCGGAGGCAATTCGCCTGCATATTCTTCTGCATCGATGGTTCGATTGCTTTTCCCAGCAAAACACCATTAATGGGTTGAATAACCAGAACTGATGTGCATTGTGGATTCTAGTAGCGAACTTGCGATATCACAGTGTGGCTAATAGAGTGAGTTAGGTTCGATTCCTAACAGCGCTATTGGTATTCGCTCTATTAGCTCATGTATCACAGATCAGTGAAGAGATAATTATCCGCAAACATTCTACGTAAAAGGATACCTAATTGACCCGATCAATACCTTACCTGCTACCTGCCCGTATCAATCAGGTAGATATGGATGTAGAATGTTATACAGACCCGTACGTACATACATTAGGTATTACACAAATTGATTATACACGTTGTACGTTACAAAATGACGTATTGTACGGATCCGTACTGTACATAGGTAGCTTGATAAGATCAGTTAAGTGATGACAAGCCTGTCAAGGCCTAGAGTTTATATAATATATGTACATATAGAATCCCGTAGGTACCGCAAGTTACTTGACTCTATCACCTGGACACAGAGCACGCATGTACTACATCAGTATCTGACTACCTAGACTTGATTGTGACACCATACGAGTACTTTGCGGTGTTGACAACATTAGCAGCTTAGGCTCATGTAAGGTTATCCATGTAATCAAGTCTTGAAAGCCTTCAAATGGCAATACTTTGACTTATACCTACCCATGACAACTATCACACTTCCAGACTCCTAAGTCTACCACTAACCCTCATTAGTCTTCCCTAACTTCAAATTGCCTCCAAAGGAAACAGATAGGAGAAGACTCGCATGTCAGCCGTGACAAAATCAATAACACGTATAAACGATTCGATGATGTTCTGCATGATCTCCTTTCCAGCCCCAGCTTCGAAAACGGGCTCAGATTGACTAGATAAGGTTAAAAGGCATGCTGATCGATCGGTGACAAGATAGAGTCACCGCTTAGGCGGGCAGCTAGAAAGTTAATGCTTAAATACAGCCTAGGCATGTTGCCACTTCTGCGCTCCTCTCTGCCTCCCCTGAACAGCTCCGCATGTACGGTAGCGAACGTAGGTAGCTTGAGTTGCACTTCTTTATGTACCTTTCAGGAGACGCGGAAACAACGGAGATTTATTAGGTATTTCAAGACGCCCAGAATGTCTATCGTGTTAAATAGCTAGAACACGTAGCAGGAATCATGATCAGCACAGCCTTCTACTGGTTTCGGTTCGCAGCTATGCAAATAAGATTGCAAGGGCGACGAACAACACGCATCTCCAATCACTTATACACCCGACACACCAGATGGCGAGTGAACTGGAGTTGAAGCCTGATGGAAAATACATGATAAACTACATAGACAAAACATGTGAAAAGAAAAAAGATACATATAATAAATAATGAGTAAGGAAAGGACGGGAGTGGTCGGCTCTACACCGGTGACCGCGTGTCCGTGTTGAAATACCAACCTACCTAACTTACTATGTGTGTAAGTACATCTCGTCGCCGTACGTACTTGCGGTTTCTCCATCTCTTAGGTGGGGGCACTTTACGATGTAGAGGGGTTACTGAGTTCTAGATATTCCGATAAGCCGGTTCCCTTCGTTTTGAGAAGCGAAGTGCCCCCGTTAAATAGCTTGATACACGTGTAAATTGAGTTAGCGAGGCACATATGTACCTTAGCCTAGGTATGTACATGCATATGTATGTCTGTACCGACCCCCACGAGCATTATTATATCCGCCCCTTTCAAGTTTCCACACCACTCTGGCCAGGCTGTCAGGGGCTTGTATATACATTCTCACACATTCCAGAATGAATCTTCGATGAGAGGTATTTACATACGTGAATTTGATAATTCATCAGACTTTGTCTGCCTATCCTGTTGCATCATTCATTGAAGCCCGATTCGCAATTACTACCTATAAAGAATTTTCCTTCCCATGCTGGACGTCATTTCGTAAGCACTTGAGTCAAGGGCTATTACGTACGATAAGAAGGCCTTTATACCCTGAGAGATCGGATAAGATCCGGTAGGTCTCAATAAGACCTTGGACTAAGGTTCCGGAGAAGGCAGCCTGGTACCAGTAGGGTACCACCCGGCGTCCAACATGGGAAGGTCTTAATTGAATCAGTAGATCAAATATCCTGATTTCTGCCCTCATATGCACGAGATGGCCCAAGTCAGCAAAGTGATGTCGCTTGGGAATCCAAGACTTGACTTTGGACTGGCTTGTCTTGTTTTTGTATCACTAGAATCAAGACATCTGCCGGCACTCTTCGTTTCAACCTCCACTCTGTTCGGATAACATTAAACTCTCTTGCATTGGATGACGGGTTCCATCCCACGCTCACTTTAAACATGAGAGTTAAGCAAAGTTGCTAAGGATTGGGCTATTCAGAATCGATCTCTTAGCTCCTGTGTGTGTTCTCGTCTGGCACATTAAACTTCAGACTCTACAAAACTGCCACATCGCGGCAACTTCAAACCATCTTATAACCAAGCAAGCCACGAGTTACGCCTGGGACATCCCGCTACACAACTGACCTCGGCTAATTTCATCCCATTCGACTCGACCATCCCATTTAGAACCTATACTGTACACATCCAGAAGCATAATTGGGTTGTTGCATTGCTTGGGGGTGGCTCTTGATTACAAGCTTGTCTGCTGGGTGGGTTCATCATTTAGTTCTGTACTTTTCAGATTTATTACGTCGTTTCGAATATCGAATAACGGCCAACGGTGTACCCTTAGCCCGAACATTACATGAAGCCACGGTCAATTGAACCATACGCACATGCTGATACTTCTCGAGGAGCATGTTGTACGACTTTTGCTGCACTGCGGGATGCCACATGCCCGATGCTTGTACACCATGGCTTTCAAAGATGCAACATGAATTATCCCTTTACTTCCCCGCCGCGTTGTCAAGGCTAACTAATTGGTTTCATGAAATAGATTATCTTAGCTAAGCATCATCTCACAAGCACCAGGACTTGATAAAGTTGAGGTTGGTCTGACTAACATGTCCGTACCAGAATTTCAAATAGCGTTTGACATACACCCATAACATCTAGCGAGATGGGGACAGTTTTCTTGAAACGCACCTATACGGAGTTACAAGCACCAATAACTGCGAGCTGTCTTTACGGTGGTTACGAGGTTCCGTCGACATCCAAGGACAATGTCAGGAGTAGCCAAAAAACCGTTATATCTAAGCTAATCTGGGGTCATGTCAGACGAACCCCAAGTAAAACCTAACCTGGAGAAACTGCTTCAAAAGCCTATTCCTTCGTTGAATATGAAGGAATCTCGACTCCAACGACCGTTATGCTGTGAGAGGTCTCACCTGACAGCTCAGGCTATCGGCCACGCCACTTTGATGTCCGTTCTTTAGTTAGGCCCAAGCAAGGCGGCACATACCGACCACTCGGACATCGAAGTGGAGTTCCACGGGTGAAGTGTCACGGCTTGATGTTGGTAGCCCCGATATGAAAGCTGTCGGCACGCGGTTTCTTGCATTGTGTCTCCAGGGAATACTACAGTGCTTACCCGATGGCTATTACCTAAGGGGGAGGGGGGAAGCACCACAGATCCCATCCATATCTCCGCGTGGACCCTGGACAAAAACGCCCTGTCGAGTGCAAGCCATGGCATTGGTATACGTGCCCAATCCGGCGGCATGGAATCAATACTTGCTAGAATAACACGCTGCCCTCAATCTCGGATGTGGAGTCGAGCAGTCGCCACCCGAGGCCGCTGACTACCAGAAACTCGCCGTGATATGTTTCGATTGGTGCTCTGCCCAGCCCTTTACCCCTGAGTGGCGCGCCCACCAGCAGCGGGTGTATGTATCCTTGGAGGACCTGTCAAGTAACACCGCGAGCGGGAAACGGAGCCGTAGCCACTGGGCCCCAAGATTAATAAGTTGGCACGGATCCCGCTGGTGCAGTTCGGCCCTCAAGTCTATTAAACGGCAAACGCACAGCGTCGGCGTGTAAGCAAGTTTCAGCATGTGGCGGTCATGCACAAATATCGAATTTAAGAATGTAGCCTCAGAGGTCACGTACAGTAGTTGACAATAATGACTTACCATAAGATGCTTGTTCCAACCGCCGCGTGATGTACTCTCTCAAGTCTCCGCCGGTTAGATGGTTCGTCAACATTATGATTAAAGCATAATAGGGGAAACAAAATATGTATCTATTTATAAAGATATGTCAAGGAGAATGACATGTTGCACTATACAGTGAAAGAGCAATAGGGTATTTGACTGTCAGAGTTTATTTATGAAGGAGATGCCCTTCATCTGTATGTCTCCATGAAGAAACAGCATGGCTGACAACTCTCTTCTAAACACGTTCAAGGGTTACATATATACGACATGTTGCTCTAATCATCGGCTGCCCCGTCGAACGCCATGGCGTCAGTGTAAGTATATATTGGCGTCAATTAACACTCTTTGAAAGCTGATGAAGGGGTTAACAGGGTTAGAAAGCGCTGAAGCTGAACACTTGCGAGTGGTAGCTTATACATCGTCCATCGTCGACAATCGCATAAGATCACTTATATATAGGTATTATTTGGAGCATACCTAATACTTAGTTAGTAATGAGTAGGTATTGACTATTCTTGTTTCTGTCACCATCCTTCGAGCTTTACCATAATACAAATTCGTTATCGCGCCTTTTCAGTCATAAGTACCTAGAATTCACCTTCTCTCAAGGCTACCTAGTAGACCGTCAATAGCAGCAACGTGGTCTGATTAGGACGCATCACACAATTGAAGGGCAAGGTTATGAAGGGTAAGTATCGTATATAAGGCTTACCTGGCCGCCTTACTTCACTCACTCTGGACTTACGGATGGACTCAAAGTGAGGCACGTCTCCTTCTCCGAAGCTGACTGCCCAATAGGACCAATGTACTATGTACGCATTAAGTACGGCACTGTCAATATTCCTCGTGTTGAGCACGCTCCTTTCATCATGTGCTCTGTTTGGGCAAGAGTTTAGATGTATGTTCTTTAGATAGGGGCTACTACCTACCGTAACGCTGAACGAGCGGGACAGAGTAACTCTACTCAAGGAATGCAAATATCGAGATTCTTCGATGTACGGATCCATCAGATCTATGAATGGAGATCCATAGCTGCGAATTTATGGGAAAGCGACGTTGATCTACTTGATTCGAAACTGTGATGGTTGATCAGAGAGCCTAAACCAATCAGTCTTTCAAGGGGTATAACGAAGAGACCATTGATGGTTTAAACCGCCTGAGATCTTACGTTACTGCAGCTAACCTGACTGGTTCTGTCACAGGTCTACGCATGCTGTTATATCACCAAAGAGGTGTTCAGGAATCGACGGATAAAACTGAATCTAGTTCTCATTTCATTTGCGCTGTTCGTCTGAAGGATATATGTGGGAGCTAGTTAAGGTTTTCGCCGCTGGCGGGATAATGAGCTTGTTGTTCTGGCCCCCATATCGAACAGCGCCACAAACATCCCAGTACCTGATCGGGCCATGCGCCATATCATATTCACTGACTTTATGACGTCGATCTGCTTCAGATTTCATTTTGTATCCGCCGGAAGAAAGAATCAATCCATTGAAGAATTGAGAGGTATTACTCTATTAGGCTACGACTGATAGGTAGAAGCTACCTAGATGACACGACGTGGGTTGCCTGAATGCTACGAGATTACTACTGATGGGAAATCCAGGGTTCAAAGCAACACGTAAGCCGATAATTCATGCAGGACGTATCTTGAGAGGCTCATGCTAAGATGAGCTTGTGGTGGTGGGCGCATAGTTCGAATCAATTGTTGCCACTGATGCAATGTAACGCTTTTTTTTTTCTCCCGCTCTTTTGGAATTCGAGCCCCTTTTCATTTCCTCGGCTGAGCTCTGGTTGGAGGGTGAAGGTAGGCGCGACGTGACCTACATAAGATGACTGGATCTCCGTGTTATGGACTTTCGGTGTCTCATAGGTAGTTGAGCTTGTATACGAAGGACTGTTAAGTGAGGTAGTAAGCAAGGTTGGGGTCTTAAATGAAACTAAGGGCAAATTAAGTTGTATTTCAACTGTAAGAGCTCTAGGTCATGTCTCATTCGTCGTAAAATTATATCACCAATATATCAGGAACATCTTTTTCCTATATCGCCAACCATGCCATTGGGTATTGTTTCTTTACACCGTCACATCCAATTAATCCTCCCATATTCCGTCCGTCGTTAGGGCTGTAATAGCCCGAGAAAATTTCTTGGGTATCATTTAAGGTTGAAGATCTAATACGTTGTGTCTCCTGAAGGTTGGTAGACCGATTGCTTATCCCTTTTTGGAGTGGAAGGTCGATTTCATGATGTTGGACCAGCCCCCGAAGAGGTACTGGTCCGAGTGTCGTCCGCAATGGGTGTAGACGTTCACATTTGGCGAGTTCGGCTTCGAATGTGACGGGGCGGATGACGACCTCGTGGACTTGCGGCTCGGTGAGGAGTGGTCGCTCGATCCTTTACGGCCGTCGTCGAACCAACCGTGGCCGGCAGACTGAGGCATGTCCTGAGAAGGAAGGTTAGACTGAGAACCGATGACGGTGCAAAGAGATTGGCCAACCTTGAGGTCCGAATAGTCGGAGCCGAAGCTGTCTTGTCGGCGGGTTGAAGCCTCACTCGACAAGGAGAGTGGGGCAGGAGCTGCACCTCGGCCGGGCATGATTGATGATATCTACACGAATATGCCGAAGACAATTATGCGTTGGAGACCGGTAAAGCCGCAGCACGTAGTGCGTCTGACAGCTAGATCTTGCTGATTGTAGGTAGTCACTCAAGATCGGGGTACGCTCTATGTCGAATGCAATTAGTATAGGTAGTGTTGTAGTAAGCCTCAAGCTTCGTCAGAGCTGAGTCGACAGCTGTGATGGACAATGTAATATAAATGAGTGCCCCCCAGGGTTGCTTATCTCGCACGCCTGGTGCAGTGATGATATTGGGTTCTAGTAACAATAGTTGAAACCGGTTGAGTCTCGTGAGCAAAAGGAAGCCTTTGCTGCCTGAAGGCAGCCAGCAGTTTATATGTACTCGACATGATAGCTTGGCAACTGATGTGTAGCCACTTGGCACATCTTAGGTAGACCGCCGATTAGTAGGTGTACGAGAGGCATCGAGCAGGGATAAGTGATTGCCTGATGAGATTAATGCATGGTTATCAGATGCCACGGCCAATGAGGTTATGGGCAGAAGGCCACTATGCAGGGAGGAATGGGGAGGAACGGTGTGGGTGTGACTGAATTCGAGTGAGTTTGTTAGTCACCCCGCGAGGATCCCGCGAGGATCCCCCGTTGCAAGTATTGCCAAGCGGAGACGTTGTCAGCCCTATTCATCGGCGGGGCCGTGGGACGCAACGAAAACTCATACAATGGTATCGTCAAGCCGGTCAGCCGGTCCCGACTTGATACTAGTAGGTATGCAGAACTTCAAAACCTGTGTAGAACGGCATTGTTTACCGTTTTACGGCATTTTTTGCCGGGTGAGATCATGGCCTAGACCCGCTTGCCCGGCTCATTGCCTTAGGTATTGTAGTTCATGGTAAGAACCTTATTATCAAAGCCGTCTCTCTCCATACCTACTTAGGTACTGAGAAGGGTTGGTACCACCCACGCAAGCAAAAGCACTGAAAGGGTCTGCTTGAATTTCACACTACAGGCATATATGCGCTCGCAATGTAAGCCACTGTGAACTATCGGGGAAGATGGGGAAGATATGTAGGCGAGAACGAAGGAAAATAAATGTCTGAATGTCTCAGTCTCCTACTGGCGAAACAACGCGTCTACCTTCATCGGTACATACATTAGGTGCCTATGTAATAAGTAGGCATGGACCCAGCAGGATCGTGAGCAGCTGACATTATACGTAGTATATGAGTGAGATACGGATAGTAAAGTGCCGCTTGGCGGGTCGCGAACCAAATGCCTCGTACGAGTTGACTCGTCTAGGTAGATAAACCGGCATACCTTATCCGATAATCTGTATGTACGTACTCGTGATGGAATCGGTTAATTTACGGAGTACGTCAACTCCCCCCGGGTGGATTGGCTGATGGAGTGGAGTGCGTTCCTGAAAGGGACCGAGCGTCTGAGCAGCTGATGCCTGAGTCACTGCCTGAATTCAACGGCTTGAATTTGCATGTCTCTAGCGATTACCTAATCAGGACTCCTACTTAAACTAGGCAGGGGTTAGTTGCTGCCTGGATGCCTCAGGCAATCAACTTTACTAATCTGATCCATACGTACATAAATACCTTAGTCATCCGTGCCCGCCCTCGGAAGCGGCTAAGGAATCTGTCCAACTTGGCAAAGTCACCTGCTACCCACCTACGTATCTCCGTATCTCTGGGGTCTCCCGAGGGTCATAGGGCTGATCTTGGGTTTTGAGCCGCATCATAGCGCCGGCGATGATGATGCAAATCTGGAGACGGACCAAGAATATATTTCTAGTCGAAGATGGCCAACTTGGATTTTGCATTCTGCCATATGCGCATTCACCATGACCGGTTACGGTGCCTAAAAATAGCTAATTGCATGGAATATTTCACGGCGATCCTTGCGGAGGTCTTGAAATACCGGTTTTGTTATTGTGATGGGGGCAAAGGTTGAATTTCGAGGTTGTCGAGTTTGGATGTTGAAAAAATAGGAATGTACGAAGATCAATTGTCGCGGCTCTCGGATTGGCGTTGTTTATGACAATTGGTCATGACTATGTCGGAGAATTCTTGGCAGGTGCAATTTGATTGGCTGAGCAGTCACGTTTTGCGGTGGTCTGTGCGCCACGCAGCCTGTTTGGAGACGCGCGACTGTTTAGTAACCCCAGAAGCTCCCAGGTCCACGCTTTTCACTCACCACCTCATCTGCTTCTCGCCATCCCGTCAGCTGTGTTGGATAGTCGATCATTTGACACCATCCTGCTCTCTTCAGCCCCCATCCAGTTAAATCAGCTACGAGTTGGTGCGTAATTCACAACACCCATTACAGGAGCCTTTTCCATGACCCATCTGAGGACCTCCCTTGTTCAATTTTTCATCGACAATCACTAATCCTAGTCGACGCCCTCCAACATCCCGACGGACTTGGGACCTCCACTCTGAAAGTCCATCTTCCCATCCTCCTAACTTCACTACGTCGCTGTATCTGTCGGGTCCGTATCACAGTCTACCGCGCGAATAGCTGTCGCCCAGAATCAACTCGACTCCATAGTCCTCCCATCTCCAAGATCGATGAAGTAGTAGCGCGCAAGCAACGGCGCGCTTTAGAAGTCTGGTGATAATATCACCATACATATTGATGTGTACGTTTGAGGCAGGGCTTGAGGACCGCCATTGTAAATCTCTATAGCGACCACGTTCCTACGTGGGTGGTAGCTTGGTTACCAGGGACTTCATACCCCCCTTGGTGTCACTCTCGAGTATGTTCGCTTCGTCGTCGGTGGTGACCATTGTTGTTAGACTGAGTGTCATCTAAAGAGACTGACAAACCTGATCTATAGTTTTCCGGTTGACCGCGCGAACTCATCCCTTAGTTCCGTCGCTGCGACATTGAGTACTTTGGCAGTCACCATTGTTGGTCTGGAAATCTTCCAAAATTCCCTACAGATTTGACTTGTAGTCTCCCAGCCCGTATCCCTTCAAGCGGTTTCTAGGTACGTTTGCTCCGTCGTGAAATGATCCTCTGAGTACGGTCCAATTGTGGGCCTTCCTATAGACGACTCAGCAATTGTAATGGTGCTATACTGATATTATCCGACCACAGTTTTACTCTTCGTTCGCTTGCACTCCACCGACGCATCGGATCCTGGTGTTGTAGGTATGTAATCCTTAACGTGATGACTATCGCGATCTTCATTCCTTCCCCTTCATTTCGACCTAATTGCAAGCGAAACTTGCTAAGCTTGCTTACGATGTAGCCGTAGAGCTTGAATTCGGAATGGCTGGGAAACGGAAGCGCGATATTCTCGATTTCGATCCCAATAAATCGGATTCTGATGACGAGAATTTCGAGCCGGATATTGACCGTCCACGCTCGCAACGAAAGCCCCGCACGCACAGAGCCAACAAGCCTGCCGTTCGTAAAAGAGGTAGATACCGCGGATCCGATATTGAGGATGATGACGACGAGCTCGAAGAGAGCGATCGAGATAATTCGTTTGTCGAAGATGACGAAAATGAAGAGCCTCTTATAAATGAAACTACTGGCCGTCGTATCAGAAAGGCTGCCACGAAACACCAGAATTACAAGGAGAGCTCCGAGGGTGAGGAGGACGAACTCGTTCAAGATTCTGATGATAATGACGATCTTGTGGTCGAAGATACACCACCAAAGAAATCACCGCGTCAGAGAAAACTCATAACTTTGAGGGTTCCCGTCTCGGCACGGAAGACTCGCACAGGCTCCGTTGCAAATGCTCCCGGTCAAACTAGGCGAACTACCCGTGCTCGTACAGTTGACGAGGAGGATGACCTGGTGGAACTATCGCATTCCGGAAAACATGCCAGGCCGGCTCGAGGCTCAAAAAGTAGGAGCCCGGAAGCCTTAGGCCGAGCCACCCGATCGACTCGTAGTGGGAAAGGCCCACGGAAAGCACCACCTCCGACTTTGCATGAGGTTCCCATTCAGGAAGAAGAGGAAGCTGCCCCCCAGGTCGACGACGCCGAGGATCCTCCGGGCCAAGATATCATGGATACTGAAGAGAACAAGGTCGCTCAGGTAGATGACGTGGGCGAAGCACCGGCTCCAGAGGGAGACGCGGTTGCGAATGAAGATGAACCAATGGAAACTGTAGAAGCGAATGAAGATGCGGAAGATGATGACGATATTCCTATTACTCGCCGAACCCGTGCCGCGAGGGCCAACCAATCTGCGCCTCCTGCGGGAGATACCCCCGCCGATGATAGCAACCAAGCCAATGGGCCTCGTGGTCGACTGAGGCGCAAGTCCCGACTCAACAAATCGCTTCAGGAACCTAGTAGTGACTTCGAGCCGGGAAACGAGTCTGGAGACGAAAACGAGTCAGGATCTGATGCAAATCAAAACAAGGTTGGCGAGGACGACGAAGACGATGAGTACTCGACTCCGACTGCTCGTGGACGAAAACAATCGAGGGGGAAAGGAAGACGATCCACAAGGAGATCACGTCGTCACACTGAATCTGCAGAGGAAGACGAGGTTGATAAGAATGAGGTGGCCGAAGAACTTGAGGACCTTAGGACAGACTCTCGGCCACGCAGACGTCGCTCCCCCGAGATTATCTTCGAACAAAAGAAGCGACGAAGAGTTAACCCTGTGAATTATGCCATAGCACCGCTAAATCAGGTTAATCTCGAGCCGGAAGAAGAGGAAGATCCTGCTCCAACTCCGGCTCGTCGCCGGCGCGGGGCTGCAGCAAATGCGTGGGATCGGAATCTCCACAGCATCGCCGGCCCTTTCGGGGGTGTCGACGGTGCTGGTGCGCTTTTCGGCGGCCCCTGGGGTACTGGTGCGGCTGGTGGAGTTGAATCCGATAGTAGTGATGATGAGATGGGTGCTCGCTCTGGCGCAGCTGGCAATATCGGCATGACACCAACTTCAGCCGCTCCTCACGGGGCTTTAGCTGCCCTAGGTCAACTTCCGAACGCGGATGGTCTCGGTGGTTTTACTGCTCCGACACCAAACGTCGGTAAGATTAAGAATCACAAAGCCCTTGCTGATGCGGACCCCCTTGGGGTGGACATGAACGTCGATTTCAACCATGTTGGAGGATTGCAGGGTCACATTGACCAGCTCAAGGAGATGGTTCAATTACCGCTTCTATACCCGGAACTCTTCTCAAAGTTTCATGTTACGCCTCCGAGAGGTGTGCTCTTCCACGGTCCCCCAGGGACCGGAAAAACTCTGCTCGCTCGAGCGCTTGCAAATTCTGTTGGGATTGGCGGTAAAAAGATCACATTTTACATGCGCAAGGGAGCCGATGCTCTTAGCAAATGGGTTGGCGAGGCTGAAAAGCAGCTTCGGTTACTATTTGAAGAGGCCAGAAGAACCCAACCAAGCATTATCTTCTTTGACGAGATTGACGGCCTAGCGCCTGTTCGGTCTAGCAAGCAAGAACAGATTCACGCGTCAATTGTCTCTACTTTGCTGGCCCTGATGGATGGCATGGATGGGCGAGGTCAGGTCATCGTCATCGGCGCTACCAATCGACCGGATAGCGTTGATCCTGCTCTTCGTCGTCCCGGACGATTTGATCGAGAATTTTACTTCCCTCTACCCGATGTCGAGGCTCGCAAGTCGATCATCGATATTCATACCAAGGATTGGGGACTCTCCGACGAGTTCAAACTGTCTCTGGCGAAAGAGGCGAAGGGCTATGGTGGTGCCGATCTGCGTGCTATGTGTACTGAGTCAGCACTCAATGCGATCCAGAGAACGTACCCGCAGATATACAACGCTACTGAGAAGCTCATTGTTGACCCTGATAAGATTACTATCCAGATGGCTGACTTTAGTCTCTCCAAGAAGAAAATCGTGCCGTCCTCGGAAAGATCGGCAACGTCTGGAGCCGCGCCTCTTCCTAAAATCGTTGAGCCACTGCTTCGAGATCAGTTCAAGGATTTCACCACAGTATTAGACAACATCTTACCCCGTAAGAAGAAAGTGACGGCCTTAGAAGAAGCGATGTTCGAGCCCTATGAGGACGACGACTTCGGGTTCAGTAGGGAAGCTTTGCACCAGGAGTTTGAGAGATCACGCGTCTTCAGACCGCGGCTCCTTATAGGTGGTCCGCCGGGAATGGGACAATCTTATATTAGTGCTGCCATTCTTCATTATTTTGAAGGTGTCCATGTGCAAAACTTTGATCTTCCAACCATATTTGGAGACTCGCGAGTAAGTGATGGCTTTGAATCGTGTCATCCAATATAGTAACTAACTCGCCAATAGCCTCCAGAGCAAGTGTTGGTTGGACTTTTCACAGAAGTCAAGCGCCAAAAGCCAAGTGTAATCTTCATTCCCAATATCGATACTTGGCACGCAACGTTAGCTGGGCCGGCATTGACGGCATTCATCTCCATGCTTCGGTCAATACCGCCTACAGAACCAATCCTGGTTCTGGGAACCGCAGAAACCGAAACCAAAAACATAGACCCTGATCTCATCCGTGACATATTCGGGTTCTCGAGTAAGAACGTAACCGAAATCGCCCGTCCTGTGAAGGTAAACATCTGCCCATTTTTCTTCATAACGAAATTCTGACCATTCATAGGAGAATCGCCAGGAATACTTCTCGATGATTATCTCGCATATCGGAAGGAATCCTAGACTCTTCCCGGATCCTGCTAATCGAAAGAAAAGAGTGCTCGAAAAGCTACCTGTTGCGCCACCTCCCCCGCCCAAGAAACTTACCAAAGAAGAAGTCGATGCTGAAAGGCTCCGATATCGACAACTGCTCAATCTTTTGAAGGTTCATCTGCAGCCTATTATGGACCAAATCAATCGAAAGTATAAGAAATTCCGCTCGCCTGTAATCCCCCAACAGCAATATCAATATCTCTTCGATGAGGCAGATCCGAACTATGTGAGACCTGATGTAGCAGATACACCACCGCGTCCTTTTGAGATCGACGTCGATAAGGATGGAACCAAAGGGCTCCGCGAGACTTCAACTGGCAAATTCTTCTACAATCTTGACATACAAACAATCGAGGAGAGACTTGCTAATGGTTACTACACTCGGCCGCGGGCGTTCTTAAAGGACGTGCAAGCTCTTGAGCATGATGCCAAGGCCATTGGAGACAGAGAGCGGTTTCTTAAAGCCAGCGAACTTCTTGCTAATGTGGAAGTCGACGTTAGTGATGTTGACTACAAATTACGCGCTCAGGGTGTGGATTGGGATGCTCTATACAAGACTGAGCAATACCGGCGGCAAGAAAAGGAAGAACGTGCTCGGAAAAAACGGGCAATGCAATCTGTTGTCGATCAAGTGCAGTCTGATGTTCACCATGGCGAGAGTTCGTCTCAGAACGGACCAGGTCCCGCCAAGTTGCAAAAGTTACACACGACGACGGCGCATTTTCAGCTGATCGGTTCCATGTCCAACGGAATTGGGGGAAGTTCATCATCGCAGCCTATCACAAACGGCACAGCTGTACCACCTCGACCTGTGGGAGACGATGTACACATGGCTGACATGGATAATCAGCCGCCTGGCGATCCATCTTCCCCAATGCAGCCGCCGTCGCAGTGGCCTCGGATGGAGGTTCGACCCCTCGAGTTGTCTACGAGAGCAACAACGGGTGGGACAAACAGGATGTCTCAGGTCTCCGCAGTCCAGTCTCTTCCGCCAGGGGTATCGCCATCGGCATTGGTGAATGATGCGTCGACAACTAAAACCTCGGACCCTTCTAATCAATCAAACTATAGTACGCAGCTGACTAATGGCGTTCACCACGAACAACAATCTAGTCCGGGTGATCACATCCCCGATACCCAACCGTATCCTGGGGCAAGCCAGAACACTTCTAGTGATGAGCAGTGGCCTCATTCTCAGGCTCATGGCCTGCTGCGAGGGTACATACAGCAACATGGGTCGTCCCAGGGCTCTCGTGTACAGCAATCTCCCTCAGGCGCCAAGTCTTCGCATGCCCCCAGTATGGCTAACCTGCTCAATGATCCCTCACCTGAAGAGCAGTCGCAGTCTCAACGCCAATCCGGGTCCTCTGCTTCGCAGCAGGTAGAACTAGATGAAACCCAAGCCGAGTTTTTCTTGGAGGAACTCACAAAGCGCACTTCTGGCTGCACGATTGAACAACTAGAGCAGATCGCCCGAGAGATTATGGCAGAAATCTGGAGAACTAGAGGCGAGCACAACCGCATGAAGGTACTTCACTCGGTCACGCGCGTCTTCAATGAGGCCATCAACGATATTGAGTTAATGCAACGGGTATTGCAGTCGAGTCAGTAAATGGCTTGGTGTGATGGGGGAAAGATGTTTTATGGATATAGAGTCAGTTCCATGTATTATAAATTCGTGAGAGGCAAGCAACGCGGTTGTATGCAATCGAGTGGGTGTCATTTGCATTGCCATCTGCATGACTTGGATGGAGGGAGCTATGGCCTTGGTTTCTTTACGCATCAGGAATGGCGTTTGGAACCGGATATAGTTCGATAGTGCCTACGCAAGCTTTACTTAACCGTCGTGGACTCTGTTGTCCGCTCCTAGACTCTTCATAGTAGTAGATATCCTAATATCACGTGGTCTACTGGATGTGAAACGTTTGAATAGGTTCGGATATATGCACAGATGGAAATGAGAAACCGCTTGATGAGGATGATATGATAGTCATTAAGGAATATATGCATGACAATCATGAATTAATCAACCTTAGGGCCGTAAACACTTCTTGCCAGCTTGTACTCTATGTTTCGAAAACTGTACCCGGCTCTGGCAGCGTTAGATTTAGTAGATAGGCATTCATCGCTGTGACAGTCTCCGAATCCAGCCCATTAAGATAGGTCGTGTGTCCGGACCCGTTCCTCGTCAGCAGGACGGAATTCTCGATCTCGCCGTGCAGGCCCACAGCCCAGGTATAGCTCGTGGACGGGTCGTAGATCGCGTTGACCATCAGGGCGGTGATATCCCCCGTGTAAGTGACGGGCTTCGGAGGGTTCGACAGCGGCGCCGGCCACCCGATACATGACGTCTGGATCTTGTAGCTCTGGCAGGCGCCCCGGGTCAGGGGACTAAACGTCGCGCCCAGCGTCCCCTTCTGCCGCACGTCGGCGAGCGACTTGGAGGCGTGCGCCCAGTCCTGGCAGGCGATCGCCGTCCCCGCGAACAGATAAGAGTCCTCGTAGGCGTCCCCGACGGCCAGCGGCTGCTGCTGCGAGATGAGCGTCGCGTCGCCGTCGCCGGCCTCGATCAGCGCCTGTCCGAGACTCGGCCAGGCCGACGTCGAGATCAGGAAGCCCTGCAGGTCGAAGCGCAGCTCCTCCTCGTTGACGTCGGAGCGGCAGGACGTGTCGTTGACGCAGCCCGGCGCCGGGATCGGCGTCTCGGCCGCCTTCGCTAGCACGCTCCGGTACTTGCCCTCGACGTCCTGACCGCTCAGGGGACAGGCGTCGTCGGCGGCGCACCACGCGAAGAAGCGCTTCAGCGTCGTCTCGTACGTCGAGGACTCGGTCAGCAGGTTCGAGGTCTCGTCCTGCGAGTGCTGCAGGTTGCCGTCGAGCAGCAGCGCGCGGACGCCGTCGGGGTACCGCTCCGCGTACTGGCTGAAGAGCTGCGTGCCGTACGACAGGCCCACGAAGGTCACCGGCTCGCCGCCTAGAGCTTGGCGGACCGTCTCGTGGTCCCTCACCGCGCTGATCGTGTCGACGAAGTCGAGCAGGCGGCCCGTCTTCTCCCGGCAGCTCGCCGCCACGGCCTCGTTGTACCGCACCAGGTCGTCGAACTGCGCCTGCGTCTCGGGGAAGAACGAGACCCGCCGGTTGTACGTCTCGGGATCGCACTGCACGGGGGTGCTGAGCCCGACGCCCCGCGGGTCCAACCCGATGATGTCAAAGCGGTCCAGGACCTCGGGATCGAGCGCCTGCGGACGCTGCGCGAGCTGACCGACGAGTTCGGACGCCTGGCCGCCTGGCCCGCCGGGGTTGATGAACAGGTTCCCGATGCGTTTCGCCTGGTCCCGGGCTTCGATGCGCACCATACCCAGCTCTACCGTCTCGTCGCTGCCCGGGTCCTCCCAGTCCAGCGGCGCCGTGTAGGTGGCGCACGTGACATTAGAAGGGAACGGGTCGGCACAGGGACCCCATGCTATGTCGGTTGAATTTGAAGACGCGCGCTTCTTGTAGACGAAGCTAGGTGCGTTAGCGAGGGGAGCTGCCGAGCTCAGTGTCGTGACGGCGAGGATTGCCGCCGTCGCGAAAGGGAGTGAGCGCGCCATTGGCCTATTACTATTATTACCCGTCTGGATGAAGGTTGAGGACGGTGGTTTGGGCTGGGAACGCAGAGGAAGGGAGGTATCGCGTATTTAGCTACACGCGCACAGGCAATTTAATATTAGGTATTAAGGATGGAGGAACACAGCCTGGTGCCCGGGACCCAGGGCGCGATGATTTGGGGAACTTGGTACGAGTTCTGCTCAGCTGTGATATTAATCTGCCGATCTTTACTAGGGTCGCTCAGTCTCCATCCTAACGGGGTCAATGCAACAGTGTATTTCAATTCAAAGCGTACCTAAGTATATCACCTCGGCGGAGATTCAAGATACTGCAACTTCGACAGAAAAGATTCCAAACAACAAGAGGTCTTATTTTCGAATGTATAAAGCTGTCAAACGAAAGTTAAATTGTAAGGTGCAGGTTATTTTGTCACCCCAGCAAGCTGTAATTGTGGATGTTATGATCCCTGCCCCTATCGGATGTAAAATAAACAAAGAATACTGTTATGTTACCTATGCGAATTGCCTTATATACATAGCCACATTCTAACAGCACAGTACTTATTCGTTTCCTAATTAAAGCCATTTATTACTGGGTGCTGCGTCCGACTACCTCCAAGCCTGGTGTCCACTAAGCTGGCTGGCTGGGTTTCATGATAACGGAAATAGACTCAATGAAAAGGCTGCTAGCGCTACAGGCAGGATTGCATGTATGTTGGAATTTATAATGAAGGCTACACTGACCAATTAACAGTTATATATAAACCAAGACGAGAGCCATATAAAAACCGATGTCAGACAAGAGCAGCAGGACTAGAGTCAGGCGATAAAGGAGAGACATATGCACGAAAAAAGCGCCAGTGGTTTCTTATGGAACAAACTGCCTAATTGACAGGCATTGCATTCAATTATGAAGGACTTTAATGCGAGACTCTCGGTACTATTCGATTTGGCCTCTAATGTGTATATTAAAATGTATAGAAAGTCAGTTATCCAGAGGTGATGACGCCACAGAATCATAAGTCTCTCTATTAGAATTATTGTAACCACCCATAGTGGCTATTAAATTAGCAAATATAACATGGAATGTTCGGTTAGTCTAGTAGGTTCAAGTCAAGTCTCAGAGAGCCCTACCAGCAACAATACTACTATTATCTACATGTTAAGAATGAGACTTCTTTTGTGAAGACGATATCAGTGTAAAAGGGGAAGAAGGCCTCCCTGCCTCCAATGAAGGGAACTAAATTTAGAACATTGTCCGTATCTTTCCAACATCGCTCATATTCCCAATGTTAGTAAAAGCGTTGTATGCCCTCTCAGCTCTTATATCCCCAATTTGTAATGATACCTGGTCCATGAACTTCTTCCTTAAGTCTGCAACAGTGAGTGGATTTTCTAGACTGCCGATTGCGTGCTCAATATGCTTTTCTAGAGTACTCCCATCTTCGAACGTAATGGAGATGTAGGCTTGGTCCTGGCTCACCCCATCGTCTACAGTGACGTTGACTTTCTTGCGCAAGTTGACAATGGTCTCGTTTTTCACAACTGCGTCGGAGAACTGTGTCGGCGTTGCCGCACCGAGCTCGAGTCCAACGGCCGCGGCGTGATAAATGCTGAATTTCCCCTCTAGGCCCGTCTGGGGGTCGGTTTGGCCGGTGAGTACCAACACTTCCGGGTTGACGCGTAGGTTAATGCTCTCTACCGAAGAGATGTCCTTGCCCTCTTCTAGTGACTGATTATGTAACTGAATACAGCCATCAATCGTCGGGTGCATGACGATGCCGCACGGAAAGGGTTTGAACGTGTTTTTCTCAATCTCCCAGGTCTTTCCCAGTTGGTCGAAGTACGCAGTCGCATTCTCACGCGTGCTCACGACATGTAACCATCCGTACTTCGCCTCCAGTGCCTCCAAGGAGCTGGTGTATCCGTTCTGGGCCAACAGCGCAGCCAGCATGCCGCCCTGCGTCGCGCGCCCGATATGGAAGGACTTCGTCATGGAGCCGAAGAACTCCTGCATGCCGATGACTTGCGTGGCGGCCACCCCGATAGCATGCTGCATGCGCGTGGTATCAAGCCCGATAAGCTTCCCCACCGCGACGGCCGCACCGATGGATCCCGTCGTGCTCGTGATGTGCCACCCCACGTCGTAGTGTTCCGGCCACACCGATAATCCAAGCTTGCACTCGGCTTCGACGCCCGCCACGAATGCTGTCAGGAAGTCCTGTCCGGACACCGGGGCCTGCCACTCCGCGACGGCTAGGAGGGCGCTTGCCACGACACCCGTGGGGTGGGTGAGGGTTTCGAGATGCGTGTCATCATAGTCGTCTACGTGGGAAGCGATGCCGTTCACAAAGGCCGCCACCTGCGCGTCTGCGAAGCCGTCGCTTATTGACCCGTTTGAACCTAGGATGCTGGAGGTTGGCGGACCGCCAAAGGCCGTGTGCGTTGTGTTCAGCGCGATCTGGGGAGCGTCTTGCGCGAACCCTCCGATGGCACAGCCTGCCCAGTTGTACACGCTCTTGACGGCGGCGTCAACCACGGAGGGCGTTAGGTCGCTGTACGTGAGATTCGTGGCCCATGAAGCCAAGGTTAAGGTTGCCATGATGCTTGGCGTCCGTTCACTATCGTCATATGGCAAATCTAGAACTCCAGTCGCTGTTTCAACTAATAACTTATAAGAGGAGGTCGATAGCGGCGTGGGTTCGTTCGACTGAGGGGTTGTTGCCCCATGGGGAAGTGGAGTTGATACCATGGGTGTATTTGAGCTTGTATCAATCGTTTCCACCGGAAATAGAATGGGCTTGAATACTGTACCTCATTTCACGGCAATGCAGGATAGTGTGGAGTTACCACTTACAATTGGAGAACTTCTTTCTATTTCGGCTCAGTGACCGGTACAGTTTGCCCATGGGATCTGTCTCGCGTTCAGTCACAAGCTACAGATAAGCTTTGAGTTATAAGCTTATACTTTAAGGTTGCAGGCTTTTACAATACCTAGTATAGAGGTTGGGCTCGGGTGAGAAATTGTCTGGCGACGCGACATATTTTCTTCTTTTAATCGTGTTACCTTCTGTTTGTTCTCTCTTTCTGTCCAATCTGCCACGACATCCGGCAACTTAAATGCATAAGTGATATAAGTATATGGCAAGACTGGCTGACGATGGGGTTTGTACACAGCATCCTTTCTGTATATAGTTTCGAGTTTGTTTCTTAATTTGGCGCCATTCGCTTCTAGTGGAAGAGAGGCTTCTTACCTTCATAGATAGAGTCGTATTGGGGCTATTTTAAACTGAAAAGTTCGTGTCAGAACCTTACAAAGGGATAATGATTTATATTAGCTATAGATAACCAATTCATCACTCAAAAGAGGAATATGATGATAATAGCCTGCATTGCTCATATGAATTAAGACTAGTAATTGTTAGTCATTGAAGTAGAGTAGGTTATGGGTCTCATATTAGTACCTAGTAACTGTTAGGGAAGTATTACGACCAGACTCTTACTAAAACGGTGGTGCTCTGCTTATATAGCCACAGGTAACAGGTGAGGTCGTTAATAGTCACCCTATATTCTGACACTAGCACTATCTAGCAGCGGGTTTCGATCACCTGAACCGGTGAAGTCCAAACCCAAGGTGTGAGATTTGGAAAACTTGCTGACTTGATTGGTCTACTTTGGCACTATTACTCCAAAAGGGGAAATATAAGATTCGTGGCTTCGCCATGATGTTGAATTGAAATATGATATGATCGAGATAACCATTTCGAACACTATTGTTTAGGTGGTTGTGGGTATTTGTGCAGAGGGGTTTGAACGTTCTCTAGAACTAATAGTTTTTTTTTTTTTTTTTTAAAAAAAAAAAAAATGAAAAAATTGAAGGTAGCTACATATGTATACTGTGAACAGTCGCTATGATTAGTCTCGATATTACTGACAAGAGTCCTTATAATAGTTTCGGGCAAGAGTAATCTAACACTACCAACTAAATTCCACACCAAGAATAATAAGGGTCCTACAATCTATAAATAGCTTCTACTGGTATACTGCGTAGGCAACCTACCGTTCCGCCATTCATAGAGCCAACGCAAGCGCCTTAGTTAAGCGCTGCGCTAATTGAACCAGGCATGCGACCCCTTTTACTGGGTATGCCGAAGCTACCTATGTAATTGCGTAGGTAATGCTTAGCCCTAAATTCTATATAACACGCATTGCCAACAAAACGACGCTCATTGCTGGCCAATCTTATCACTCTCTTTGATAATCATAGCTTGTGTTAGTAGTAGCAGTACATAATGACTATGTACCTATATGGGCTGTACGGGAATTAGTAGGAATATATGGCCCTATCTGCTTGGCCACAGATGTGGGGTGTCAAGTTATCGGTAATACATATAATCAATTCGGATAGGTCGATCCTTTATGAGGCACAGCCGTCCTTTCTGTCTTGTTCATCTCGTGAGGCTTTACCTAGCTATTGATACCTTTCCATTCAATGGCCATCCAATTCAATCTAGCTACCAACTCTAGTTGAGAATGGTGGGTGAAATCGCCATTTCCTTCATTCACACACTGGTAATAGCTGACAGTCTAAACAGTTTAGACGCTTTCGCTCAAACAAAACCGGGAAGAAAGATAGAGCAGAGACACAGTCGGTGTTGGTAGGGAAGCACTTGTCCACGCACTCCAAAACCGAACTTTTCCCCCCTAGTCAGGAACCTTCATTAGCGGTGTCTAAGTTGGCGGCATCTGATCTAGGTCTTCATGTAGTTCATCAACCAGAGTCTACGTCACTTGATATTATCTTCGTACACGGCTTGGGAGGTCACCGGCAACGGACATGGTCGGAGAACCACGACCCGGCTCTGTTTTGGCCTGGGTTATGGCTCCCCTACGAGCCGGGCATTGGCGAGGCTCGAATCTTGACTTTCGGCTATAACGCAAATTGGCGTGGCGCAACTAAAAGCGTCTCCGGTATTGGCGACTTCGCCAAAGAACTATTGTTCGAGATGCGCTTTGCCAAAGATCATTCCGGCACAGACCTTCATATTGGGACGCACCCCATCATCTTTGTGGTTCATAGCATGGGGGGTCTAGTTGTTAAGAAGGCCTGCTTACTAGGCACTCATGACAGAAACTATCAACATATCATCAGATCTATATCTGCCATCATGTTTATGTCGACACCTCACCGGGGAACCAACCTGGCAGCGACCCTCAACTACATCTTAGCTGCTTCCTTTCAATCTTCCAAGGCTTTCATTTCGGATCTCGACAGGGGCTCCTCGACAATCGAGGACCTAAATGAACAATTCCGCCATCTGGCACCAAGCCTGTCTATCTGGTCCTTCTATGAGACGTTGGCTACTTCGATAGGCCCCAAGAAGATCATGGTGCTAGAGAAGGACTCATCTGTCCTGGGATACCCTGACGAGATCTCCAGACCTTTGCAAGCTGATCACCACGGTGTTTGTAAATACTCGAACCCAACAGACCCAAGTTATATTAGTGTCAGGAATGCTTTAACATTTCTAATCAAACAGTCCCGTTCGGTAGCAACGCAAGAGACAGATCCTGGCAGTGCTGAGAACACGACGAGCACAGAGGAACTCCTTCGTGGTAGTCCCAACTGTGATGCTGATTACAACGCGCTTCGACGTTGCTGGGTTCCGGATACTTGTGCGTGGTTCATTGAAGAGCCAGGAATTCCGTCCTGGATTGAATCGTCTCCTGAATCGCGCATCATATGGTACAATGCTCCTCCTGGGAATGGAAAATCTGTTCTAGCGGCTTTTATGATAAACTATCTCCGGAGTTTGAGCCTGGAGTGCCATTTTTTTCTGTTCAAATATTCCGATCACAGCAAACGCTCGGTTGCAGGAAGTTTCTTGTCCCTTGCATGCCAGCTTGCCAAAATATCTCCTCAGTTCAAAAGAAGACTTGATGGGTTATCACCAGAAAGTTTGGAGCTTGGATCTTCTGACCCGTTGCTAATTTGGCGAAACGTGTTCGAACACATCTTATTTGAAATGACCCTTTCGAAGCCGATCTACTGGATTATCGATGCTTTGGACGAATGCAACTCTCCGGAGACCTTTTTGGAGTGCTTGAAGAGCCTATCTGGTGCAAAGTTACCTGTGAGGATATTGATATTAAGCCGTAATACGAACTCGATTTCCATCCATATAGATCGGCTTTCACATGTTATTCCGGTTCAGCGTATTGACAAGACTACACAAACGCACTACAAACAGGACATTGAGCTTTTTGTCCGACGAGAACTTGAGCACATGCGTGGCAGTCGGCAATTTCGAGAACAGCTGATGCAAAACATAATGATCCGATCCAAAGGCAACTTCCTCTGGACAAGACTTGTGCTTGAAGAGATCATGGGATGCCATACAGAACAGAGTATTCGAGAAGCCCTAGAAGATATACCTGACGATATGACTCAATTATATCAGCGGATGGAACAAAGTCTCCTTGGCTCAACGCGGAAATCGAACAAGTTCTTGATCCAGACGCTTCTTGGGTGGTGCATTTGTGCCCAACGCCCTCTCGATTTGAAAGAACTTTCCCAGGCGCTCCAACCAGAGTTCTCGGGGTTCCTTGACATCAGGAAAACTATTCAGGACGTTTGTGGACAGTTTATACAAGTTGACGATTGTGGAAAGACAGACATACTACACCACACTGCACGTGAATACTTTACTCGTTCTTCTGAAAGTCAATTCCATATTGATACAGAAAGGACACACGAAAAACTACTTATGAAGTCATTGGTAACGCTAGAAGAACCAAAGCTGCGATGGAGACTAGTGCAAAACCAACATGCCCTTCAGTCGAGCGAGCCATTTATCTTCTACGCAGCCATCAACTGGCCTTTCCACCTGGAACATAGCGATTTGACCGATTCAGAAATGCTGGAGCCACTCCTGAGATTTTTCCGCAGCCCTGCGGTTTTAGTCTGGATTCATGTGTTGGCACTACTTCGACAACTAGAGACTCTAATCAAAGCATCGAAAACCTTGATGTCTTTCGTCCATAGCATGAGAGAGCGTAGTGCGTCACATAACCCCATACAGCTTTGCTTGTCGGATCTCGAGTTTTTGGATAACTGGGTTGTCGACCTTGCTAAGCTTGTCGGAAAATTTGCCCATAACCTCATTGCAGAGCCTGGAATCGTGTATGATGTTGTTCCTGCACTATGTCCTACAAAATCTGTGATGTACCAACAATTTTGTGGGTTGACAAAAATCAAGACATCAGGTGCTGCTGACGGCGGGTGGGATGACAACCTTTGTAGGCTTAGCCTGCCTGGTGATGATCAAGCCTCAGAGATTGCTTGTGTCGGCAAATACCTCGCTGTGGTCAGTTTCACCGGAACAGTTCACATATGGGACGCATCAAATTTTGCGGAAGTGGTTATAATATCGCATGGAGAGCCAGTTACGGCCATGGCTCTGAATGGGAACGGCGCAAAGCTGTCCACTTACGGAACGAAGAGCACAAAATTATGGTCCATCCCTTCGGGGAAATTGCTCTCCTCTGTGGGAAATCCTCCATACACTAAGGCAAGGGCTATGGCATTTGCCGAGGATGAGCATAAATTGCTAGTCGGTGGGGATGACAACATAGTGCGCTATGTTGCTTGTGACGATTTCCATCAAGGGTGGCAGACACTACACCCGAATTTACTGAAAGATACTGCACGAGTGGATGGGACCGTGGTTAACTCTCCCTTGTGGATTACTTTCAATAGCAATCAAACACTGGTCGGCGTATCGTATAGGGGGGCTCCACTCTCTGTCTGGAGGCTTCACGATGGGCGATGCATCAACAAATGCAAGAGGGCCAAGGATTTTCGTAAGGATCAGCTCCAACATCATCCGAATTGGTTCGCGGTCATCAGGTTCACGTGGAACCCAGTTACAGACCACGTACTTGGAATTTACAAAGACGGCTGTGTTTTCAAATGGCATCCTGTAACGGATGAAAACGTTGAATCAAGCGGACCTGCGGACGAGATAGCCGCAAGTCCTAACGGGAAGCTCTTCGTGACTAGCAGTCCTGACGGCTCGGTCCGGGTATGGGATTTCGCAAACTTCAAGGTAATTTACCAACTTTCGTCCGAAAGCCTTGTTACGAGACTGTCATTTAGCCCTGATAGTCGGCGTTTCTACGACCTTCGCGATGGATACGTTAATGCATGGGAATCTAACAGCCTGACGCGCTTTATTGAAACTGAAGAACATTTTAAGGGTTGCGAATTTGAAGAGCAACCGTCACCTGAGGAAACGCCCCAGTTCCTAGAGGAGCGGACAGCTCATTTCGAAGCTGTAACAGCGTTCGCTGTAGCACCTGACAGCTCTTATTATTGTGTGGGCTACGAGGATGGAACTGTCACTCTTTTTCAAAGGGGTTCATCTGAGGGTGTTGAATTTGCCCAATTTCACAACTTCCTTCCTGTTGTACACATTAGGTGGAGCGCCGATGGCAAATGTGTTGCCGTTGCTGACCTTGCAGGCCATATACAACTCAAGACATTGAGCTCGAATGTTGAGGGTGTGGAGGTATCATCCCTACCTTCACCCCAGATTAACTTGAATAGCCACAATATCGAGGAAATGGTCTTTGGTCCCGGAAGCCAAAGTCTTCTCATATCTACTGGAGTAGAGGCCTTCGTCTATTCTATAGAGAGTAGGTTGCAAGCGAGCGCGGTATTGAAGCACGGCAGTGGTCGCAAGTGGATATGCCACCCAACCCGAACCGATGTCGTATTGGGATGCGGAACCCTCGATATTCAGGCTTATAGTTGGAAGAACCTAGAGAACCTGTGCTCGTCTTCTTACCGTGAGCTGCATTCCACCCCAGAATACCCAGAAGGATAGTGACTGATAATTACGTTCTACATGACAGAGCTTGACCAACTGTCAATCCTTGACAGCACTCATTCACTAGCAATCAACAAAACTTTCTGCACTCAAGATGCACAGCACATTATTCTGCATATGACTATGACAGCAAGCTTCAATATGGTTAGCAAACGCTTGATAATCATCCCAATTACTGACTTCCAGGCGCCCGATGACGTTACACCTCTACCTCCTTCTTTGAGATCTCTTCAGATTCCACATGAAATTTTTAGTTTGGTAAATGTGCCCATAGGGGTCCTTCCCGGCTCCAGATTGGCGTTTCTGGACCACGACCTTTGGTTATGCACCTACTTCCTCGAAGCCGCGTCCCGCCCTAGCATCTCAGATGCCTATCACCGGTTCTACTTCCTGCCGAGGGACTGGGTGGGAAGGAGTAGCTTCGAGTATTGCGAATTAACGAAAGACGGGTCGTTTTTCTGGCCGAAGGAAGATCGCGTTATGCTTATCGAGTGCGACCTTCATGATGCAAGACTGGCCTCCTTGTTTTGAGCATTGGTGATGGGCGGACGCGTGTGCATTCTGGCTGGCTGGGACTTCGATTCGGGGTTGGAAAGGCTGGTAAAGGACTGGAATTCGTGATATATTCGAACGGACTTGGTCAAATATCTTCCATGTTAAACATTACCCACCGTCCTACCTTCTGTGACCTGAACGTAACATATGCTAACTACTCATGTCATTGCAAATTGCCCCTGTCGACGAATACTAAATGGACTGGGAAGTAGGGGGTAGGTTCTGTCTGGTTAGTTGTATAATACGTACGCACCACTGTCTGGTGTCCGCTACACTAAGCATACTGATAAGTGAGATATTACCGAGGTATAATACAGTCAAGGGCGGTAACACCTTCGATCGGTCTCTATGATTCTGATTAGATATAACTCCGAGGAAGTTCCTGCTACTATTATTGTGTAAACGAGCCAACGAGTGGCAGCAGAAAATTATGTTGTTCGTCAATTCTGCCAGGCTTGAAAATATTTCATGGCATAAATTGAGAATATCACTCGTTGACTTCGAGATGGCCAAGCGAGTCTGTCACAGGGGCTAGTTCAGAGGCTAGTTGGTGAGATCGAGATCTGGTCATATTGAGATGTTTAGCATCGACTCGGTACTAAAGACTAGATCGTCTGATCTATCTGTTATTCCTGAAGATTTCACATACGAGGGGGCTACGATTGTCTCCGTCGCCGATGGCCACGTGTGTCTACTAGTACAGTAGGTAGAATTATTGAAGTCGGAAATGGCCACCTGTCGTAACATGTTCGTACGAACAGTTGGCCAATGATTACTAGTGCAACCTTAATGATTGGCTTGGGGCTCTTCATTTCCCTAAGTAAGTCTAATGATCTCCATAGCCTAGCGAAAACCCGGGGTCGTAGTCTTGGAGTCTTGGATGCTGGAATGTCGGGGATAGGCATCTGGGACAGAAGACAGCTTTCTGTCCAAAAGTTATTAATGCTGTTGATACATAAATTAAATATTTCTCAGGCTTTAATTAACACAATTATATTATCTTAATTATCTTTTTTTTTTAATTTGATTTTACTTGTAGTGCTGGATTGACTATATACAAGTAAACTTGGTGACTTCTGGTGTAAGAGGTATCTTGGCTTATAGGGGGCGGCGGAAAAAAGGGAGGCTACCCGGATCCCTATCCGTGACGTTATGCCGCGAGAATAATTCGGTAGTTAGAATGAACCATGCGTGTATTAATAAATCCGCTTCCATGGTGTCATAGTCGGTCATGGGAATTCTGAGGGATTCGACAATGCCTTCCATCGCTTTAATCCGGGTGCGATCGTGCCATGGCCGGGCAAGGTCCGCCGGATTGATGATACCAACTAGCCTAGGTAAGTCAGCGCTCAGAACGGCCCTCAGCCCACATCGCGCCACCATATCGTGTTGGTCGCACGATGCGGCTCTTGCACAATATCAATTGTAGAACACATAAATGAATCTATATTTGCTGTGTTAAGACTTTCTACTTAATTTATGTTTCACTGCAGTCAGCACAACGTCGCAATCAAGCAAGCGAGACAACCCGAAACCAATCATTGAGCATCAACAATAATATTGTTCAATAATATTGTTGCCACCACCCGCCTCGACAACAACTTATAATCAATTCTTGTCAATATGGTCGTCGCACAGCCACATATGCCCGCAGCCGCTAGAGCACCCGTTAGGTCAGCTGGCGGCAGGTGGATCGTACCGTCGCTTGTCGCAATAGCAGCTAGTACGCCTTATACTCCCTCTTCGGTCCATTTTGTGGCTTTAGCTAATATTTGTAATCAGCATACGCTGTCGGGGCCTACGTCCACTCCCAGCTTAACCGCGAGTCCAATGTCATGGACAAGATCTACGCTAAACAGAACACACCCGAGGCCGAGGAAGTTAGAAGGAAGGGTTTCCTGGTCGACACTAATCCAGATCCCCGAGGCAGTCTGTTCAATTTCTTGGGATGGGATCATCCGAAGGCATAGGGGTGAATAATACTTGGCTGCCTACGAAGGCGGCTTCTCTTGCATGGCTCAGGCGTTTGGAAAGTTGCTTTTACCAAACGCTGGCTCATATCGCCAGTGTAAACTAGATACCACAAGTCGGAATTTAATTTTATTTGTACCGACGTCGTGTTTGCTATTGTGTACGATATATGTGATATGAGGCATTGAGTTGTTCGAAGGTCCAGCGGTGGAATCATCAATCTGTAACTAACGGTTAGTTAACTGGTTTGTTATCCATGTTTGGTCGCATTGCATCCCGTTTTTGTTAGGTGTTTTCTTACCTGACCTTTTGGTCCTTCAGCTGTCAATCGCGTCTACGAAGCTTAAGTAAGTGACATTCTGTACCGTGTAGTCTCTTGACTCTTATTATAGAGACTAATAAGCATACATGTATCTATTCTCTTTCATGGTCTGAGTTTCTACCCAACATTACATTCCCAGTAAGTCCGAATTAACATTGGAGTTCCCTGGACATTATTAGTTACTAGAATCACTCAGAACTATTATCAAGTTTCCTGTGTCTGCTGTTGAGAATGAGTTACCTAGCTGCCTAGGTAGCTATTGTGATGATGGGGTAGGATTCCTGAATTAAGATGCCGGACATAGACCACCCCATACTACAAGTGAGCTAATAGAGCGAATACCAATAGCGCTGTTAGGAATCGAACCTAACTCACACTATTAGCCACAGTAACACTACTACATAACTCGGCAGCTTGTGCTTGTGATTGTCACACAAATGGAATACCCCACATTACCCCACAATCGTTGTTAATACCCCACAACGGCTGTGGGGGATTATCATTGGCTGGTTATATGTTTCGGTAAACTTTATTCTAAACAAACTCAACCTCAATTAATTATAATACAAACAGTTGCGACCTTTCATAATAATGACACTTGGGTCGGTGGGGCAACTCAGTTAACAAATGAAAAACTTACAGTCTACATAGAACAAATCATCGACCTAGAGAGCCAGCAAAGTATATAGCTCTTATCCTTTTAATAAATTCCGAGGCACTGATGGTGCCGCTCACATTACGGAAGCGGATTTTACCAGTGGCTGGGGTAGGAACATTACTACGATGCTGCTAAAAAAAAAAAAAAAAAAAAAAAAAAAAAAAAAAAAAAAAAAAAAAAAAAAAAAAAAAAAATTAAGGGCTTTATACCCCCAACCGTATTACTGTTGGCCATTGAAATCACATTAAATTGTTAGCCACTTCTATAATGAGAGGGATAGTTTCAGCCGAGAAGTGAGTATCATTACATTAGATCCAACTTGGACAGGACCTTGCCATAACTTCATTTACTTGCTGCGACTCCTGGCACCCGGCTGCTTCACATTATGTCTTCTATACCATCGAGAAAAGAGCTATAAACGAGATACACCTACACGTTCCTCTGAGGCCCTCATTATGTGTGCTATGGATGTCAGTTTATGTTGAAATAGATACGCAGGTTATGAGTGTGTACATCAGTTATATTGATGATAGTAGTAGTAAGAGAGGTATCACAGGTAGGAGGGTATATCCTCCATATACAGCCACAGGTGTGGGTCGCCAGCCACCTGTATATTCACATACCAGCCACCAGATATTCCATAAGTTTACCCTTCACTCAAGAAAATGCGCGTGTATGAAAAAAGACGGCTTACCTTCATAGGCCACTAGCTATAATTTGCGCTAGTAGTTGAATATGAAAGTGTTACACAGGTTCTAACCAATAAGGATGCGGTCTTGCTAAACAAAATTACTAATAGTCACATTCATAAATAAAGCATATAAAGTTCATGTCTTGTACTACTACTACAGAAAAAGTTCCCGGTCAACCCTTCAATAGGTGCTTAAGCTTTTGCGGCTGGCTCTCCCGACATCTCTGCCAACGGGGAGACAAGGCTTGGCGAGAGCTCGGAGATGGAACGGGGCTCCGACACCGGCAGCTCCGAGGCGGGGGATCTCGGCGTCTTCGGCTCCGGCTCCGTCTCCGCCGGCAGCGGTTCCGGTGTGTACGGAGGCGGCTGGCCTCGCTTGCGCCGCCAGAAAGCGAAGGCGATGATACCGCCTACTAAGATGACCGCGAGCGGCACGCCGACGCCTATGCCGGCTTTAGCGCCCGTGGATAATACGTTGTGCGACTCGGCCGTTTGGGTAGGCGTGGTGGCCGTGTTCGTGAGACTGGCAAACCCTGCCGCGGCAGAATAAGTGGCGCTGGGCGTGAAGGCTGGGAAGCTGGTGGTTCTCGCGATGCTGCTTGGTTTCTCTGTGGGCTGCGATCGTGCGTAGGTTGCGCTCGGAGCCTCTGCGCCGTGCGCCACAAAGGTCACTATGTCTGTGTCGTTGGTGTTGTATTTAGCTGGGGCCATGGCAATCTCTTCGTTGTACAAGTCGACCGAGAAATAGGCTGCCTGCACTAAAGTATCGGGAGTTAGTATTGACTGTCGCTAGATAATTTGGGGTATTATAGATAGTTCTAGGACCCGTCTGAGGGACTTTTGACTCCGGAAATAGGCTAGATGGGAAAACAACGACTCCTAATCAGAATACTCACTGAAATCTTCGCCGATAAAGTAGTTGCTCGGATTAGAGGTGTTAAGAATCGTGAAGAGGCACATGGTCTCGTTACCGCCGACCGTGACTCCGCTCTCTTCAAAGTAACTAGCCGACCGGTCCGGTGGCCATGCGAACTTTTTCAATGGCACTTCGATTATGGGACCTTGAACACCGCCCAGCCTGAACCGATATGACCCGGCACTATCACGCAGCGCGCAGGGTATGACCGGGATGCTGAGGTTGGACCAATATTCAGCGCTTGCCACCGCCCACATATGTTGAGCCAAAGGAGACGGGAGTGAAGTGCTGGCGACGCCTATGGCAAAGCCAACAGGGAATTGGGAACTTGGCGACTGGAACACGTCTGTACCGGATGGACTGGTTGCTTCTACCGACGAGAGGTAGACCATCAGACTAAAGGCAGTCGAATTGAAGGAGTCGATAATGATCAGGTCGCCCTCATACTTCGCCTTGTCGATAGCACCGAAAAGAAGAGACCCCGAAGTAGCGTTCTCGTCATTGAGCCAAATGCTATAGGCTGCAGTGGGTATCTTGAAATCTTCCGAGTTAACTTTGACTCATCTGAATTGTTACACCAACCCCTGAAATCAACTTGTGGGGGAGATAATCCCGAGACATGACCAACAATGTGCCGTAGAGGTGATAAATTTGAAATAGGGAGGCTGATAAAGAACCGGAAACTACTTACGAGGCCTTTTGCAACTAACTGGGTAGCCAGATTCTCTTCTGGAAGGTCCGCTTCGCTCCCGCCGTAGCCAAGTCCAAGGACGCCGCTATTAAATGGTCCGGACTCGTACGATATACCCATTGTGAGGTTGTCAACACCAACATCCCCAACTACTAAAGTATCATTAAAGCCATATCCTTTAGCAATGACTTGTATAGTCCCATTCGCCAGAGCCTGTTGTCGTTCAAATGTTTGGGGAGTAATCCGGAAGGTGCTAGACAGTCCTTGGTTGACTACATGAGAAAGGGGTTTAGCCATTTGCCTTCTGAAGTCGGAAGCTGAATCGCTGTTATGCTTACAGGAGCCATGGCTGGCACATGTTCTGTATACATCTTCAATGCAGTAGGTCGAGTTGCTTGAAGGAAACCACGAGAGTGCCTGATCCGAGCGTATTTGCAAATCTAGAGACTGGCCTGGTGTGCCCACGAAAGCCGTCACAACTGGTGTATCATCAATATGTTGTATCAGCTTCCGATTCCCACTTATTCGTAGAATTCAACATATGTCCCCGGGCCGGTTGGGAAAACATACTACGGATATGCTACTTACTGTAACAAGTTAGCTATAATGGACAAAGGGTCTCAAGAGATAGTTCAAGAAACATAATTTAAGGGTCCCAGAACGTCATGTGTTCTTTACGTACCAGTAGAGACCCAGGTCGCTATCGTGACGAAGATCAATGGGCCGTGTGTGATCTCGGTCACGGCGAATCAAGGATCGGCCTTCTTTTCGAGCGGGAGGTTGGTTCTGCCGCTTAAGACTCAAATTGATCTGCGCACCCACAACGGTAACAAAAATTAAGGTCCGGAGCCAGAAGTTCATATTGTAGAAACTCAGCTACGGATTTTTCAACCTCCTAAAAAGATTTCCTCCAGCTCAAAAGAAAACTGATATTATTTTTCAAGAGATGTCTGGTTCCGCGCTTTTTCCCTCGGCTTTTGGGAGCCTGCAGCATATGTAACATGGCATGCCTAATGCTCATCTTATGGTTCGCGCTTCGACTCAATAACGATCACGAAAGTGTGTTACAATATTGGCTGACGGCTTACATAGTTAAGTCCAACTGCAGTTGTTGGCGGAAGATCATAGCCTGATTAATCCTGAGAAATGTCAAGACGATAGGCTAGTTGGGAGTGTTGGCGCAAAGTGCAGAAGCATGTGCTGTTGACACGCAAATCATCCCTAAGAATAGTATAGTCCATGAATGATGATGCCGGTGTGCGGGTTAACAGCTCCCGTATTTGTCCATTAATACGTCGATGGGGCCCAAAATTCCCCTCCTAGATGAAGCTGGTTGAATGGGTGTTGGTTGCAGGAGGGGAGTTAGGACCCATCTGAAATATCTTTTCAGTGCGAAGCATTTCTGCACCTTTTGCTTGAATCTGCTAACGCATGGAAACCTAACTCAGCTTAGTCTAACTCCATTTTCCTTTTAATTCAGAGCGAGCGGGCAGCTCAACCGTAGCCTTACGCCTGGTTATACTTGGGTCGCATTATGGGGTTGGCGTACAGCACCAAGCTGCAGGCTATGGAGGGGATACAGTTTACAGGGTAATATTTCCGTCCCGTGATCTAAGACAATCGCATGAAATCATCGAGGAAGTTGAAATCGCGGTCAAGGTCTGATTTATAAGGGGATTTAGCAGGGTAGTAGTTGGTTAAACGTAGGGTGTAAAGGATTGTGATGTATGAAGGCGGAACTTTTTCCGCTGGGGTTATGGTGCCCGTTTAGCACTCAGATGGTCTGGAATATTATGGCGTTAACAGTATGTAGGTGCAGGAGGCCCAGTACCTTGTTGGTAGCCCGGGCAAAATGAACAGACGACGGGTGAAGCAGAATACGAATAAATCCATGTTAGACGAAGAGAAGAGGAAGACGGAATTGGGTGTCTAATGAATACATGTGACCCACACCAGCTGGGCAATGACTATTAGTCCCCAGGTGAAGTTAAAATTTAGTTGTGCGAGATCTATTACATCGAACTGCTTCGTGCATCTTCGTAAGAATGTAAACTTTGTTCGTGGACATCGACCTAGTTGGTTTGTGGGCAGACCCCATGGCCCTAGGTATTTCTACAGAATTGTAGTCGAATTATTAGAATTATAGTACAAATTATCGGGGTTTGAATTGATGATGCATTAAGTCATTGTACTTAAGGTATCGCGATCCATCACACCTAACATGTGTGGATAATAAAGCAAACGCAAGGTCTATCGATAGCTAGGCCGTTCTTGTCTGAGAAGTATCTAGCAAGGTTCAGCCATGTACGCATACTCCGCCATTTTGTAAGCATCGGAGTTCTCCTCCTTCGAAACATGCCAGAAGAATACCTCAGGCCCTGATTCTGTTACCTCGGCCATTCTGGGCTCGATTCTCTCGACAGTCTCCCTGTCTTCGAGTCTCACCTCTTCTCCATCCAAAGTTTCCCAGCCTCTTGCCTTGAGAGCGCTAATTCCAGCCGAAGTCATTGCCTCGGCCAGAAAATTCGAGTCTGATTTGATGATGATGCGCTTCGGGGGAGAGCTGGCGGAAAATGCGGACTGCGGATTTACCCGCTGGAGGTTACAGATAGTCCATGACTTTTCAATGGCTTCATGGGCAGCATTAAGCTGCGTAGTCTTGCCGTTGGAGTCCTCGAAGAGATAGTGGATGATCTTATTCCATTCATTCTCGGGGCCAAGGTAGACGCCACCAGCTCCATGCTGCTTTCCTCCATTGTGGGACAGCTCTCCGGCAAGGGCGATGATGATCTCGTCCTCGGCGTACCCTTTCTCTCTACCGGTAACCTTAGGACTACATCATCTACAGTCAGTATTTTCTCACTATAGACGGTTCAGTCAAGTGAATAAACAGGGGTTATAACAGATGTTTCGAATGCCGATAATTCCCAAAAGCATATCACATCGAGTAAATGGTTGCCTGTGAAGTGAAGTAATGGAAAATAATACAAAAGTAAACAATGAAATGGGGGAAAGTCGAGTTCCGATGCTACTTACCGAACCCATATTCCATCGACATGCTCGAGGTCACTGACCCGCTGGTAGTCCGGAACGTACTTATTGGGATTGAATGGAGCAGCCATGATGGGTGATTAAAGGTGTATTGATTTCAGGTTAGAAGTTGATGTGGTAAAATATATGATCGGGTGTTGAGTGCGATGAAGTGTTGAGACTTGAAAGAAGTACATGTATGCTTGGGTCGAGTTCTTGACTTTTGTAGTATTACATGTAAGTGAGGGTGACTGGAAGAACGATGTGGGGGAATGACTCGAGGTTCGAGGTGACTGGAAGAATTATATAGGGTGGTGACTTAGGAGGGTAACTGAGAAGGTAACATGGGAGAATGACAAATAAGGGGTTGTTGGTGTGGTGAGGGTTTCACACGATATTGTTTGGGTGCAGGGATGAGAGGATGTTGGAGCAAGTGAGTCATGAGGTGGAAAAGTAGTTTGAATGAAATACTTTGACTTACTTGACATGCACAGGGATTCATGGTTGATGACGTGAATAGTGTTCTTGGAAGGTCGAAGGTAAGGTGGTGTTGAAGTGTCCAAGGTCTAAAATGTTGAACGTCCAGTGTGTCGGGATTAACGTACAGTTACGATGAGCTGAATATTAGATTTATAAACTTAACAGCCGGTTATTTGGTAAACACTTAGAATGGAAAGAACTATAAGTTCCAATCCTGCATAATTTCAGTGATTTCAATAGCGTAAAGTGCAACGAGTCAACAAGGCATACATACATTTGGTTGATGTGTTTCGTATTCAGCAGGAATCCGTAGGTATTTCTCATGCTGGCAGTCCCACTCATCATCTATACGTTGATCATTCCGCTCAATTTGACTATTCATACTATTCGATTATGATACTCCCAATTATTGTTTCGTGACTATGCCATCCTTAATTAAAATACCTAGCCAGTTGCTATATTGCTAATTTTCATCATCATGATGACCAACAATTTATGCTTTATGAGTAGTGCTGCTGGGTTGTAGCTCGAGGGGGTATAAATCACTATGAAGCTGTCGACGCCTTCTACCACACAAACATTACCGGAAATCGTGGTACTACCGTCTACGCATCTCGTTGTACCGGGGTTATTACGTCTGACTTGCCATGGGTTGTAACCTACAAGAAAACGATACAGGAATATAGCAAGCTATGCGTACGTGGTGTAGAAGACCACTGGAGACTTTAAAATATAAAAAACGACGATTTTCTTGTGGTTATCTGCGCCGAACGTATGAGCCTCGAACCTCGTACAAGTATTATTGAAGGGCTAGATTGTATAGGTTAAGCAAAACGCAATCGTATATTTATATTATTTAACCTCGTTCATCATGTCACTGCTTAGCTGGTTGGAATCACAACGCTGAGGCGTAGAAAGAAAGAACAGCACATTCAATTTTACTTTTTATAAACGCTGCTTATGTAGAAATTCACAGTCGGGATTCCTTCCACCTCCCCCTGCCTCTGCCTACGGACATGAGATGGCTTTGGAGAAAGGTTACACTTCGCTGGCAAAAGCCCAATCGCGGGTAAAGTGACCAAAACAATCAAGCACCCGCAGTCAGTTTAACCGTAAGCATCCCACGAGCCGGAACGGCGACAGTAACCGCCCCATCCGAAAGAGGCGCGTCGGTCGGTTCTACCGAGCGGGTGTTATCCGTCACAAACGCAGCAGCTTCTGCGGGGGTGAAGTCGGCGAATGCCACATTAACGCTCTGCTGCGAACCGCCAGAGTTGACGAACACGACGACGACGGAGTCATCAGTATTCTTGAAAGCTGTAATCCCGACGCTGGACACTGTCCCGGATGTGTTGACGCGGTAGGCGCCCGGCCGTACGAAGCGCGACCACATCGCGAGAGCCCAGAGACGCCCCGACGGTGTGACTTCTTCGCCGTCGCTTGCGACGAGGTACGAAGAGGCTTGGAACTGGTTGACCTCTACTCCTTGCCAGTAAATGTAGGCAGACAAGTTGGCATTTGCGAGACCGGTGTGGATCTTGTTGGCCCACGTCATGCCTTCGCAGAGGCCGCCGCCGCTGTACCACGTGGCGCACCAGCGCGATTGCAGATCGGCTGCTTCGGTCTGCCAGGCCTTCAGACTCGTGGGTATGACGGAATTAGGATCCCCAGTGTACATGTGGCTTGTGATAAGCGTGAGATATTCCTCCACGCCTTGAGAAATGAGGCCCTGGGTGATGCTCTTTTGGGTGTTCCAGCCCACTGTCGAGAACTGTCAGGGGCGTCTATTCAACTAGGTGCCAGGGGGGAAATATAGTTGCATTCAGAGATAACTTACTTGCATCACAGCAAGCCAAGCTGACGTTACCAAGCCCATTCGATTCAAGGGTATCGTGCAAAATGGGGATAAAGGATGCAGCCTCGTTGGCGCCAGATTGCATTGACGAATAACTCGTGCTGGAGTGAATTAGCATTACACAGTTATGATCTAATGTTGGGGGGGGGGGGGCTCTTTACACATAGTCTGGCTCATTCAAGAAGCCGAGATGAGTAATAGGGAGTTCAAGCTCATTGTAATACTTCACGTACTGCACCAAAAAGTCGGCGTACGCTTGTCGCCAATCTCCCGACGAGCACGTATGGCCTGGAGTGCCGCATAGGTAGCCGCCATTGTTCTCGTTGTTGTTCGTCTTCATAAATCCTGGCGCGCTCCAAGCATCAGCATAAATGGTCTTCACCCCGTACTTCATGGCCTGCTGGGTGAACCAGACTTGACCGCGGTCGTCCCCATCAAAGCTATAATTTGCAGCTGCAGTAGGGCCACCAGGGCTCTCGGGAAGAATGCTGTCACTAGCTTCAGTCCCTGAACCGACTCGGTTGCGAATGATGGTCAAGCCAGCTCCCGTAGTAGTATTAAATAGGTAGTCAAGCCCTTGCTGTTGAGGCGCTCCAGACAACAGGTCCCTGAACTCTCCTGCGCGTCCAAATGCCTGTGAGATGCCGAAGCCATCTATCTGTTGCAAGGTCGAGCCGACATTGACCGTGATAGATGCCTGAGCATAGGCTTGTCCTAGACAGGCGACGATCGCCGCGAAAACGGTGAGAGTGTACATCGAAACTAGTCGTTCGTGATAGGATGAGCTTGACTTTATATTGCCAAGTTGGTCCAAACACTGAGTACGAAGTTATCAAGATTCAGTCTAATGGTTGAATGGCGCCTTTACGATCCTTTAAGATCAACGTCGCTCAGGTTCTCCGCCCTTCAAAGTCCTCTCGGCAGTTATGAAAAGACTGGTTGCCAATTCGGAAGAACACGACACTAATTAGCTCTGCTTGAGCTAGACTCTTCCAGATGGAACTCAAGTGCTGAGTGGCGGGCCAAGTCCATAAAGTCACTAATATATATTAACAAAGAGCATCGCGGAACGATCACCTAGCAAAGGTCGTACACCAAGCTCCCGATTAGGCAGGATGAAACCCACATGGGGATATGGCCAATGAAGACAGGCGAGAGAGCCAGCTCGCTTACCATCCAGACATTGCGCGGCGTGAGGGACTGCAACAGCGGAGTAGTTTTGGCAAATTACCCTCGCTGCGGCTAATACCGAGCTACCGAATACATTGAACTTGGTGTTCTAGACCGCCATCGTCTAATACCGCAGCGTAGGTATACAACAAGTCAAGTTGATATGGAGTATCCCTAATCCCTAGGACTGACTACTAGTATATACTATTTCCTCCAAGTTCCTTTCACAAGAAGGGCTTAGAAGAACGATCCATTTTTGACCTATGTTACCCCATCAATACTATTCAGTATTTTCACAGCAATGCTACCACCATGTTATTATTTGTAGGTACTGCATTAAGTTCCAATCGAGAGCTATTAAAACTTACGTGAAGTCTCTAGAACTCCTTGTTATTAGCTGGACTTCTAGGACTTCACACAAGTTAAGGAATGTCTCATATAAACTTAACTTGAAAGTTAAAACTATTATATATTATATCTTGCACATTTACTAACTAGAGATTAAATAAAATATAAGATAAATAATCTCGTTTTCTTTCCATCTTTATCTTTTTCATTAAGATATTTCATCACGCTGAGCACGCGTATCACACACATTATATAAATACAAAAGTAGGAGAAATTAAAGGCTGTATATATGTGTGTGTGTGTGTTGAAATACAGGGTTAACGAGACTCGATCGACATGAGGTTCAGCTATCTACGCATGGAGGGAGGCCTGATATATACACACAATGCCACAGGATGCCCTCGTATTGCACCAGTCCTTGTCCCTCAAATCAACACTATAGCCACGATTCGCTAGTTCTAATAACTAAGCACTCCGTGACGAAACGGTTCAGCCATTCTATTCAGCTTACGGCCATCGCAGTGTCAACCATCGGCTTTGTTGGGAATACATATTCCCCTCTCCGTCTCGCCAAGTATGCGTCTCTGTATACCTTCCCGACCTCTCGTTCACACTGATCCATGCAGTCGTCTATGTAAGGCTTTTGTTTAGTCTGTGGGAGTTTCCCCGTTACCGGATTTTTATTATTGTTGCGGCATATCTGCAGGCACAAAATCTAAAGTATCGCCGTCATCAATAAAGTAGGCCCAAATCTCTGAACTCGTGGCATGCTTACAAACTTGGCCTGCTCGGTACTCATATTTTCCCAGCCATCAATACGTTTAGTAAGGGGGACCGCTGCAAGGCCTGTTGAACCGAGACTTAGAAGGAGGGTTAAGCAAGTGGCTAGACGCATTTTACGGATGGCTTTAATGTTGAATTGAAAAGTTAAACAAGTTGATTAAAAAAAATCAGGAAGTTGTACTTGATATAAAAATCTTCCACCGGATAGCTTATGTTAAAAATCCGTCATATGAGCACCACATAATCATATGTCCTTTTGAAAACTTGGAATTGTTGGATCTACGCACTTCTGTCTATCCCCTGTTATAATGTTCGATTCCGCTGTGGATATATACAGCTGCGATGGACCGCCACATGGCAATGTTTCAATACTAACAAGGCCAGGTTAAGTATTTTAAAGGCATAATTCTAGGAAACAAGTACATGTATAAGACCGTGCTTGATCGTCCTAAGGATTTTCAACAAATGCATAAATTCAGTACAAGAGCCACTAAATAACAGTAATACAGGGGATGGACTGTAAGTAAGATATATAAATAGGCGCGAGCATAGGTATACGACGTACAAGAAAACAGTATCTCGGAATAACGCGTTGAAGGAATCAAGCTATCTCCTTAGCAAGTGTTGTAGAACAACATCTCCACTAATACTAAAGGAGCTAGGTTAGCCGACAGGACGATCAGATATTGTATAAGCCATTCTATATTGATTATCAGCTTATTTTTACCACATCTATAAGTATTACAGGAGAATATTAGGACACCGAATTATTTTAAGTTCCGTGGGAGAGAAGTGCCTACTACTATGCCGGATTGATGTGGAATGGGAGCAAACGTGTTGTTTTACTTATAACACTCAAGAAAATAAGCATATCTCATTAACTGCCATAAGGCTGCACCCTTATCCACAGCTCCACGTTCACCCGGCCTAACAGCAGCTACCTGTAAGCCCACCAAAATTCCGGTATATGTTCATATAGCAACGTTAGGTTTAATACTTGTAGCTAAGCCAAATTTTGGTGAAATTAGATGTATAGTGGTCTATGCGTTTTCTGATCGGCCACTATTCCTGATATTTATGGAGATATGCTACTTTACGGCAGTTAAATGCGATGGGATAGTAGAATTGCGGAATGATTAAGTCCACTGTAATCCATACACAAGTGGATATATCTCCCCACTGGTGCTTTTTTATCGGGGCATGGAAGTTCATAACTATTTTAAAACTTGAAACATTTATTGATGCTAGTAGCTTGATGTCATTAGTATAGCTTGGTCCCCTCTTCCTTGTCAAAGATAGAGCTTATTTCATCTGAATTGCTTGATACCGCGGTGAGGAGGATCACGGGTAAGTAGATCCTGTGCTCCGAGCCACGGAGATCGCCTTATATAAAATGCTCTCTCTAGCCAATTGTGACTAGTTAGAAATTAAATAATACAACCTTTCTTAACTAGAGATCACGGCACCGTATATCTCCTTAACTGCCGTAAAGCAGCCTTTCCACAAATATCAAGGATAGTAGCCGATCAGGAAACGCATAGACCAATATACATCTAGTATCACCTAAATTCGCCTTAGCTACAAGTACTCAACCTAACATGGTTACATAAACATATACTATAATTTGGTGTGCTTACGGATACCTGCTGTTAGGCTAGGGGCGTGAAGCTGTGGGTGAGGAGGCTGGTTTACGGTAGTTAAGGAGATATAATGATACGTAGCAGAGAGACTTGTTACAGCTAGTTGTGATGTCCATATTGTTGGAGGAGTTACTTCTATTTCCTAACCGACAGTTTTGGTGAGATTGTAACTCCACTATACTCATATATTAAGCTTACTTTGTGCGGACTACGATGGCCTTAATCTGTGGTATAGTAGCCATAATCGTTTCAAACAAGGTCAAGTCGAGCCATGACTAATCAAGTCAAATTGTAAACAACCTCAAGTCAAGATAAGGGTGTGCCTTGACTTGACTTATCATGTTGCATATGCTGCATCCGGGGGCTACCTATTGCAATCAGGAAAAAGCCATAAAGTCTCAATTCCGACGCCTTTCTGCGAATATTAGGTACACATGCAGCAGCTGTCCTCGTTCACCTTATTCTAACGAGCTGACCTACATTTCCCGTTGATCAAGCTCCTGCCTCTTCATAAAGACCACGCTGGTGGTAAGTAGCGCATCGTGTCGCACTACTCCGGTCTTTAAAGGAGAGGGCACAGCCGGGCCAAGGGCACAGGAACTTTGTTGTTCCCTCAACCGTCACCTTTTCAACATTGTGGTGGGATTGTTTGAGATGGGCAGACAACAATTCTTCGGTTTCTTCCTGGGTGCCGCAGCCCGGGAAGAAGCACTGCGTTCCAACATGTGTTCGCCGGATATGCGCTTTGCTTGAGCCCAACTTATCGTGTTTCATACCGCAAGTAGGGCATGTATAAATTTTCTGAGTCTCCTCAGGCCCTTGGTTCTGATTTTCGTTAGGGGGCGACGCTTCTTCCGCGGTCTCTGCCGCGGCCGAAGCACTAGGACCGCTACCAGTCTCGTTCGAAGCCGAGTCCCCCATAGTGGGGTCTATATTATTGTAGCGACGAGTTAGCATATGTTCGTTATCCCTTTTATGGGAAGCAAGCCCACAGTCAGGTGGCGAGTGGAGGACTAGCGAAAGCTTTGCGTATGCGCGGTGGATAATAACGGCCCTCGGGGGGGGAGGGGGGGGGGAAGAGAGCAAATACCACAAGAGTGTTACTATGATAGATTTCAACTTACAGTCAGTGTTGCCTTTGGCAACTGTAGCTTCATCAGCGCCGAGGCTTGGATAGGGGCTCATGGCAGATCCGCCCGCGACGTTATCCCCGTAAGTGAGGGAACCGGGTGAAGTCGACTTCATCATCTCAGACTCTTGAGTGTTGGAGCCTTGGGGGGTTTCTCCGAAGAGCCCGGGGCTCTCCCCGAAGAGCTCGGGACAACAATCTCTTAGTTCTGATTCATCCCAGATCTTCTCCCAGTGACGAACGTCATCCTCATCGTATTCCTCATTAGCAAAACCCCGAGATCCGTTATAATCCATGATTTCTCTTCTTGCCCGCGGCGAGCGTCTCAATATATAACGCTCATGCGATAATTAACTGGCCTGGTGCGCTGAGTCCTGACTGGTGTATTGACTACAAGTTCCAACGAACAGAATACCTTTAAGGAGTCGTGAGAATGGGTGAGCGCGTATTCGCAAGGCAACGCGTCTGGGGAAAATGTTTGTTAGATGGGCGTACGTATTACTTGTATATAAGTATTGTTAGGTTTAGCCTAGAGCGTTTATATACTTCAAGACAGACTCATCTCCTCTGCATAGCTTTGGATATCACTACTTGGTACTCTGCGACTCCCAGCTGATTCGCATGCAAGTTATAAGTACCAATTGCGTATGAATTCTCATATAACTATAGATATATTTACCTACAATATCCGAATCAGGGGCGAATGACCCCGGCTTGAAGTTCTACCTATACCATAGCTAAATATCATGTCAGGGAGACGAGTTGACTTCCCAATTATATTCAAGGGAGGCCAACCCTCTGTATGCTTGCTACTTTGCTTGATACTTTAAGCCAAACCAAGCCTCATTGTCAAACCTCAAGTACCTATGGGGTACCTACAGTGTGAGAAGTGTGTGTAGTGTTGATAAAACTCAAGCTACAAAGGGCAAGCATGAATAAGCAAAGTACCACGTTGCCCAACTGCAACGACGACTAACTGCGGAAGGGACGACGTTGTTAGACGCGTCAAACGGAAGGCGAGCCATGTGACATCCATCACGTGGCTTGATGGTGTGTCGTTAATGCACAGATGCTATGTAAGGGGAAACCTAGGGATAAAGGTCCGTGCGCGCAACTAAAGTCTTATAATTACAGCGCTTTTAGTAGGTTAAAGCATTATACTTATAGCGTCTTTAGCGATATGCGTAGTCTTCTGTTCACCCGCTAAAGACGCGCTATAATTATTGCGCATTGATAAGGTTACTTACATAGTTCAATACTCAAGTATGCGCTTGGACTTTGGTCCCGACTTGTTCCAGTCGGCCTGATGATATCTTGCAGAGATGGGATGTGCTATTTAGAGTATTACTAGGAAATACAACACCCAATACACATCCCAAGACATCAACGGTATTGAAAAGAAGTCTATCAATCTTATGCTCCTCGCTAATTATGACAGGGCTCAGGATGTGGGTTCATGGAAAGCCGACAAACAGCATGCGCAACCACACATGACAGGTATTCGATAGTGTCAGGCAATACTGGGAGACAGCAAAGCGGAAGCGATCGCAAGATGTTGCCCAGGATATCACTCATTCCGTGCTCTAAGCTGGAATATCGATTTCACATTGTCATTCGCTAAGGCTAGGACGGATGTTGCCTTAGCACCATCTGGAAGAGTTGATCCACAAAGGCTCACCGATGACTGCTGCCATCTTCCTTCAGGAATGCATCGAGTCCGACCTTGTGACAATAAGCGAGAAACCCACCTGGATATCTCGAACCGGCAGATAGCTCTTACAATATACTTAACCATTCTAGTTGATCGTTGGCTCAATATTGTCTCCTGCTTCCGTGTCCACAATCCAAAACCACGAATGCAGCTCGATGTCTTTTCCGTCGATATATCCCTGGATGTAAATCTGGACAAGACGATCGGGATATGCAACATACACCTCCACTCTCTCGTGCAAGAGCCACTATTCCGCCCACTGCAAGTACACCTCGTTCCCAAGCACACGCATGCTGATGAGATCCGTGGCGCTCTGGATGCGGGCGGTTTCAACGTCATTCGGCCCTTTGACGGGATCCTGCACTCGGAAGAGGACCCGAAGGATGCGCATCTCGAGATTAGTAGCAAGGAGGATAGCGATGAGGACTACACTCGGCGTCGGCAGGCGGCGACTGTTCTGAGGGAGAGATTCGGTTGCTCAAAAATGAATAAGGAGTATTTTCGGAGAGGCCCGAAGCTGCTTGAGATTGGAACATTTGGCGTAATTAGGTTTTCAACTGAGTGAGAAATCTCAAAAGAGAACAGTTGCGGCTCTTGGTTTTGAGAAGCCTTGGATCACCGACCACTAGGGGGCTATGGCAGAATCTGAAATGTCAAATTAGTTAGTTTCTTTCATGCTTTCCTGTATAAAAGCATAACCTCTACTATCACGTCATAGCCCAGTAGATATACAAGTAAACACATGAAGAGTTGATGGTACCGTAATTTCCCAAGAACATGCAAGACGTTCTCACACTTGATCACATGAAGTGTTTTCTTCATACCTAATAATGCCCCTATATAGCTAAGGGCCGCGGTCATTCGTATACTTAGATAAAGCGAGTTTGGGCGAAGTATGCGGCTGTTTGTCCTGTAGGATATATAGGATTCTGAATTCTGTAGTTATAATATACAGTAAAATGGGACGTGGCTTACTTCCAAACCATTCCAAACCAAAATTATACACTTATCGTATATACCATCTCTAGCTCCAATGTGCGCAAACTACTATGCGTGTGCTCCCGGCGCCAATTGCCAATCGCCCAAACCAAGATCCACGTCCTTGCCATTCTTGATATCCGCCATAAGATTGGCAATGCTCCATGGTTCATATTTGTGACCACGCGGATAGTTTGGCGGAATAACGTTCTGGTCAATCTCGGTGAGCGGGACACCGTCTTTCATGGTCTGGACCATCTTGTCGTAGTATTCGTAGGCATACGCCTCGGGGTCGTGGGTCCATATCCAGGCCGGAAGCCTCGGTTGGATGTGCTTAGGGTTAATCTTGACCTTGTTCCAATTCGTCCTCATGAAATTCTTGCCATTCGCGACACCTAGCTTTTGAATACAAGCCGTACGTACGAACCGGAAACGCACGTGGGCGCGGACCGACTGCGGGATATTGTCCTTGCCGCCGATTTGAAGACATGTCACAAGCGAGACTGCGTCTTCTATTGCCTGCGTTGCTCCGTTGCCCGATGTGGGTAAAAACGCACTGTACAGAACAGAAGTTAACATTTTTTGACATGAACAGATATTCCTAGCTTCTAAGATAGGCTAAGGGGAGGTTGAAATAGAATCCTGACATACTGAGCTGCATCGCCGATGTTGACAACACGACCACCGGGTGAGGCCCATGATGGTTGTGGATCACGCAACTTGAGAGCGAAGTTAACAATCGTGTCCCGTGGTGTACGCCGGACGAGTTCTTTGAAAGCGGGCGACCAGGGAACACCGCCCGTCCCATTATCCATGTTCGCTAGAACCTCAGACGGATCGATGAAATTTTGCCAATTCTCTGTTGACGACCCTGTAGCCTTCAGAAGGCTGTTAGCTGCGAGACTCTCCTTAACTGTAGACTTGTTATTACCCACCTCGTGGTTTATAAGCCAGATTACCGAATCTGGAAGTCTTAGAGTCATGGCGTAGATTCCCGGGCTAAGAAACAACAATAGAACAAGTCAGCTAACTCATACTGCCCCGATTATGCTCATAAACCAACGACAAAATGGAGCCACAAGCCATATAATAGCCAGCGAGTCTGTATTGCAAAGTGGCCACGGGTACCTTTAACCGTGGAGAAACTGAGCACAGGGAGGCCCGACAGCTAATGAGAGCGGTCTTGACCAGGGTGCGAGATGTAATGGAAACGTTCACTTACCCAAGCCAAGGCCTAGCTATCGTTCCATTTGTCTCCTTGGTGGGCGCCAACTTAAAAGCCTCGCTGATTTCAGGACTGTCCTCGAGGAGACTCCACGGGACTATCGCCCGCCACATTTCCCTGCCCGAGGGGACGGCTCTAACCGATCCACCAACGAGCTTCTGAGTCTTCGATCCGATACCATCTGCCGCGATAACGACGTCGGCCTCAAACTCCTCGCCCTGATCCGTCACCGCGGTGGCTTTGCCGCGCACCTCGTCTTCGTAGTAGTCGACTACTCGCTTGCTAAACAGGACTTTGACCCCCAGCCTCTCTAGTTGGTTAACAAACAGCTTGTATATCGCAGGACGGAGCTGAAAGGAGCCTGGCGGAGACTTGGGGTCCATGCCAGGAACGCGCATGAAGTCAGAGGCCCTTGATGGAGGGATCGTGACCTCGCCACTGTGTTTTCGAGTTTCCATGAACGCGTCCCTGAGGCTGACACGATCATATTCCCTGGCCATCTCAGGCCAGTGGCGGAAAAACTTGACGGCGCTATGGCCTATGAAAAACATATCACCTACAATGAACGCAGGCAATTAGCTGATGAAGCAGCTCTTAAGGGTGTCACGTACCAGAAGTGTTGATATCACTAGCTCTCTCGAGTATTCGCACATTGTGCCCTTTGCGAACCGATTCAATGGCAGCACTCAAGCCGGCAAGACCTGCACCCACGATGAGAACGTCGATGCCAGTTTTGGGGTATGACCCCACAGGCATGATATCGGTATCAGGGACGATAGAAGCCATCCTGAAAATTGATTTGAGCTATATTAACGTTTGCGAGGCTATAATTGTACGAAAACTAGCGATGCAAAATAAACTAGCCTCACCAGCCTTATATCTTCAGTTCAGCCAGACAACCTAAGATACCCAGGTTCTGGTACAATCCAATTCGGGGACACGGGGTATAAGCAGTCCCACTCATAAGTTCCACGGTGCACGTAACCCATATCGAGGGCGAGACCGAAGTCTTAGGAGGTGGCCCAGCCGCACATTGATAAGCAGCGAGCTGGCTTCGGGCCCGAGCAAGATCTCAAGCCTATATCAGAAATGGAAGGATTCGGGCCACACCCACTCGAAACCCCTGCCATTGGACCACCACAGGGTCCCCGTCCCTCGACCCCCGTTTCTGTCGACTACGCAGAAGAACCTCACTTCGTTCAGCGCAAATTAAGTCGACCTGTTGCCAATGAGGCTTTCTGTAATCTATTTATGTGGGTAACGTTACCCTACTATAGTAATCTGCCGAACAGTCTTAGCTCGGGGTAAACCTTTCGTTCAATCATCGGCGGGCGAACGTCAAAAGTTCCCACGCCCGCACCTGTAAGCCGAAAGGTCAGTAGGTAACAGGACCGTTATTTTCAAATGCCCTTAGGTTGCTCAAGTTTAGTTAACTGAGTAGAATAGCTAGATAGCTGAGTATTGGGCTATTAGCTGCTAACAAGTAATCTGGTAACCGTTAATTCTTTTCAAATTACTTGATAGTTGTTACATTGTCGCTGATTACACAGAGGTATCTATTGGAAGAGCGTTACGGCGTAAATGTGACAGTATTCGCGTCTTTTCATAGTTGGCCTGGTCGATCGGTTCATTGCGGTCTGACCGTCTTAGACCCATTCATTTAACAACCGTCATTATAACTGGGGTCTATCCTATACCGGACCCACTCTCGGGACCGGGCCGGTGGTTCGCTCTATTGCGCTGCCGACCCGTGCCGGGCAGCAGAAGAGTCATTGGTAATTGACGTTGCATTTTCGCGGTTGCTGTCATCTCGCTTGGCATTGATTACGAAGATATAATATGTATGGGACGAACCGGGGGCAGTGTAGGTATGCCAAAAAGGTGAAAGGTCAGCGCTGGCTAGAGCTCAGGTGAAGGCTGCTCTCCTTGGGAGAACTAGGTAGGTGCTAAAAGGAGAACGTGCCATGCATGTCAGCCTTAGCAGAATTCTACATTAATACCTGGACGAAAAATGTCTCAGACGCCTACAGCAGTGGTGCTAGGAGATCATCAAGCACCAATAATACTATAATACTAAGCCGGCTGCCGCCGCGATCCTTTTCACCAGCCCACGTTGCCGCTGAGCTAGAAGTAGTCGCCCGTCTTATCCTTCACGTTGCCTAACCTACTGATCTGGTCTCGGCCACCAACAGTAGCTCTTGTTATAGGTAGATAACTTCAGGGTGTAGTTTCACGTTGATTTGTTCTGTTTAGCCTAAGGATATCAGTCTTGTCATTCGCGAGCTATATATGGGAAACCTGGAAAATTTTCAGACTAGTAATTGAAGCAAGTGAGACAAGCAGTTAGCGATGGTGACCTCGCCGTAGGCAAGTTTCACATCAGGAGGTTAGCTCGTACTTCGTCACCTTTGAATCTTACTATGCCAGTAAGTGCAAAAGGTTTATCCCTAAACAAATAACCACAAAACCTCAGTACATTAAGTCATTGGGACATAGTTATTACTCTAAATAGCATTTAAATAATTTCATGAAATTAAGCATATTATAATCCGTCATGTATGGTTTGATTACTTCCTGGCACTCATCGTATTTCCGAGGTTCCGGTGATAGTTAACTCACATTTGGGGACAATGCGAGGTCTTTTAAGCATTCTAGGGTACTCAAATCATCAAGGAGATATGAAGGATGTTTGGTCATAGTGCTACATACTTATATGGTAGATGAGAATGTTGATAAAACGTCTATTCTCTCGGTAGCCGCTCCCTCAATTGGTTGAACGAAAAGTCTCCTGTTTCAAGTAGCAGTTATGTCCGAAGTTTCGTTGATGGGATAGCTCCTCAGTAAACAATTGACTACTGTATAACGGTAGTGAACAAATTGAGTTGGAACTACATTTAAAATTACCAAGAGAGCGTTACTTATGAAATTTCAAAATATCTCGTGAAATATACAATTGTTATAGGGGGTTGGATGTGGGAATCATGTCAGATATGGTGTTTGCAAGCTTAGTCAGCCCCAGTTATCTGCCATCTGTCGAGTGGAAATAAATCTAGGTAAGATCTCAAAGGCATCTGACAACTGCCAGCTACACATAACCACATATAAAGGCCCATTAATTCATGCGAGAAGTGTACATAAAGCATCGAATACCTCTCAAAATATTGTATAAATTTGCTATAGTGATATAGTTGAATACGTCCGTATAGGCCAGTATTAGCTGAAAGTATATCTAAACTCTAATTCCGTAAGTAAACATTCATAACATTAACCCAGGTATTTCAAGCGAAAAGAAAACAAATAAAATGTGGAAATTGCTAGAAAAAACCAATCATCAGAGGTGAGTATACAAAGATCTACTGTCAAATGCCCTAGAGATAGCTTTGGAAAAGCAGGCGACAGATGATGCAGGACTTACATAGACATATGATAAATAATGAAAAGTGAAGCTTACATTGATCGTGCCGTGTTAATTAAGCAGGAGCACAAGTAAGCCGACTATGACCTTATTGTGAAACAGCATAGTTCTGGTAAGTTGATTCATTGGGAATGGGTCACTTGGATGGTAGACAGTCACACAACGGCAATGATTCAATCTGCCCACCAGTGAGCCCGCGAAGTGAAAAAAAAAAAAAAAAAAAAAAAATCAGGCTCCATTGAGGCATGACGTCTTAAAGGTCCAAGAGTAGGTCCAACAATGCTATCCAGGGGGTTACAAGGAAGTTCTGTTCGTATTGCATAATCATCCAGTGAGTTCTGCCTGTGTCATCTCGCCATAGAGAATATACTTAGGAAAATATTCCAACCGAAACCAACGCAAGCCCCTACCAACACCCGCGACCTGACAGGAACCCAGAGAAAGTTGATGACGGCCACCGCGGGCCATATCGTCCACCCGGCCTTGAGCAGCCCCCAAATTTTCTGTCGCCAGACCTCCAAGATGAAACCCAGATTGGGCACCCGGCCCACATTGGTGATGAAGAGAAAGACGGCGAGCAGGACGAAGAAGCCGACGGTCTGATCTAAGACAACCTTGAAGACGACGTTGCGCCAATTAATTCTGTTAGAATGGGACCCGTCCGTCACCGCGGGCACCGGCACCTCGGGTTTGATGTCATCGGCGCTGACCGGGAGTTTGTTGACAGCGACGACTTGTCCGTGAGTGGGAAGTGAACGCTCCAGCCAATTCTGAAACACGTAGTTCATGCTTGCTCCGACGAAGCCGTACGTGGCGAACTCGATGAGGCGCTGGACATCGAGCAGGGGCTGCGGGCCCTTGGCATTCCATCGCGCCGCCAGCTGTGCGGTGAGGTTCGCGGCTACTTTGAGGCACGAGGATTGAACGGCGGTCGCGATCAAAGAGGGCATGATGAACGGAGGAGGCGGCCAAAAGAGGCTAGGCTGAAGGTATAAAGTGGAAAACGAACGGCCCGAGCATGAATGCTTGCATACTCTCTATCCGAGACTCATTGCTGTAGAGTCTGATGAATGAATACATGTATTAGGTATGTTGATATTAAGAACAGCTCAACATTCGCCTAAAATTTAGCGCCTCGTTTGTACGGAGTACAGTACATAAGGCTAACGCTAAGCACGAAGTACCGGCTATACCTATTAAGGCAGTGGGTAGCTTGCAGCAATATACCTAGTTAAGCCTAGCGTGATAGCTTTTAGCATAATGCCGACAGGCGTTTTTGGCTTTACTGGCTCAGAACGGCAACTGTTGGTTGAATTGTGACGTTTCATTCGATGCTGCCGCCTGTATAGCACATAAAATAGGTTCTCAAGCGAGTTAATTTTATATCTTATCCCGGCAAAATTCTGTGAGCATTTTATATAAAGCAGCTCAATTACGGCAAATGAATATCACGAGTGTGTGGCTGAGCAACTACCGCCTAGATCTAGATCACAATACCAACGTTCCTATTACATATATATACATATGTATGGACCTAGTAAGCGGCGGCGTCAGCCTGAGCGGCACAGTAATCAATGCCAGAAACATTCAGTGCTCATATTCGTACCAAGCAAATCCATTGCGGTGAAAGCTTAGAATAACCTAACAGGAAGAAGACAAACGGCAAAATAGGGCAGTGAGTGATGAATTTGTTTCCTTTAAAGAAGACTTCAACAAAACTTCAGCTAGCTTGTGTTAATCTTATCTTTATTTCTGTTAGAGCTGTCCTTTTGAGTGAATTTCTCACAAATCTGCAAGGATCTTGTTCACATCAATGATCAAGCAGCACACGACAGAAGCACAAGGAGACCTGAAAGCTCCAAAAGGAAGTCAAGTATATAAATTAGGAGTGAGAAATGCCTTGATTGTATCCCCCGGTAGGAAGCAATAATTTATCTGAGGAGAACAAGACATGTCACATGTGTAGCCTAGTAGGAAGGTTTATCAAATTTTCCCTATCAAAAAAGATATCTTACGCCGGCCGTAATGATGGCACTTGGTTAACGCTGCCAGCTCCAGGCATTGCATGTTCTCAGAAGGTCCGCAGTAATCGGCACACCTGCCAAACAGGTCAGGCCGGCGAGTACGAAACACGGTCGGAAGAGCGGATGGAGGCAGGAGTCCTGAAGGAGGTTGGAAGCGGACGTACCGGCTCAGTGTACTTCTTCGTTGCTGGATGCAGAAGTATGGAGGCAGTGGTGGTGTTCGGGCTTCATGGGAATGTAATAGGTAGGTAAGAAGTGGGAGTATCTCGCTGCTAGCCGTCTTCTGTACTTAGCATTGATGAGACTGACTTCTCAAAAGGCGTACTGGTTGGGCTCTGGTCTATGAACCAACGTGACTAACGTCCCTATTATAACCGCGGTTTTGTATAATCGTGCGAGTCTATCTCGGGCGGATTGATTGGAGGCTATTGCAATATGTTTGGCAATAGCAAAGTCATCAATAAACAAGCAGGTTAGACAGCTCCAATACCAAATACTGTTTCGTTATGGAGATTGAGAGTATTGAATTAATCGAAAGGTCGATCTCATTGCGCCTTAGCCCGGGTATCTGACCACAACTTATCCACAATCTGGAAAACAGCCGTGACATCACGCATGACCGCCTCGTCCACCTTTCCACCCAGCCTCTGCTGAATCTTATCTGGATGCCACCGGACCCGCTCATCCTTGAGCCTCGCAGCAAACTCCGTCTCGCCAACCTCGTGGGGGTCGATGCCCGCGGTAAAGAAGTCCCTGACGGCAGACGTATCCACATCGTCGCGCCTCCCACTAGCCACCGGCCACGCCATGCCCTCGCACGAGCCATCCCAGGCATTCCACGCCTCGAGATACGCCCGCCAGCGCTCCCGGAGCGCCCTCCTGCGCCGCCTCTCCTCGCCCCGCCGCAGGCTCTGCTCCATCTCGCGCGTGAGCCTGGCGGCCTCGTCGCTCTCGCGCTGCCGCTGCCGCCGGCGCTCCTCGCGCCGCGCGCGCTCCTCCAGCAGGCCCTCGTGCGTCCTCTCCCACATGCGCTGCCGCACGTACGCCGCGTACTCGTCGTCGTCCATGCGCTCCAGCTCCCCCTCCGGCCCTGCCCGCGCCTGCGGGTACACGTGCACCGGCTGCCCGTACACCCCCTCCCAGTATGCGGCCCCCTCGTCGTCCGCCATCGCGTCGAAGAGCGATTCCCGGAACGCGGCGTCCGGGTCTAACGGCGGAGGGTCGAAGGGGTTCGGCGGGGTTGGCGACCGCGAGCGCGTCCGTCGCCGCTTGTGTCGGTGGTGGTGGCGGTGATGGTGGTGCCTATGTTTCTGGTGTGTGTGGGGAGATGAGGAGGGGTCGCCGTGTTCGCTGTCGCGATGCTCCCGATCGCGGTAGCGAGATGAGCGATGCGACCGGGCTTCTTTGGATTTGAAGCGAAGTTTGGTCTTTTTCCTCTCGATTTGCTCTGCCGTCTCTGTGGGTTGCTCTGTATGGAGAGACTCTTCAGGCGGAAATTCCGGAATTGTACGATGGGTTTCCATAGTCGGGGAGGCGGACCGGGGGTCGGGGTTTATAGATGAAAGGATATGTCGCCTTTTCGGCGACGGCGGCTCGGTTGTCATCGTGAAATCATATTGTATGGTTGTCCCATTCCTACTAAGTCCGTAGTGAGGAGCAGTTCGTTGGAATTGAACTGATGCGATGACGTTGAAAATGGAGGGTCTAGAAATGCTGCCGTGGCCGATAAGATCTGGGCAGGCTGGCAGGCTGGGGTTGGTCTAATCGTACCCGCTTTTCTTTTTCTCAATGCGCGTGCTTTGAAGGTGTCAGGTGTGGCTGGTAGCTTGGCTGCTTGGCTGCTTGGGAGCTTCCCACGCCACTTGTGCGACCACTTCTTCAACTACAACTTAACGACCTACGCTTTATATCTCTTCCCGGCAAAAAGTCAGGGGATTTGACATCACAAGCATGAGTAAGCCAGGCTTATCATTCGGTCTGAATTTGACCAAAAAGCCGGGGTCCTCTAAGCCGGGGTCCTCTAAGCCGGCGCCACCCAAACGGAAACCTATATTCGGCGACGATGACGATTCAGACAACGAGGCAAACGCGACCAACAATAGTCTTCAAGCTACCAAGGTTTCCGAGTTGGATGATTTTTCGGCAAACTCATCTAGGCCCCAATCGAGTAACAAATCTACACTGAAGTCGAAGAACGGCCCACCCAGCCAACCCCTAAACGGTAGATCCAAAAAGCCACAGATATCTATGTTCGGCGACCTGTCCAGCTCCCTAGAGTCGCGCAAAAATCAGGAAGCCGCGGAGGAGCTAGATCCTTCAATATACGACTACGACGCCGTGTATGACTCTCTGAAGCCGGAGAAGAAGGCCACGCGAGAAGATATCGAGAGGAAACCGAAGTACATGAAGAATGTGATCGCGTCGGCCGCCGTACGGAAACGCGATGCTCTAATTGCCGAAGAGAAGAAGATCGCGCGCGAGCGGGAAGAGGAGGGCGACGAGTATGCAGACAAGGAGAAGTTCGTCACGGAAGCGTACAAGAAGCAGCAAGAGGAGAACCGACGGATAGAAGAAGAGGAGCGCAGGCGCGAGGAGGAAGAGGCAAGGAAGAATAAAGGCGGTGGCATGACGGCTTTCTACAAGGACTTACTAGAGAGGGGCGATCAACGGCACGCTGAAGTTGTCAAGGCAGCGGAGGAACGCGCAAAGAACGGTCCGAAAGAGGATGAAGTACAAGAAGAGGAAAAGACGAAGACAGATGCAGATGTTGCAAAGGAGATCAACGAGAAAGGCGGGCATGTCGCTATCAACGAGGAAGGTCAAGTGGTAGACAAGCGCGAGCTGCTGAAAGGCGGCCTGAACCTCGATGCGAGAAAGAAGACAGAGCCGCGGAAAGACACAAGCAGAGGACCGGACCGCAAAGATGACCGAGACCAATCCCGCGGCTTTATCGGTACAGGTGGCAAGCAGGCGATGCGCGAAAGACAATCTCGCATGTTGGAAGCGCAGTTGGAGCAGGCTCTCAAGAGATCACTGGAAGAGGAGGAAGCGGAGAAGCAAAAAGCAGAACGCGCCTCCAAGAGTCGCAAGACCGAGACCGATATCTCGAGCGTCCGGGAGAGATACCTGGCGCGTAAGAGGGAAGCGGAAGAAGCGAAAAAGAAAGGCCTTGCAGATAAAGCGTAGACAGGATATATACCCCATCCCAACCGTCACAGGACTAGGCACTATTCATTGCGCTACTTTTCTCGTTGTAATGTACACTCTATACTTTTTCGCATCCTGCTATTCAACCGTCTCGAGAATGCTCTCGCCCAAGACGTCTCGCACAATATCCTGGACTATACAGTCGTGGCAAGAAGGGAGACTTGCAAGGCACGAGACCGATCGTATTGGTTTTTTTTTTTTTTTTTTTTTTTTTTTGCCATGATAGGCAGTCGCTCTTCGTCTACTGCCCCCCATCCCGTTGTAACCGGTTGATGTAGGTCGTGCTAACTTGGTTCCATGCATTCATGTATTTCTCCATGCACTGGGTGAAGCAGGTCTGTTCACTGTTGGATAACGAGGAGCCCGGTTTCGGTACGCATTTCTCAAAGCAATGCTCGTTGACTTTCTAGAACCCATGTCTCGTCAACATTATTATGCTCTCGAACGTCCAGGGCGCCGGAATATCATACCTCGATCAACTGTCTCGTATTGTCTACGGTATACTGCATGCGGACCTGCTTGGTGACCTCGGCTTTTACCGCCTCGGAATCCATGGCTGGCATTGTCTTTCTAATAGTGGATTGGGGTAGAATGCGGTGATGGGTGGCGTTGAAAATGTTGTAAGTCCAGCCACAGCCGAGATATGAAGCTCTACTTGAAAAGTTCGAGCTCCGTCGATTATCTTTGCACAGAGCGCTACCATGTTTAGCTGAATCTTGGCATGCTCGGCTAACGGCTGTGGCTGGTATATCCGGGGCATTTTGTGGCGTGCGCAGGTGTGTTCCCCTCTTACGTCATCTCTACAAGTGGATTGACAACAGGGTACATATATTAAGTACCAATGCTGTGGCCTAAGAATTCCAGCTGACTACGAAGCCGAATCGTAAATCATTTCCTTGAGAAATTAGACTACTATATTACAAGATACGAATTAACAACGGCGGTACCAGGTCAGTCATACATAGTGACGCTGTAGAGAAACAATTTATTCATTTCCGGGATTCCCCTATCGCTACTTCATACGAGGGAGGAACCGAAGGGGATATTAAACCCTCTTCGCTGCCTCGCACATGCTCCATAGCATAATTATGCCGCTCTTGTTTCCTATAGTGCATCCGTAACTTCAGCTGGTCCGCACATACAGTGAGGATCGAAAAGCCGCTGCCGTGTCATTTGGTCAACTCGAGGTTCTCAAAACATACAGAAGCCTAAGGACATATGCGTCACATAGCGATAGAAGAGAGGTGGAATCGACTTACCCACCAATAGCAGCCGCAGCACATATTCCAATCTTATCAGATATTCCAGACTTCACGGCGAGGCCAACGTCGGCAACAACGACCAAAGAGATGATGACAGAGCTGATCATGACCACATTTCTAAATCGGCAGCTCAAGGCGGTAGACTGACGTGATTCATTCGCCCGATCGGCTGTCCAGAGAACAATGAATAATACGATGCTAATAAGCGCGGTGGCAGCGCCCTACATTCAAGTTAGATGTCGCCCCCCAGGGACCTTGGCAGGAATTAGCTACTTGCCAGTGCTGAAGCAGCCCAAGGCAAAGTCGACTTGGTTTCCACGTCGTCCCAGAACTCTTCGTGAGAAGGGAAATGGTCGCCAAAGTCTCCAGGCCGGCTAAAAACGAAGCTGGCAATGCCAACAACGAACACGCCGAGTTGGCCGAGAATGGCGAGGACGTGGATCAGCACCCACCACCACATCATCGTGTATGTATTCGGTTGGACTTTGATGCGACTTACAAGATTGAGGTTGCCTTGTTTTCGTCAAGATTACCTGCCATCTTTATATATCATCAAATGGCCCATATGTGTGGCTAAGCAAATAGAACACGGATTTCGGTGGGCATTGGCGAGATGAAGTAGTGGCTATGATAGGTAACGAGGGAGTCAGCACCAAACACAACCTCGTGCTCAGCCCCGTAGGCGGATCCCTTGCATAGTCCAAAAAAGACACCTTTAGGGGGAAAAGGATCAGCTGCCAATCATATAATTTCCCAAAACGTCCCATTTAAGCATTCAATAAATACCTTTGGACCTATTACATTATTCAGGCTGTCGAGGTTCTAGGTCAGCTGTGCTTATGTAGGAGGGGCTAGGAGAGGGGTTTCAGACACCAGTGTATACATCACGCAACAGAAGAAGTTTAATTAAACCGAGTCAATTCAAGTCGTGGTTAAGATAACCATGTCAAGTTAATTTAAGTTTTCATCCCATCTGCCCAAGAGCTGATGTATTCGTCATGGTTAATAGAAGGCCATTCACGCCTAAAGAGGCCAGTTATCGTGATATTTTGTCCACGTGCTTGTGTCCTATGCTGCCACCCCCTGAAAATTAACTTTTATCACATTCACGCGCTCCCTTAACGAGTTTGCTGTGTCAATACATTTTCCCAGTGAGAAGTTATCGGATTCAATGAGTGAAAAGAGGTCGCAAGAGCAAGATCGAAAACCATATTACGGATTGGCTTACCAAGTCAACATGTAAAAACCCCCATGTCAGGGGAGAAAAAGAAGAATACAATTGTTCGGGGCAGTTCCAGCTTGGATAAAAAGTTTATACCAGCCTGTTACTGTTAGAGGGACCGGTAGTATGACATCGGTTCTGAGATCACAAATAGGACCGGGCCGATCTTTAATAGGCTCGGTTCGAGGTAAGTAATAGGAACCTATAAGAAACTTACGGATCTTTTATAAGAAATTTTTACCTTTTAAATAAGAGACTATGCAAACGTAAAAATGCACTTAATTAGTTGAATTCCCTTAATAATCACTAAAGCCAACTCTTCTAATCCACATAAGATCCCCTATTCTGCTACTTACAGCCAATCGAAATAAGAGTTGCCGTGATAGAAAATTACTTTAATAAGGATATTGTTGGAGAAACACTTTTGACACGGTATCCATTTGTAACCTCAGGGCATTGCCGATTTTCCGCAGATACGATACAGGTCAAGCTAGGTACCTCATGATAGACAGAAAGAGATACACAGGAAGACAACAAGCAATAGAGAGTTTCGAACGGGGTTCTTCAAATTAAGGTCCTTAGATGCATTTATTCTCACTGACACGAGCGCATTGGCTGCGCTCTCGTCACCTCCCAGAAGGGCGTCAGAAATTACACGTATCTTGGCTAGCTTTGAGTATTGAGTGGATAATGTAGGGGACAGTCAACTACGTGTGGTACCTATTACCTAGCACCTATAGTCCTCTTCTATCGAGCTTCTACTCCCGAAGGCCGCTCTAGACCACCTACTTACCCAGGCATGGGGCAGCAAATCCTCTGCGGGGAAGGGTGAGGAGTGCAAAGTGAAGCAATTCACATTCTCTCGCCTCAATCTGAAGCTTGCCTCCACTGCAGTTCAACAACCTTGGGAGTGACAATAAGGAGTCTCCCACCGCATTTCATCACCTACCTAGGTATACTGGAAACGCTCCCTTGGTATGATTGCTTATCTCTCCGGCCGGCGTTGATAGTTGCTTACCCCTTACAGCCAAAGCTGTCGTGCCGGCCATCTCGAATGTATAACAAGAATCCCATACTATAATAATCCCGTACCATTAGAATCACGAGTTGCTGACCTTTGATAAGGCGATGGTGTCCAACCTGTGTGTGGGAATTGCAAAGACCGTGGCCGAGATTGTGTACCCAACTTCAATGTCCGCTTTCGTAAGCGAAAGGATTCATTGGCTGCAGATGCAGGCTATCACGGGAAAGGGAAGCTGAAATTCGGGGATGACCAGACATGGGTCAACGCTCCCAAAGAGCGTGAGGCAAATGATTCTATATGCTCAGCATCAAAAACAAGCTGATTTTGAACAGTGATCTTCGTCAACGAACCTCAGCCCGCCAGCACTCTCTCAAGCGTTACATCCAGCCCTTCACAAGCTCCACCACTCTTTGAACATAATTACACGAGTATCCAGCCATCGAAAAATCCAGATTTATCGAATCCCGGAGGCTTGGAGTTCATCATTGAATCGAGGCCCGAGGATGATAAAGAAACGCCGCCGTTTAGCCTTCAATCTCCCCGGTCAGCTAGTAAGTCGACTTCCGGACAAAGCCAATATGAGGGCTCTACCACGAGGTCGGCTTGCATCGACGATCTCCTTAGTTATAGTGGACGGCGATCCGCAGAAACACCACCTGCGAGCTCTGCGATGTCAACGTGCCCAGAGTCCTTGACCCCATCTGTTCGCTATCAGACTGGTCAAGAAACAAGAAACGCAGAATCTTTTGCACTTCTTCAGTATTTCAAGGTAGCTTTTGGGTGGCCATGGGTAAGTCATCAGAGCCGTAGGCCACTATTATTCTCCTGAACGGTCTAGTTCGATGTTACCGATCCGGGCTTCACTTCACATATTCTAGCAATCGCACCAGATTGCCCATATCTCCTCTTTTCTATGCTCGCAGTTGCATGTATTCATAAGGGCGACAATCAAAGGAAGAAGAATCGGCGAGTGAGCTATTTGAAAAAGCAGAGCACTTCCATGGCGACTGCGTTGGCCTCCTTCTCCCTATGTTACAAGATCCTAAATCTATAACGACCGGGACCTTCCTTGCTTGCTCCACGATACTCCGGTTTTATGAAGAGATACGTGGTGAGATCCCTCGGTCCTCACAGGGAAAAACAAATCGCGATGCTAATGTCAGGATACCATAGCACCTGTCCACGGCAGAGATGACGCACAGCATTTACTCGGCGGGTCTGCATGCGTAGAAGAGCTGTGCCGTCGTAACATCACTCTAGACTGGCTTAGCACTGCTTCGTTCTGGATATATCAACGCCAAGACATTGCCGTCGCCATTATCAACCACAGAAGTCCAAGAACGGAACTCAAGGGAATCAACTTCGTTCGATCAGTAGGTGAAGCGGATAGCTATACGTGGACGAAACGAGCGACATGCCTTCACGCAGATGTTATCGACTTTTGCTTCGGATCCAACTGGAGCTCTACACACTCATATCATGCTCTTCTTAAAGACCTCGACGAATGGGACCAATGCAAGCCTGAAATATTTTCGCCAGTGCACTTTAGAGAGCAAAATCCTTCGAATGGACGCCCGTTTCCCGACGTTTTTTTCACGGTTGATCATTACTGTGAGCAAAGGCCAAAATATTGTTACATAAGAGTATTGACTTCTTTTGTTAGCGATAGCAATGGCTTACCACTTATTTTCCATGGTGCTGATGGCCGTATACGACCCGACGATCCCCAAAATTGGCCCTGGTGCATCTGATGCTCAGAAAAAAAGCATGGTATGTTTGCCGTATATAATATCTGTCTGATTAAACATGCTCAACCGTGAGAAGAAGATTGCATTGCACTATCTACGATACTTGTGCGGCCTAGCATTATCGAATCCCGTCCCGCCAGCCAGGACGGTCACCTGCTCAGCAATCTCACAATGTAGGGCTCGCTTTTCACTACTCCCCTCGATTATCAACACTTGACTTATATATCGCATCATAGGCGGTGACTGGATTACAGAGATGAATGAACAAAGAACATTACTTGACGTGTTGCAAGCCATAGACCGAGACGACGTGTGGCCGACTGCGGATATCCAGCGCGCTTTGCTAGCACAATGGGAAAGTGTTGATGGCTAAATCCTAACTAGAATCTAGCCCCAGACATCTTCCAGTAGCTGCTTAGACGAGCGCAAATTTCTAATCCACAGCGCGGCCTGTTCTTCGTCTGCTCCAACAGAAGCCATTCTAGCCGTGACCAAAACTTGAACAACTTCTCGAGCCATTGCAGCGGATCCACAAATATACAATCGGCAACCCGCGGGATTGTTTAAGAGGTCCAACACTTCTTTTGTATTGTCCCTCAGCCGATCTTGGACGTATACCTTTTGGGCACCAAAACGGCTGAAGGCGGTCCATATCTTACACGAGCCCGGTCCCAGCGTCTCTGTACATCGTGTCCATTCATCCTTGTAAATAAAATCCATGTCAGGATGGCGGAATCCCATGAACAGTAGGGTCTGGCCAACTTCTTGTCCGAGTTCTTGTCGTCTCAGTCGTTCCTGAACAAAACCACGGAAGGGCGCCACGCCGGTTCCTGCGCCGATCATGATGTCGCTAACCGCTTTGCAAGCATCATCGCTCTGCCGCTCTGACTACCCCAGAAGATCACCATGTCTAACTTCTGATAATGAGACGTTAGTAGCTGTCAAGTGGCTGTGGTGCTAGGATACTCACTCGCTCTGTAAATACGATGCCAACATTCCTGGCCATTCGCGATTCATTGTCGAGTGCGGTGTGTTCGTTTTCTTGCGGGATCTGGTACCAAAAGGCATCTGGTATCTTATAACTACTGCCCAGCCCAAAATCAAAGAGCAGGTGCGTTACCCCCAGCACTACGAAGGCGATTACGACGGCGCCATCAAATCTGGTCGGCGTCAACCATGGATGGCCCAGCTGTTCCGAAAGGGCACCGAAAGACATTTCTGAGAAGACGAAGATAGTTGAGTTGGATGACTTAGATTGTGTAAACATCTTGAAAAAATTATGGCCTTGAGCGCCCTCGATCTTTGATCTCATTCAGAGAGATATCAGCATCATCATGGTTTTGTAGCATGCTCCGATCAGGGGGTAGACAAGTGCTAATCCAGACCCGCTGGGAGGGCAAAATTACTATTTTCAGCTAAGCATGACTAGTATGAAAAGCAAAGTTGCCTTTTCAAGAATATCACTCGGCTTGCCACTTTCGGGTTTCCCAACGAGTTTCATGAACCTAACTCGCCGTCGGCGCATACTAAATCGGGAAGTGAACTGGGTGCGATATCGCCGTTGTGAAACTCCAACGGATGTATGCAATGTGATACTCTAATGGATGTGTACGGATTGCTACGGATGGGGATTCTAGATCGTAATAAGTTCCGAGGAGGCGAACTGAATCTGAAGATAAATTAGAGAGAATCATCACTTTCACTCCGACCTTGCGCCTAGCATCTACGACGCTCGTAAAACTTGCCCAGGGTTCTTAGCGGAGCAATGCTGTTCATAACAGCGATTTTTGGTGTTGCCACCTTTTCGTTTGTCGTCCTTATAGCAAAACATGTCTTTGACTACTTCAAAGATGCCAAAGGATTGCGACGCTTTCCTGGCATGTCAATGCTCTCGTCTTTTACGAACATCCCACACATGTACCACTCTTTGCGGGGTCGAAGATTCAGGGCTTATCATGAAGCACAAGCAAGGTTAGGTCCAGTTGTTCGCGTCGGACCAAACTCGCTTTCGTTCTGCGACGCCTCGGCGTTCAAGGACATTTACGGACATGGCTCTCCGGTTCGTAAGGGAGAGTTCTACGATCTCCTGGCAGGATCGCATCGGCATCTTGCGGATGTTTCCGACCGAGACGACCACTCCCGAAAGCGTCGCGTGCTAGCCGGAGCATATTCTCTGGCCAGCTTGGAAAACTGGGAGCACATAGTAGCCGACAGGACAGCTGCTCTTCTGCGGCAGTATGACTATCTCTGTTCCTTGCCGCAATACCGCCCGACCCTTCACGCGGACCGGTCACACCGTGGCCGATGGACGGAAGGGTACATCAATCACCGCCACTGGATGATCCTATTTGCGGAAGATGCGATCGCCCAGATCGGCCTGAGCGCTGATCTCAAATTGCTCGAAGCTGGCCACGACGCCGTGAAGATCCAGAATCTACGAGGCGAGTCCTACGGAGTCTGCTATCGAGAAGCACTCTGGCGCTCGCATATGATCGAGACAAGCCTAGTGTGGTCGCCAAACTGGTATCGACGGCTGGCCCGGCTGACTTCATAGCATCCTTACTGGCGGGACGGGTCTCGATACACGGACATTTGCGTGTACCTTGTTCAACGCCAACTGGAACGCTACCGAGCTAAGGAAGACCTACAAGATTTCTTCCGCTGCATCTTGTGGGACAAGAACGGCAAGGCCAACATGTATCCGATGGGCGAGATGGTAGCAGAAGCTAGCATTATGCTCAATGCCGGTTCCGATTCGACCGGCATCGCCTTGACGAACGTCCTCTACTGGCTGCTGAAGAACCCGATGTGTTTTCGGAAGCTCAGGGCCGAGCTAGACTCTGTTCTCGACGAAGACGAATACGCGGCGTCTTTCGACAAGGTCAAGCATCTACGCTACTTGCGGGCTTGCCTCGACGAAAGCATGCGGCTGACCCCGCCCAATACGATAAGCGTGAACAGGCTTACGCCCGAGGAAGGAATGTCGATCATGGGTCACTGGATCCCCGGAAATACCACGGTGCATTCTCCGCCGTACGCCATGCACCACGACCCAGCCGTCTTTCCGAACCCGGAAGAATTCCTGCCAGAGCGTTGGCTCGCAGACGACGCCAAGGACCTTCAGCAGCAGTTCATAACTTTTAGCGGCGGCGCCCGGGGATGCATTGGCCGTAACATCACGTATCTGGAACAGACCGTAGTAGTTGCAAGCCTTGTACATCGTTATGACTTTGAGCTACTTGATCCCGGCTGGGTCTTGCCGCAGTGGGAGGCCTTCACGTGCTCCCCGGGGGATATGCCGGTGAAGATTCGCAAGAGGCAGTCGTAGAATTAATCGTGAGAGTACATGTACTAGCAAGATAGATAGAAGTTGCGGGAAAATAAATTCTGACATACTACGAACTACCTATGCCTCAACCAGTCTTGGGAGCTACCTCTGAACTGGCCGACATAGATGACGTCCTATGTATGTATGTATTTAACGTAGGGAACGTCCTTTATTAAGGCAAACCACGCCTCCCAGAGCCATCGCATCGAAGGGATATGGAGGTATCTATCTAAGTTGGTCAGATCTGCTCATAAGTCCATCCGCGCCATTAAGATGGCTAAAATATACAGTCTATGCCTCCTTCCTAAAAGCCTCTTTACTTATATAGGGTATATTCTCGTAAAGAGCCTACTATCCTCTACAAAACTTGCTTATTTCAAAGCAAGAGTGTGCCAGGAGTATGCCAAGAGTATAAGATCTGCAGTGTGCTCATTCTGTTCGCTGTCTAGGCAAGTACCAGAAAGAATGCTACTAGCACTAGCTTCTAACGATAATAATCTTAGCAACAATCAATATATCGGCTAACATTCAAACATGACTTAATTACTACCCCTTTTCTTAATGAAGGCACAATGCCAAGGGTATGAGGGAGGCGTCAGGAGCCGGGTCTCTCCCAAGTCCACCACAGCGACTATGTACTAATGCTTCATTGACGTCAGGTCTAGAATAGTGTAACTGCCGGAGGCTCTTTTCAGGGGCCGGGGACGGGGCAGAGGCAGGGGACCAAAGTTGCCTTATTGGGACTTGAGGAAGCAATGATGGGCGCCTTACCTGTGTACCCTGGTCCAAGTGCAAGAGTTCCCCAACCAAAACTTCCTGTTTTAGCCAGGTATTTCCCCACAAACAAGACGAACTTCCTCCGAGACGGTGACCCCGCATTTGTGGGGTCTATACCCCAGATTACCCCAGACTTCCCCACAGTGGGACTATTTGCGTACCACCCTTACCCACAACCCCCTTGGCTACCAATTTTCAATCGCCATAACAAGATCGTCACCTTTGATTAGCTGACTATGGCTTATTCCATTTTTAGGCTTTGATAGTTAGGATAGCTAGCAATGGATTCATTTACGTGATTAATTACTACTAAAGAGATCGACGGGACTATATATAAGAGCTAGGCAACTGTGGCCTAGGTGGTGGTCTGTGCGCCGTAGGCGCACTATTTAACCCACTTTACTAGGATGTGATTTTTAGCTTACTACTTAATAATAACAACTCTTGCCTTCTTCTATAAGAGTACCCTTGGAACTTACGCTTATTCGAATCTATTAATACGATCACTTTATTGCTGGCCTTTTTAATAGTGTCTGGAACTAGTAGCCTGGCTAGGGACGCTCTATTCGAGCTTGCTGGCGGAGTCCTTGTCCCGCAAGTACACCATAGTCATGAGCGCCGGCATATTCATTGTCGGGGTCGTGGTGCAGACTTTGGCCATCCAGGCCGGCTCTCGAGCCATTCTGGCTGGCCGCTTTGTCACTGGAATGAGTGTTGGCTCACTGTCGATGGTCGTCCCCATCTACGTGGCGGAATGTGCGCCTCCGGAATCTCGAGGCTTATTGATTGGCATCCAACAATTAGCCATCGAGTTCGGAGTCATGATTTCATTCTAGATCGTGAGTAACCTACCTTCGTTCAGAATAATCCGTCGCTCGTAGCTCGAAAATATCTGATTCCCGCTATTCTTAGGACTACGGTACACATTTCATCGGCGGGGAAGGCGAAACGCGGTCTGACGCCGCGTGGCTTGTCCTCTTAACCCTACAACTTGCCCCGGCGCTCGTTCTTCTCGTCGGGATGTTGTTTATGCCGTTTAGTCCTCGGTGGCTCGCACACCACGACCGAGAAGACGAGGCCCGTAAGGTCCTAGCCGGACTGAGGGCCACTGATCTCTATAGCCAGGCCGTTGAACTCGAATTCCTTGAGATAAAAGCTCAATCTCTATTTGAAAAACGCACGACCGAGGCTAACTTTCCCCATCTCGCAGAACTCACATGGATGAATAGCATCAAGCTGCAATTTGTCGCGATCGGCAGTCTCTTCAAGACTCGAGCGATGCTGAAGCGCGTGATGGTTGCCTGTATGACCATGTTCTTTACACAATGGTCTGGCATTAATTCTATACTGTACTACGCCCCTAATGTAAGCTCTCTCTCCTACAACTCCTACAAAATGCTTTACTGGGCGTCTAATCCATTTGCAGATCTTCGCCGCGCTTGGAATGTCTTCTAACAGTACGTCGCTCCTGGCGACCGGTGTAGTTGGGGTTGTCATGCTCTTGGCTACCATCCCGACGCTCATATGGGTTGATAAATTCGGGCGCAAACCTATTTTGGTCATTGGGGCATTGGGCATGGCGTTCTGCCATTTTGCCATAGCAGTCATCTTTGCCAAGAATGAGAACCAATGGGAACGCCAACAGGGATCGGCCTGGGCTTGCATTGTTCTAGTATGGATATACGTCGCCTTTTTCGGTTGGTCTTGGGGTCCATGCGAATGGATCTTGGTGGCTGAGGTTTGGCCTCTCTCAGCACGTCCGTACGGCACAGCTATTGCTACCTCGGCAAACTGGATGAATAATTTCATCGTTGGCCAAGTGACACCAGACATGATTGCCAACATTCGCTACGGCACTTTCCTCGTCTTTGGTATTATGATAGCTCTCGGCGCCACATTTATCTGGTTCCTTACGCCTGAGACCTCGAGACTCACTCTTGAGGAGATGGATGTAGTCTTTGGCAGCCCGGGAGCGGCGCAGGCGGATAGGGAGCGGATGGAAGCAATTGCTCAGGAGATTGGTATGAATGATTTCTTACGCACTATTGGGAGGCGTACCTCGACCACGCACGCTCAAAAGGCTTCTGTTTCTCAAATCGAACAGCGAGATTCAAACAAGGAAATGTAAGGCCCGGTGAGTAAGAGGAAGTCAGTGTAACTAAAGGTCTGGTTCGTCTTGCCATGGAAAACCATGATTGGGAGAATTGTACCTATGAACCAAACACTTGGAGACGAGTGATAGAGTCGAGTTCTGCTTGGACTATAGAACAGTTCATAGGTAGACTGTGTTCAATAGTGTTAGAAGTAGGCCGATGTTCAGTTTCAATGGCTCCAAAACTAGGCCATAGATCAGATCATCTACCCTCTCGTATCTCACCCCTTAAGTCCCCCCGTACTCGTAGCGTACCTACTAGAAGAGAGTGCCCTTCTTACGGGTTAAACCAGAACCCCACATTTACTTGATTCTGAGCGGAAAAGCGGTTAATTCGTACCGACTTCTCCATTACAAACGTTATGCCGCTAGTCCGCGAGACATCGCGCGGAGAGAATAGCCGTTAGGCCAAGGCTTGATACATATGCATCGCCCAAATAGCGACGTCCTGATGCGAATTTCGTGGCGAACTGATGTTTAGTGACATTATTATTCGCTGGAATCATATCTACTCATTATTGAGCAGGTATTTTGTCAATCATCCGATGCTCGCGAATGATATTGTGGTCTCCTCGAATCTAACAATGGCACGGCCGCCGTTATCCGAAAATTGTACCCTTCAGAATGCTGCACGTGATGGTGGCTATGCGGTCCCTGCTATGTGCTGTTACAACATCGAGGCCGTCGTAGCTACCGTACGGGCAGCTGAAGCGGCCAAGTCACCAGCAATCGTTCAGCTCTTCCCGTGGGCTATGCTGTATGCTGGGAGAGCCTTTGTTTTAGCAGTAGCTGAGATGTGCCATTCTGCCTCGGTTCCGGTATCGCTGCATCTCGATCATTGCTAAACCCCTGAGCTGGTCCGACAAGCTGCAGACATCCCGGATGGTTTCGATAGCATCATGTGCGATATGAGCCACTATGAGAAAGAGGAAAATCTGGCTTTGACCCGATAGCTGGTTGATTACTGCCACCAGTGCAGCATCGCTACTAAGGCTGAGCCAGGTCGTATCGAGGGCGGCGAGGATGGGGTGGCTGAAACAGCTGATCTGGAAGGCGTTCTTACAACACCCGAGCAGGCGGAGCTTCAGGGAAAGCCGATCACTACTGTGATTGAAGCCGGCACTGCTGCTATGCAAACTGCTAGCGAACAATACATGAAATGGCTAGGTAGCGCAGGCAAAGCGTCAAATTCTTAAATACTGCCATTGGCGATTATCTAATAAATTCCAATTCCGTGGTGCATCTTCTACCTAGCTAAGACTCGTGTGTGTGGTAGTGAGAAACTTAGGATTAGCCAGTGGCATTTCGTGGCATTCACCAGTTGCCGCATTTCGTCTATGATGGCCCGGAATAACGATATTAGTCATAATGAACTTTTCAAGCTTGTCGCTGGTGTGTCCATAATTCTATGGCGTATAATAATCTCTCCGCACAAATGGGTTGTACGGCAGCGGATCGGGGCGATGGCGATATTCCTGATCTAATGATTTCGTGCTTGCGCGTTCGTAAGTTGAAGGTGGTGATTTGTGCTTGTGGTGAAGGACTATGTCGTGCCACCCAGCGGCTAGGCGATACCGAAGGAAAGCTTTTCCGATTCCCGCGGAAAACGGTGCCGCCCACTATGTGAGGTAGAAAGATATCTGACTTCTCTTGGTCTGGCGTGAAGAGATTGCATATAGCCATAGCATCCCTTGCTCGACGCATAGCTCTCTCATAGATTACTGCATCGAATGACCGTTTCTCCAAGTCGATTTCTTTATGATGTTTACTCGCCACATCTTTTCAACTGGGGATGGGCTCGTGAACAAAGCGCTGCGTGGGGTTATCTCATACAGCACGTCTCTGCGGCTGGATGAGCGCAATAGGGTGGTTTTCGATGCTGCCCACGACAGATCTAAAGTCAGCATTATAGGTGGTGGCGGCTCCGGCCATGAGCCAGCATGGTCGGGATATGTTGGTCATAGTATGCTTGCCGCATCTGTCGCCGGAGGTATCTTTGCGAGTCCTAGCACAAAGCAAATTACAGCTGCCATCAACTCCGCACCCTCGGATTCTGGATCGATTCTAGTTTTTGGAAATTACACCGGCGACCGTTTACACTTCGGCTTAGCTCTCGAGAAGGCTTTAGCGCGTGGAGTGGATTGCCGGACGATTATTTTTGGGGATGACGTATCTATCGGCAGGAAAGCTAGAGTAGGAAGGCGAGGTATGGCGGGACAAATGCTAGTACTGAAAGCCATGGGTACACTTGCTGAAGCTGGCGGCACGCTAGATGAAGTATACGACCTTGGTAGTGCCCTAGCGGATTAGATTGCCTCCATTGCGGTGACTTTGAATCACTGTTATGGCCCGGGACGAGGAGAGGAGGAACCCGCAAGCCTGCCTCCAGATGTTGTCGAAATCGGCACTGGCCCACATAATGAGCCGGGATACCGAAAGTTGTCCCCTATCCCACCAGCCGACGAGCTGGTCCGGCATGCCCTGACTCTCTGCCTGGACGAAACTGATCCGGAACGTGGCTATGTCAAGTTTAGCCGCGATGACAAGGTGGCGCTTCTCGTGAACAATTTCGGAGGGATCTCGATGTTGGAGTTGGCCGCTCTTGTCGATGAAGTCCTGGCACAGTTGGCCAAAGACTGGAATATTGAGCCGGTCAGAGTGTACCATGGACCGAGTGAAACTTCGCTCAATGCTCCAGCATTCTCATTATCATTGATGAATATCGAAGCAGCAGTACCGAAATGCTCGAATTCAACCAAGCAAATCCTGGATTTCCTTGACGCGAAGAATAACACTTGTTGGGAATCGATGTCAGGCCATCGAGGGAAGAGAGAAGAGCGAGTGAATCAGCTAGTGCAGATCTCCACAACCACGGACGGGGGCAGAGTCAAAAAAAAACAAGTGAGCACAAGGTCAAGGGGGATCCAGGACTCATCGAGGACATGGTTCGAGCAGCTTGCTCTGCCCTGATGAAGGCTGAATCAGACCTCACGAAATGGGACACGGTGATGGGGGATGGCGACTGTGGAGAAACATTTTGCGCTGGCGCAACCGGCATACTCGATAGCTTCAACTCTCGAAAACTGCCCGACCAGGGCTGCATGGCCACGTTGTTGGATGAGATCGGCGATATCGTGGAGACGCAAATGGGTGGTACACTTGGCGGCATACTTGGCATCTTCTTTGTTGGATTAAGGAACGCCTTTGCTGCGATGGTGAAAAATAGTCAGAGTAGTGCGGCTGGCACAACACGGGAACCTGGTACACTTGGTATACTTGATACCATTTGGCCTTCTGCGCTGTCATCGGCCTTGGAACACCTGTGCCTTTACACGACGGCAAAAGAGGGGGATCGGACTATCATGGACGTCCTGATTCCGTTCGTACGGGCTATGAGAGAAGGAGGATTTGATGGCGCTGTCGAGGCCGCCGTTAAGGGTGCCTATAGCACAGAGGGAATACCGCCGAAGTTAGGGAGAGCGACTTATGTAGAACCGGGCACGGAGAACAACGAGGCCCACCTCCCCGACCCGGGAGCGTCGGGTGCTATGGTTGTCATTGTGGGTCTAAGAGCTGGCTTGCAATCACACTTGACCCAGTCCTAGATGCACCCTGACCCTTCATGTTCGGCATGTCTCAGCAAGAACGAGAAATGCGAGATTCGGAACGGCGAGGATAGGTGCAGCTCCAGGCAGACCCACGAGTCGAAGGAACTCCGTCAGCGTATCGCCGCTTTGGAGGAGATGGTGAGGAAATCCACACGTGCTTCCACTCCCGCCTAGGACACTTCCGCTCTCTCTAACGCCGCCGCCGCCGATATGAGGCGCTCTGAGTCGGGCGTGCTCGTATCGGAGAATACCTAAGCCTGACCTCACTAAGCTTTTCCCAGTCCATCAAACTCCGGGAGCCCTTCGCCACAGATCACCGCCGTGACTACAGCCGGCGCAGATGCCAATGCAAATCGTATTGAACAACAGGAAACATGACAAGCAACCATAAAAGACTTTAGCAGCAGGCCAATAAGGTCCAGCTCATTTTCTCAGCAATCACAACCCTCATACCGAGAAATGTCTGGTTCGGCATCCAGCCCGGGCGACGCTACGCCCAGGTCCACGTCGACGCGAACAGGCCTTACAAAGAAACAGCTTAACCAGGAACTCAGATCTGTGGGGTTGTTTCCTTACTCAGAACGTTACATCGACGCCCCTACTATCACTTCGGAGGACGAGGCAAGCCAGCGCGCCCGCGTGGCGCTTGAGTCATCGCCAGAGCCAGAACCTATAATATCTCATCTTCTGGAACTTTTCTGGGGCTGGCAAGCGTCCTACCTTCTAGTGGTGGATCGCGGCATCTTCACGCGATCCCGAAAAGTGTGGGATGAGAGTGGTGGTCATGGCGATCGCAACTTCTACACGCCGTGTCTGCTGTATTCTATTCTCTCGCTAGCCTCTATGATCAGTCCAGACCGGGGTGTCAGGAGATATTCGGCTCCGTCCGGGGGTCCTCCCGGCGAACTATTTTGCAAACGAGCCCGTGCTTTGTTTGAATTGGAAATGGAGCGACCAACAGTCACCACCGTTCAAGCAGCCTTGATCTTAGGCTCTAGATATGGCGCTATGGTAGATAACTCTCTCGGATGGATATATAGTGGTGAGAACACCCTCGTGGAGCGGGAAATGGGCCTTTGGTGAACTGACACGGCCTGGCAGGCATTGTATTTCGAATATCAAGCAAATTAGGTCTCCATCTAGATTGCTCGAGAGTCGTGGCTTTGGAGTATATGAGTCCAGAGCTGGCGGAGGTTAGGGCGATGACATTCTGGGGTTGCTTCATCGAAGATAAGTAAGGCTATCGCGCCGTCATACTCTAACTCGTTCAAGAATACTGACGCGTCAACCTCCAAGCCTCTTTAGCGCGTATTGCAACCGGCCGACCTTTTTCAAGGAACGGGATATAACCGCTCAACTTCCGCAGAAGCCGCTTTTGCGCACCACTGGCGCACTCTCGCTTTTGTTTTCTAAGACTCTCGTCGGGCTGTACTCTCACCGATGCGATAGCACTTCAAATCAACTCGGCGCCCTAGCCTCTCAGATAAATAGAGACCTATGGAAATGGCACCAGGAGCTACCGAACGAGCTGGTTTGGTCAGCAAATGAAATGGCTTACATCTCGTCTCAGGTCTTCGTTCTTCAGTGCGTAATTACCTACCTACTGATATTATTGCCTAGATAAGCATCAGATCGTTGAAAATGGCTAACTATTTTCCCAGTATGCACTTTTACTTTGCTCTGAACCTTCTTCACCGAAGGTTTTTGAGATTCTCTCAAGCTCCACATGATATCAACAACTTGGTAGAATCAGCACAGAACCCGACAGTGACTTGTGCTATCGCCGCAGTTAACATCACCAAACTGGCCTGCAATTTTCAACAACACCACAACATAGAACAAGTCCCTGCTCCGATCGTCCATACTCTCTTTATTGCTGGAAGCATCCACTTAGTGAATCACTGCTTAACTAAACTTGAAAGCTACCACATCCTCCTCGAAACCTCGCTCACTGCGCTCTTGCGAATGAGCAACACATATCCCATGGCGCACAAAGCAGCATCAACCCTACAAGAATGGATCGACAATTGGAAATCATCCAGCGACATGGAAGAGGCTGTCAATGTCCCAATAGCTAGCGAGGAAGCGGATCGAGGCTTTGTCAAAGGAGAGCAGTATATCCATAACTCAGGGGAAGCTCGGGTTTCGGCCCTTCCAGGGATGGATGGACTACTCGGTGCGGGTGCAGACGATGAAGCCTCCCTTGACTCGTATTTTGTAACACCAAATGATATGACGGCATCTGGGCAGTGGATGCCTGATCAGTCGGCCCACGACGCATTTGAAGGCGGATCCGGTTGGCCAACAGAACAAACGTGGCTAGAGTCTATTTACGGCAACGCATTTGCCATTAATAATATATAGGTTCCTTGGTGTGTTGGTACCATGTATTATTATGGGTGTAAGTCATCAATGAAACTGTTAGCTTGCTCATGTTGTTAGTATCCGTGTACCATCGTTCACGCACCTACATAACACCGACGATATTTCTAATACAATCCACTAACGGTTTTCTCCTCCATGTCCACTCAGCAGCTGTGGAGTCTTCAGATCTGGGACTGAAATTCAACATTCTTATCTAGCCGAATAAACCGGAAACTCATCATATAGCTATGTAGCTACGAGTCCGATCCTTTGGAGTTAAATTATTCTACACTTACACCATCCCGACCTCATCAACCAATGTTTTGAACATATCATGCCCATGACTTAGGACCGCAAGCTAACCATCGTTGAAAGAATCTCGCGCATAGACTTTGAATTTCCAAAGTACGACAAACTGACAATGAAGGCAATGACAGCCGCCACCCCCATCGTGTCGAGGCTTCGCTGGCCTTTCAGCAACGCGTAGCGGGCGGGCCAGAAGTCCTTTTCTCCCTTTCACGGTTGGCCGCGTGGCGTAGTGGGTTAACGCCTGGCAGTGCACTGTTCTGGAGAGACAGCGCAAGGGGGTTCGAATCCCTCCGCGACCAAATAACCCCTCCCGGCTTTTACCAGTCGATAACAGGTTAGCGGTATATCGGATCGGCTTAGGTTTTTCCCGGATATCGCTGACGACGGTGGTTTCTGAATCGTTTATCCGAGGTTTTTCCCCTAGTTATAGTTGTCCGATGCGGTATAAAATTAGCTAGCGCCGACGCCAACTAGCTAGTACTGCGCGATAGGGGGTAATGCTAAAAGGCAGGGGGGTGGAGGAGTAATGTAAAAGGCAGGGGAGGAGGATTTCCTATATTAGGCGAAATACTGGCTCTGTTCCCAATGAAGGAGTACTCCAGTCGTCCTATGCGTCACAGATACGTACTTATACTTAGATGAAGTACATACTCCGGACGTTAACAAATTCATCATCATCATCCCTTTCACGGTTGTCAGCCCGAGAAACGCGGTGTCGGATTGATATCTTATCTTACCTTCAAGGTGAAGTCTTCGAATTTTGGAGAGTGTAGCTTCCACCAGTAGTTCCTCACATAATCAGGGTAGCTGGTGGTGTTCCGTCCAAATTCGTTGATGGTCCAGTTCGTGCAGCCCGAAGTCCACACGCTATCGCTCAAGCCCAGCTGCACCGAATTGCAGTCGTAGTACTCGGCAGAGCTCTTGACGTCGATCTCCGTCGCCCGTCCGCTGAGTATTGTGTCGAAGTAGGTCTTGACGACGTACTCAACCTGGACTTCGATGTTGAAGATGGCAGAGTTGTGGGCCGGCGCGCCGTTCGGACCAAAGAGCATAGCGAGGTTCGGAAATCCCGACACGGCGACGCTGTTGTATGCCTGGCATCCCATAGTCGGCTTCCAATGCTCGTTGAGCGACACCCCACCTTGCCCGTAGATTTCCATCGGCGCTAGGAAGTTCTGGGTGGAGTATCCGGTGGCGAAGACAATGGCGTCAAAGTCCTGTCGGCTTCCATCTTACAGCACGATGCCGTTCTCATCGATATACGAGATGGGAGTTTAGACAAGCTCGACATTATCACGATGAAGGGAATCTAGATAGCCGGGGTCGAAGACACGTCTCTTACACCCGACAGGATAGTCCGGGATGATCATATCCCGATACTTCTTTGGTGTCTGCGCAAGCATATACTCGCGAGCCTCCTTCTCGCTTTGAGCACGCAACCTATCGGAGCCGGGACGGTCTACGTATTCAAGGTACTGAGCGTCGGTATCCCAGTAGATCTTGAACCGTCTCCACCTGAGCGCGAACGGCACCCAGCGAAACCAAAACTTATCGAAGGCGCTGAATGGCTCATTAGGCTGTTTAGTATGTTAGCATCATATACGCAACGAAAATATTGGATACTCTTACCCTTGGGAAAAGCCATTGCCTCGATCTCGCATAATGTGTGATGTGATTCACTTGGGGCGCGATAGCTGGAACGAGCTGTGAGCCGCTGCATCCGTTGCCAAGGACGGCGATTCTCTTCCCTCTAATGTCATAGTCGTGGTCCCACTGCGCTGTGTGCATGATTTCTCCTTTGAAGGAGTCCATGTCTTCGATGCGCGAGTACTTGGGCCGGCTAAAGAAGCCGGTTCCCGCCACAAAGATTCGAAGTTTTCTTATGTACTTATGGCCAGTCTTGACATTCTGAAGGCTCACTTCCCATGTGCTGTCGGCTTCGATCCATCGGGCCCCGGTGCATACCGTCTCGAATAGAATGTGCGGTCGAAGATCGAACCTGTCAACTACACTATTCATGTCTACATGTCCCGGTCAGCGACGGCCCACTCCTCCAAACGAAATTGCACCTTACATTCGAGAATCTCTCCTTGCTCAGCGAGCGGCTTGGACCAATTTGGATTCAATGCAAACGAGAAAGAGTAGAAATGGGATGGAACATCACATCCTAAAATACCAGATCAGCATTTCTCTAGCATCAGTATTGAGAATGAATGACTGAATACTGACCACACCCGGGATAATTGTTCGAATACCACGTTCCGCCCACGCCCGCGTTCTTGTCAACGATAACAAAATCATTGATTCGAAGTTTCTTCTTCAGGTGATACCCCAGAGAGATCCCCGAAGGGCCTGCACCAACGATGAGAGTAAGACTCGGGTCCGCCATCCTAGCCTGTGCGAAACGGTTAAATCCACTGGGTTGCAGGTTAAAAGCACTGGGATCCACAAACCCTAAACCTAACATGGTAAAGTAAGGTGGGTTACCACCCCATAGGTACATTTTACTAGTAAATGGATGTACCTTTTCTAATAATAAGATGTAATAACTAGGCTCACGGGTTTTAATTAATACCTTATATAAAATTAACTATAAAAGGTTAATTAAGCCTTGATTTTTTTAAATTTATAATAAAAATTAAAAAAAAACGTTTTTTTAAATATAATTTTTTACTTTAATTAATTAATTATTATTTATATATAACTTTATTAATACTTTATTTTATTATTAACTTTAAAAAGGTTAAAATTATCGATTTTAATTATAGTAATAATTAAATTATATAGTGTAATAAGTTAATATTTAATAATAAAATAAAATATAATATAATATATTTATATAATAATAGGTTTTTTAATAATAAAAAGGCTAACTATTTAATAATAATAAAAAAATAATATTAACTTATAAAGCTAATAGTATTAAAATTACGCTAATAGTATATATATTAAAAAATTAATAATAAAATAAATACCTTAAATTTATATTAAATATATATAATATTTAAAATAAATAATTCGCTAAGTATAAAAATAAAAAAACCTTTATATATTAATAATTAATTTAACTTATATAAGCTATTTATATTATATAAAACCACATTAATAATATATTATTTTAAAAAATTAATATAAAAAGGTTTAAATCTTTTTATAATTAAATAACCTTTTTTAGCTTTTATTAATTAATAATAAATTAACGGAATATTAAACCGGCTTAGGTTTTTTTTAAATAATTAATAATAATAATAATTTTTAAACCGTTTATCCGGGTTTTTTTAATATAATTAATTAATATTATATAATAAAGGGTAATATAATAAATAAAGGGTAAAAAAATAATATTAAAATAGGGGTAAAAAATTTCTTATAAATATATATAATTAAAATATATATATATATAATTATTAAATAAATTAAATAAATAAAGATTTATATAAATAATATATAAATTTTATTAAAGGATTTTTTTTATTTTTTTTTAAATAATATATTTATTTTTACTTTAAATTTATATATTATTTATATTAAGCGGTATTTTAACTTTATTTTTAATAAAATACTTTAAACGTTTTATATATTATAAATATATAATATATTTAAATATATATTTAAACGTTAATAAATTTATTATTATTAATTTATAGTAATAATAGATTTAATTTCTAATAAAAATAGATTAAATCCACGGTATTATTATAAAAAACGAGGTAAATTTATTAAAAAGAAAAGGTACATTTAATTACTAATAAAAAGTACTGCGGGGCAGGTATATCCACTTTTAGGTGGATCTTAGTGCTTTTAACCTATAACCCAGTGGATTTAACTATTTTATAGCCTATATTATATATAAATATATAGTTTAATGTAAATAAAAAGGTCTCCGTTATAATAAAGACAGATTAAACCATAATTATATAAAAAGCTATTATTAAATGGCCTTTATTATATATATGTACGAATTATAATGAAATCGCAATTTATAGTGATAATTTATTATTATTATATTAAAAAGTAAAAATTATAAGCTATAATAGTGGGGATTTAGTTATTATTATTAAGGTCCCGTAAGTTATATAACGTAATTATGTAACCACGCTAAACCTAATTTAAACTAGCTTATTATAAATTAACTATAATGGCTTAATTATAATGGTTTAATAGTAATAGTTTAATACTGGGCATTTTTTATTTTATCGTTAAAAAACGCGTTTTACGGCTTTAAATTTATTCCTTTCCCTTTTATATAAATATCCCGTTTTTTCTTTATATATAACCTTATTATATAATTTATATAACGTTATATTATTCCCGTAACATTACCTTATTTTACTTTATAATATAGTAGTTTTATCGATAAAGGTTTCGATTTATATAATAAATCGATTCGTTAAAATTAGCTTTTCGAAAATTAAATTCGGGGTTTTTTTTATAAACGCGTTTAATAGGTTATTTTTATTATTTATTTATTTAATTTTTAATATTTCTTATTATTTATATAACTTTTAAAATAATATTATATCGATTATTAGCCTTTTTTTTAATATTATTTTTAACTTAATTAAGTATTTATATAGTAATTTCGAATCTATATAAATAATTATAGGTATTTATAATAGTTTAAAGGTATCGGTAATTTAGTTAATTATTATATTAAATATAATAGTATTATTAAAACTTAAAATTATTCCGTATAATTTATTTATTAATATATTTTTAGTAATTTTTTTATATTTAGTTAAGTTTTAATAAATTATATTATTATAAATTATAAAATTTATATCCGATTAAATTTTAGTTATTAATACAATAATAAATTTTAATTAAAAGTTAAAATTTTTATTATTTATAAATAATTTATTTATAAAAATAAATAATTTAATATTATTAAAATTTAGGGGTATATATTTTAGTCCCTTTTTTAAATTATTTATTTATTATTTAATTTAATTATTAAAGGTATCGATATTTTTATCTATTAACTATATAATTTATATTATTATTAATAAGTTAAATAATATTTCCGGTTAATAAATTAAGGCTATATATATTCTTTTTATATATTAGGTAATATATTATTATAGTATATCGGTTATTAATTTATCGATTTTTTATAATTATTAGCTTTAGCTATATTAAATAAATATTATATCTTTTCTTATAAATTAAATTCGGTTACTATTAAATTTAATCTTTTATATAATAGTAAAGTTTATTTTTAGTTTTATATAAAATCCGACTTCTTTAAATTTATTTTTTTCTAATTTTAAAGAACTTTTTATAGTAATGCTAAAAGTATTATCGGTTTATAGTTTTATAATAATAAAATTTTCGGCATTTCTATAAATTATTAATAAATATAGATTATATATTAACGTTTTTATAATTAATATTTTTTTATAATATATATAATACGTTTTAAATTAATATAATTTTAATTTTATAAGGCTATATAAGGGTTTAATTATTTTAAAATAGGTATTTTCGGAATATTTATTAACGATTTTTTTCGGTAGCTATATATAAATCTTTTTTTTAAACTTATCGTTAATTTAGGTATATATTTAAATAATATTTCGTAGTTTTTTTTTTATATTATAAATTTTAAATAATAAAAATACTAATATAAATATTAAGTATTAATTTATTTATTAAATAATCGGTAATTATATAAAAATAAATTCCTTTTTTTTATTTTTATAGCTTTAAATAATTAATTATAATTTTTTATATAGCTTAATTATTTTTTCTTTAACCTTTTATATAAATTATATATTAAAGATTTTTTCGGTAATATATATTTAATCGAATTTTACGAATTCGAATATTTCTTAAATAGCGAAATTATTAATTTTTATAGCGTTTAATTTTTAAAATAATTTCCTTAGGGTTTTTATAATTTTATTTTATTTTAATTTAATTATTAGTTCGAAATCGACCTCCTTTTTATATAATAGAAATACGTTAAATATATAATACGTAATAAGGGTATAGTTTATAATAAGGTTTACGATAGGGTATTTCCGGGGTTTTTTTCGTTCTTTTTTTATAGATTATTATCTTTTAAGGGTTATTATAGGTTTTTATATCGGTTTTTTTATTATTTTTAGCCCTATAAATTTTTATATCGATTTTTTTATTATCGTTAATATTGCCGGTATTTTAATAGGTTTTTATATCGATTTTTTTATTCCTACCGATATTATTAGTTTTTATATCGATTTTTTATAGCTTTTATTATTTTTTATTAGTTATAATAATATTTTTTAATCTAGATATATTGAAATTTTATTAGTCCGTTTATATTAATAATAACGTTACGGTTTTCGAAAATAATAATTTTAAAAGGTTTTATTTAACCTTTTTTTTTTATATTATTATTTTTATTTATAATAAAAATATAAAAATCTTTTATATTATAAAACCGTTTTATATATTAACTATATAATTTATATCGACTTTAAATCGTATTTTTTTTAATATCTTTATAGCCTTTTATATAGTTTCGGTTCGTTTTATAATATTAAAAAACGGTAGGGAATTAGTAATAATTTTTAAATAAATACTAAATATTAATAATATTAATATAAAGCTATTAAAACCGGCTATATTATTAAATATTTTTATAGCTATTTAAAAAATTATATTTAAGTTTATATAATAGCCGATTTTATTTTTTAAAATTTCGTAAATACGTTTTAGGGATTTATCCGAATCAGGTGTGATCCACGTTTTCTCGAAGACGGCGAATCGGGTTGCTGCGCACTCCAGATCATCCACAGGAATACTTTGCAACGAGTTCTGGGTCCTGAAGCCGAGGCCATTTTCCCGGCACGATGTAAACTCTGCAGTGCGATGTGTGCAACCGCTTTTTGTTTCTTGAACACCACATCGGCTGCAGTTGGGCAGCTATTAGATAGACACTACAATCCCAGTTTCCCCGACAACATCGTTGACTTCGAATGACCATCTTCTCAATCGACCTTCAGTTACCCGTATTGGTAGCTGTGTTTCGTTTCTGTCTATCCACGGAAAGCTGCGTTAACTTTATAACCACAAGATGGGATTAACTACAGAACCGATCGCTTTCGTTGGGCTGGGCGCCATGGGCTTCGGAATGGCCACAAATCTCATTCAAAATGGGTATTCGGTCACCGGCTTCGACGTATACGGGCCAACGTTGGATAGGTTTAGGCAGGTAGGTGGGCAGACAGCATCTACGGCATATGAAGCCATTTCAGGCAAGAATACTTGCGTCTGTATGGTGGCGACAGCTCAGCAGGTGCAATCCTTATTGATGGAAGGAGACAAGCCAGCAATAGACGCTATGCCAAAAGGTGCAGCGTTGTTATTGTGTTCAACGGTCCCTTGTGGTTATGTTCAGGGACTAGAGAAGGCTTTGGCGGACAAAGGCCGCGGGGACATCGCTTTGCTTGACTGCCCAGTCTCCGGCGGGGCTGGTCGGGCTGCTGCCGGCACCCTTTCAATTGTGGTGGGCGGATCTGAGTCGGCACTGCAGAAGGGCCGTCACGTTTTACAGACCATGTCAGATTCCAATAAGCTGTATATTGTCAAAGGTGGCGTTGGCGCCGGGAGCAACATGAAAATGTGCCATCAGGTCCTGGCAGCGATTCAAATCTTGTCTACAAGTGAAGCCATGGGGTTCGCCAACCACCTAGGGCTAGACCTAGCCGAGACAGGAGCAGCTGTAGTAGCATCACTAGGCTGGAGTTGGATGTTCGCGAACAGACTTCCCAGACTGCTTGATCCATCGTTGCCCTTGGCGAGTGCTGTAACGATCATCCTAAAGGATACCAGCATCATCACCGCGGAAGCTAGAAGAGCGAAGTTTCCAACCGCACTGACCTCAACTGCGGAACAAGTTTATTTTGCCGCGCTTTGCAAAGGGCAAGGTTCAGAGGACGACAGTCGCCTCATCCGCCAATACGAAAGGACTTGCGATGTAGGGCCTTTAATGGCCTCAGTGATAAGGAAGGAGGAGAAAACGGCCCTAGTCGTCAACATGCTGAAAGGCATTCACTTATGTGCTGCGGCTGAAGCTCTAACTCTCGCCCATCATGTAGGTCTTGATCTAGACCAGGTACTGAATTTGTGCGTTGATGCTGCCGGGGGTAGTCGTATGCTCGCTGCCGCCGGCGAGGCCATGATTAGGGTTTTACGCGAAGGAGATCTCGCGGTGGCTACGAAACAAGGTGTTGAGGAACTCCATGTAATTGAGCAAGGACTTCAACATGCCGTGGATGAGGCGCAAAGGATGAAGATACCTGTGTTCCTCGGAAGTCAGGCTCTGAATCTAATTCGCCTTGCTGGTCGATTCGGTGTGGAGGCGGCGACGTCTATTGTGAAGCTCTGGAGGGTTTAATCATCTTCGTCTAATTTAACAGAAATAGCCGGGGGTGGGGGGGAGGGGGTTGGTGATGAAGAAGTGATCTTTCCAATATTTCGTCTTGATCCCTATAGGATCGTAACATTCTCGGATGCTCCTCAAAAAAGGTGGAAAACAGAAACCGTGTGCGTAGTTAGACACAAGTGGATGTTTTTGTAGTCTTCTCGTACTAAAGATGGCAAGGATTCAACACAGCATATCGTGCTTGAGGGTAGCATCTGTCGAGACGCCCCTTAATGCCAAGAGACTTTTCTTTCTTTCTTTTTTTCCTTCAACAAGGGCTCAAAGGAGAATAGTCCGTCCGAAAATCCTCTAAGTTTCGTTCTGTTTTCCTTAAGTACCGGGGAAGATTGGTATAAAGGAATCATGAATGTGTGATATGATGGGGAATCTGGAGACTGGACCTTCCGGGAGATATGTTTAGTCAAGCCATCCATAAACTAGTCGAATTATACAGCTGATGGATGTTTATCTTATGTCTATGTCTTCGCTAGGTTCTGTGAAATAACCTGCTTTACTTCATCTAAATTGAAATTTTCTGGGGCCAATTCTGTCCATAACACCTGCTGTGCAATACCCTGGTAGATCATTGGCTCGATCCCATACAGAACTTTCCATCCCGCCGCTGTAGCAATTTCGAAGAACTCAGTTCTAGGTTTAGGGTGATAACACATTTCCAGAACGTAGCCTTTTTCCTCCTGAGATAAAAAGGTGGTGATAATCTTTCTTGCGGTGATCTCCCCCTGTTCTCTTGGTGGAAAGTCGGGGACGGTGCCAACAACTAGGACTGGTGCTTCTAAAGCTTCGGCCATTTCTACTGACGCTACGTGAATGAGTTCACCATCAAACCCAGCAGTCTTCAGAGATTCAATCACGTCCATAACCTCGCTTTCGAGCCTGTTCACCAGATATATTTTACTCGTTCCGAGCCATTTCCACAGCGCGTATATCGCAGATCTGCAAGCCCCTCCTCCCCCTATTACGAGGCCTGGCTTTCCCGTAGAGTTCTCCAGCACCTCAGTGAAGTTCTGTAGGAAGGATTCTCGCACACCAATGCAATCCGTGTTGGTTCCGATATATCTAGGACTTCCATCATGTGCTCTGCGGATAAACACAGTGTTAATAGCCCCGATGACCTTACCCTCCGCGGTCACCTCATCTACAACCGACATCATGGATACCTTATAAGGCATCGTAACCGCACATCCAATGACATCCGGGGCCTTCAGTGAAGGGATGAACCTCGATGGATCTTGCGTTTCCATGGGCGAGTATGTCCATGGTATTGAGAGCCCCTCAAAAGTTTTCGTGTGTAATAGAGGGGCTAACGAATTGTGGAGTGGATAGCCGAAAAGAAAGGTTCGTAGCGGGCGCGAGCGGCTTGACTGATCGAGCGCGGACGTCCCATATTGGTACGATGATTTAAGGATGTCCACTGGCTCATCGTTGCCGCGCATTTTGAATCGAAAGTTGTTAGGAGATATTCATTTATGCCAAAGTTGTTGTCCATACAATCTTGTTAGATCTCCATCTCCTGGGGAAATACAGGGGTTATCGCACTTGTGACGATCCGGCTAGCTCAAAACAAATGCCGAGGAGCCCCCAAAATAGCTGTAGGGAATAACGCTGGGGAATAATTATAGAGAATAATACGCCCCTGATTCGCGAGCTTCAACAGTACCTGGGGAATCCAAGTAGAAGCTTTAGGATGATTGAAACCATCCAGGATCATTTAAGTAGTGGGAAACGAGATATCATCAGATCATGTATACGCCCATCATTATTTCAGACTGATAACTTGCAGAAAAATTCCTAACAGTAGTCAACTAATCCGTAATATGACCAACCTAAGCACCCTCAACATTGGAATATTCCGTGTCATCCTTCATACCAACGACCTTTTCCGCAGCCCGTTGTGAAGCAATTACCTCGTCTGCTTTCTTTCGTTGAGTGATAGCGAGTCCCTTAACAGTGGATAGAACGTTCCTCTCCTCTAGAGAGAGTCCTTTCGTCTCCCGCATGAAGAGGAAGACTACCAAGGCACCGACTATCAAGAAACTTCCAAAGAAGAAAACGGTTTTATAGATTATATTCGTCATTATGTACGGCGTGGAGTACACGATTATGAATTGACCTAGCCATTGCGCACACGTAGTAAAGAGAAGACACAGGGATCGAATCCCCGTTGGGAAAATCTCAGCGCTTATACAAGTTAGTATAAGGCTGCGGGAAAACCAATAGATACATCAAACTTACCAGAGTACTCAAGGGATACCGTTCCAAGAAATAGCATAAGAGTCTGAGCCTATACAGCCCGACCTCCATCCTATGGTTCTATGGCGATATGTTGCCATTACAGATCGGCGTATTCGCGCTCAGGCTTCGGATTAGAAGGGCATAGCAGCCACGAATGCGCTATTCTGGACATCTAGAGGATGAGTCGGTTCCGAAGATATGATTATCTTGACCTCGCCACACTGCATGCATTCCCCCAGAGGCTCACAAGTCAACATCTTCTCTCGCAAGATGTTCAAAATCATTGTCGTTACATTACAGCGCGTATAGGCCGCCGTCTCTTTGGGATGGGTCTAGGTGGCGGTTCGTCTTCGAACGGCATTGTGGCGTTTATGGGCGTCGACTCGACCTGATATTTTTTCCCCCTCGGCGTTCCTGGGCCTTGTGCGACTCTTTCTGCACGCTCTGACTCACTGATGACTTCGCATACACACCTCGCCGAAGTATGAGACTAATCGAAGCCACCGCAGCTAGGGATGAGAATACCCGGCTCTCCCAAGGCCGCCCTATGGGTATTGACACCGGAAAACTAAGTCCGGGTGAGTATCGATTCTGTTTCGGGACGGTTCACTAGGCCATCGTCAAGCACTCATCGACGCTAGAAGTGGTGGACTTTGAGAGTAATTCAACCTCCTCATAGTACACTAATCATTGAACAGAGCATAATAATGAGAATATGCAGAATCCGTTTGCAATATACTCACGATAAGAAAAGGCCAGAGAGGTGACCAAAACCCTTAGTGTACTAGCCCCTTATCTAGGTTTTTTTCAGTAAGCAAATCATCTCCGTGTGCGGTAACTGAGAACTACCCGGTACCATGAAGCAGGGTTGGGTTGACCGAATAGCTGCCGCCTTCCGAGGTTTGAGGCCGTGTTACGAGAGGAGCGATCCATTTCCCGGCGTGAGCCGCAGGTCGGGACGCCCCTCGATTTTGCAGATCTCGACATTGGTCTCAGATACACCAAGCTCGCACGATGCCTTCTGTCAACCACCGCGTGACTCCATGCATAGTCTTCTTATCCTCACATGGATCCGCCTTCCTTCTAGAGGTGTTGCGGGTCCTGCGTCCTAAACGTTTTGTAACACAAGTAACAAGAATTGACTAGTCAAATTAAGGAGCCGGTTATACCGTCAATACGGCCAGAAGGCTGCGCGGACCCCTTTATGGATGGCAAAAGCCCCCATAGTGCAGGAGTACTTGTTGGCTCTTAACAATAAGAACGATGGTAAACAAGTAGCAGAATTAGGTTAGGTTGTGGTAGGTAAGAAGCTAGAGGCGAAGGGTGAATGGAATAGATGGGAGATTGCTTGGAGGCCGCCCTGGAACGGCTCTCGCGTACGGTCGGATGGTTAGGCGGCAGCGGTCATTTCTTTAAAGTTATTATCAGAATTACTTCCCGTGTATCCAACCTAGAGCCTCGGGTTGCTCTTGCAATGTGTCAGTACCTTAATGAACAGGTAAACCAAGGCTGCACATCGCTCGGGTTGAGCTCGATGGAAGAGATGAGAGGTTCTTTAAATTAATTTGTCACTATTAGATGCCCCCTTTCCCTTTCATTATACTTGCTGGGATAACCCCCAAGAACTACGGACATCTCTGGCGTGAAATAACCCCGGGTTGCTTGGCCTTAGCAGATAGTGTGTGGAAGATATTTGAGGCATAAGGTAATCAGCATGTGGTATATCGATACGTTACGTATATTGAAAATAGTCAACCGGGAAGGTTATCGCTCGTCCATTTCGTCAAATGGATTATCCAACCACCAGTCTTCTTCACTGTCATAATCATACATATCATGTAGTTGATCACGCTCAAAGAAGTCGACGTAAGCCTGCACATATTAGCTTATCCAATAACCGCAGCGTAGCTAGGTGGGGATTACTCACGTCGTCTATCTGATCATTCATATGTTCATCCATCCATTCCCTCTGTCCCACCAACTCTTCTCTTACCCGCTTTGCCTCTTCCATACCCCATGGGTAATCAACAAAGCTTATTATATGATCAAATAGTTCAACAGGCAATCCCACAAATGGGTTGATTTTGCCCACCTCGTCAGCCCACCAGTCGCGGCGTTGTGGGGGCACGTTAGCGGTGGATAAGACTCGAATGTGCGGGTCGACTAGGAAAATGGCGAGAACCTTGCGATGTCCAGGCTTCGTCGCGTCGGCGAGCGAAAACGGATATACGCAGTGCTGAAGCACGTTGGGAAAGACGACGAGGCGGTCTTGCCGCGCGAGAACTGGTCCCAGGACTTGGATCAAAGTGCCTTTGGCTTCGTTTTGAATGCCATAATATTCTTGGCATGATTCGAATTCGAACTGATTTCCTTTGTCAGGTATGTTCAGCTATTAAGGGGAGTGTTAGGGGAGTGAACAAGTAGAGGGGATTCTCTAAACGGAAGGACAAGGAAGGGACATAAGACTGAAGCGTTAAGCTCCCACGGTGGAGTTACCTGTACAGGTTTCAATCTCATGTCTTTTTCTCTAATCGACTGTCGGAAGGACAAATGGCTCTCCGTGATGTTCTCCTCGTCGTAGTAGTATATGGCGGTAGCACATATGTGCTCGTTCAGAGCTCCCTCAACGCGCCATGTCCCGCCTTCATAATATGGCTTGCTAGGATCCAAGTGTATGTTGGTAAGCTTGAAAATTACTTGCAGCCCACTGTCTCTAAATTCTTCACGTAGGTCGATCGGACGAGCGCCGGGACGGTTAGTGGTTTCGGAAAAGGGCGTGTAAACGTCTGGTTCTGGCTGTTTTATGGGTCTGGCGCGTAGCCACCAATATTCATACAGATTCACATGTTTACGGTCATTCGTTTCGTCATTATCACCATCATCTAGAGCTGTCCATTCCTTAGATTTCCCCTTTTCAGGCGGCACCCAATCTTCGTTGCTGGTGTGCTCAATATTGATACGGATACGGTTTTGGAACCAGGATAAAGATTCGTCCCAAAAAGGAACAACTTGAGCGATGATCTTCTCGAGTACGCCATACAGGTCTTGATGTTGCACCGGATGTAGGTTGTTGATGTAGGTAGATATCCTTATATTCCCACCTTCGACGAAATGCACGTCAGTAGGAAGCCACTGATACCGATCCCAGAAATCTTCTTCGGAATCGTCAAACGAATTAGTTAGTTCGCCTGTCCCTGAGTATTTGACGCATGTGTCCAAGGGCACTTTCCCAGAAGCTAACACCTTAGTTGTACCGTAAACCAGAGGGTAGAGTGAAGGGTCCACCAATTCTAGCACTTCGTCGTCAGAGCACGGGTGCCGGTCTTTGGGTCTGTCAAGCATATTCTCGAGCGGTGCTACTGCAGCACGGAATGCATCACGCAGTTCAGGGGGGATAGCTGTGTCTGACTTGACCACAGTGGCTTCAGTGTCAAGGACGGCCACCATTCCCGTCTCTTTGTGTCTGATAGCTTTCTCGCGAAGCTCTTGAATACACTAGATCGAGTAAGCCAACAGAATCAGATCATAATAATCTAACCATGGCATACGTATTCAAACATTTTCTTGCCGAAATACCCCCCTTGGTTAGGGGCTTCCTGGCGCCATTGCTCAACAATTTCCTCGTTGAAGACATTATCGTCCCAATTGGGCTTGTCTGTAAGTTCGCTCATGAAGGCGAGCATACGTCGTTCATTCAGAGTCACCCCTGAGCTAGAACACCCGTCTGCCATGGCATGGGGAAACCGAAGAGAAGCCTGACTATCTTCGGCCTGGATATTGTCATCCATATCAACACCATACCAGTTGCCTTCATCCGGAGACGCCGGGGGAGATGGCATTTCCTGGACAGGCAGCCCAAAGCCAGGCAACTTGACGATTTGCGCGCCAGGTGTGGCCGCCATGTTCGTTTGCTAGTACACGAATGATGATCAGGATGAAGAAGACTACAGCTAGCCAAGGTGAGGAGATCGGCTTATAATCAGCTTTCCACGCTAGCACTGCACCGTTTGTTGTTGGTGCGATATGGCGGTACCGTCCACTTGGCATGCCGACACCATATTCACTGCAAGTCTAATGAAGCGAATAGAGAACTCTATGTATCCAGCAAGTAGATTTTGAAGCTATGCGCAACATCTATATACGAATCGACTGCGAACAACGGTCGGTGATTCAGACTAAGACGATGATTTGAAAGGTCAACGACCTAGTAATGGTGTAGATATGGATTTCCGTTGTCCTAAGGCCAGGTAGTTTCGTGCTGAGCAGGATATACAGGAGAGACAGAGAAGTAGTTAATAATTTTCCAATGCTGATAGGTATATGCATGCAAGTCCAAGACACAGTCCTAGTGAGCTTGTTGCATTTCAGAGAGAACCAATTATAGAATGAATCATCCGTAACCAACCTGCTATGAAGTATGTACTTAAGTACCCTGTCCGGCTGTGTACGGGTGGGTGTTGCTCTTGGCAGCAACACCCCACATGGAAAACGGACCCCGGGAGGGGAGCTTACCGGTTGCTGCGACAACAGAACTGGCTTAAGCATAAACATCCTTGGAACATCTCTAACAACCACTCTTCATCCCAGGATATTTTCCAAACTAATAGCAAAATTTCTTTCAAACCTTATACCCCAAAACCCCAAACTATCAATTGAGTAGTCGCTAGAGGTAAGATGGCCACTCGAACTCTAGAAGCTCGCTTTGAGCACCTGTCCGTCAATGATGAAAATGAACATCAAAAAACCAAGGTTCGTCCACTAATCGCTACATGATGAGGGACTACAATAGCTAAAGCAAAACCTAGGCTACGACACAACTACCACATCAGCAAAGTCGACCAAACCTCTACAAAGTTACGCTGCAGCCCCAGAATGCAAATAACGCAAATACCGTCACTGCAGTCACTCTCCCATCCCAAGCCGTACAACGCAAAGGCACACAACCTCCCTCGCCCACTCGGAAACCACTTCCGTCCGCATCCTCATCATCATCCCGATCATCCGACGAGCTAGCACAAGCACAGACAGAGCGAAGGTCGGTGGCCCTAGTCGAGCAAATATCTGTACCCAAACAGTTCCATCTGGGCATGTTCGAGATCGGCCGGCCGCTCGGCAAGGGTAAGTTCGGGCGGGTCTACCTGGCTCGAGAGCGGGCGAGCGGCTTCATCTGCGCCCTCAAGGTGCTGCACAAGAGCGAGCTGCAGCACGGCGGGGTGGAGAAGCAGGTGCGGCGCGAGATCGAGATCCAGAGCAACCTGCGGCACCCCAACATCCTGCAGCTGTTCGGGCACTTCCACGACAGCAAGCGGGTGTTCCTGATCCTCGAGTTCGCCGGCAAGGGCGAGCTGTACAAGCACCTGCGCAAGGAGAACCGCTTCCCCGAGTGGAAGGCGTCGCAGTACATCGCCCAGATGGCCAGCGCCCTGCGCTACCTCCACCGCAAGCACGTCATCCACCGCGACATCAAGCCCGAGAACATCCTCATGGGCATCCACGGCGAGATCAAGATCTCCGACTTCGGCTGGAGCGTCCACGCCCCCAACAGCCGCCGCCAGACCATGTGCGGCACGCTCGACTACCTGCCACCCGAGATGATCGGCGGCCGCGGCTCCGACAACTGGTACAACGAGAAGGTGGATCTGTGGAGCCTGGGCGTGTTGACGTACGAGTTTCTGGTAGGCGAGGCGCCGTTCGAGGATACGCCCGTCATGACGCAACGGAGGATCGCAAGGGCGGATATGACGATTCCTTCGTTCGTGAGCCCGGAGGCTAGGGATCTCATCAAGAGAGTAAGTTCACCCGACCCAGCAACAACTTCCACCGCGATGGCCCCCTGCTGACACGCATCATGAAGCTGCTTGTCCTCGACCCGGACAAGAGGATACCGCTGGAGCAGGTCCTGGCACACCCGTGGATAGTCAAGCACTGCCTCAAGGGGGAACGAGCGGCGAATCGCGAAAAATCGCACTAATGTAGTAATAGTGAATTAATGCACCGGGTTTCATCGTATGGTTTCGTGGATAGCAGGCGTTCGGAAATAGCAAATCTGGCTGGGGAAATCTGCATCAGGGAGAGAGCTGGCTTTCAATACAAACTAAAAATCAATAAACACACGCATGCGTATTTAACGTTACCATTGCCTTTATTGCCTCTTGTAACTCCTGATAAAGTTCCTCGCTATGTTGCTACAAGATATCATAGTGCTAGCTCCTAGAATCGTAGCTCTCCTCTTCTCTCATCTATAGACCTCGTCGAAGGGCCGGGTATCGGAGAAGCACGAATCCCACACCTGGTTCACCACCTTGGCAGCTTGTACGTCGTCTTTGCACCTCGGCCGCGCCGCCACGGACTCGGCCGCCCGTTTCCGCACGCAGTCTTGGAACTGCTGCGTCAACGTCCAGTTCCCTCGCGTCCACGCCTCCCGCAGCCACCTGCACTCGCCGCTCAACATATTGGCTCGGATCTATTACGCATGAGGCCCTCACGTCAGCATTCCGTTTCACAAATTGATCCCACCTTCCCCCGAGAAAACGCGCGTGGGCGAAGAAGGAAAGAGATAACATAGAGAAAGATAGATATATACGCACCTCGGTGCAAGCGGCATGCTTCAAGTCCTTATCGCCAGCCCAGTCCATCTTCCAGCGGAGGTGGTCCCAGGCGTGGACCATCTCGTGGGCGAGGGTGTCCTCGAGGTGGTAGCGGTCGCGGACCTCGTTGGCGCAGAGGAGGATGCCGTGGTCGGGGGAGAAGCCGCCGGCGGCGCGGTGGACGCGGCCGTCGTCGGTGAGGCGGGCGGGGCAGCGGCGGCAGACGATGTTGCGGGCGTCGAGGTCGCCGTCGAGGGCGCCGATCTTCTCGCGCAGGAACGTCACCGTCGGCGAGTACGCCAGCGCCCAGTCCCGGTACTTCTCGCACCGCGCGCAGTCCCGCGCCTCGTGCGTCCGGTAACGGTCCTCCCGGTAGTGGAACGCCCCCTCCTCCGTCACCAGCCCCGCCCGGATCTTGAAGTAGTTTATCCACCACGCCGCCTTCGGGTCGAAGCCCGTCCGCGCCGGGTCGTTGGCCACGATGCGCGGGAACTGGCCGCTGGGTGGTGTGGAGGAGGACGGCGTCGAGGATGATGCGGTGGATTGCGAGCTCGTGGCCGTGGCCGTGGCCGTGGATGTGGATGTGGATGTGGATGTGGATGTCGACGTGGGAACGCCGGGGGCGTTGGGAAGAGGTGCCGATGTCGACTGCGATGACATGATCAAGTATACGGACAGGCTGGCGATGATAATGCAGGTGAAAATCAATCGTGTACGAAGTACTTCGTAGGTAAGTACCTGATGTCTGCTATGTATTCCGATTCCTCGAATCGCTACTCGCCTATTGGCAATACTAGCGTTGGCTAGCCTCTCTAAATATGGACCCTCCCGGACCCGTTGCGGAATTGGAGCCACTCTGCCACTGTAGTGAAGGCGGTGAAGGGGGAAAACAGAAAATTTACCGGAAAATAATGTTGGATTGAATTTTCTGCCGTTCCGAGCTCGGTCCATACATGTATCCACTTGAATTGTCTGATATATGGAAAATTGTTCCTGTTATCATGTAATCAAAACCATCTAGAGGTGACGACAGCACTATGTGTGGACCCATTCGTATGATTCCTTGTCGCTGCAGCATAACATGTCCGGACTTATGATGTCTGCTGCTGGCGACCCAGTATCCTGTACGTGACATTTTCATACATCTCCGACTCCATGATCAACAAGAGAGTGTTCCCTATAAATGCTTGTATATCTGCGTATATATCATATGTGTTCATAAACTGTGATCACTGATACTGTTGTTTTGGACTGTCACAGATATGAAGGGGTCTAAATCCTTGATCATAGTCATCAAGCTTGGTAAGTGGAACCTCGACTGTTTTCTCGTCCTCAATATAGCGACGAACTAATGGGATTATAATAGACATTTCCGCTAATAACTTATACAGGAACCAGCTCTATCGTCGATGAGAAGACCCATGAACCCCTTTTGTCCATTCTGAGTCTTATCGTCGAGACGGCTGTCAAACTGCGCAAGGATGGACACAAGGTTATCATTGTATCATCTGGCGCCATCGGCGTTGGTTTACGACGGATGGACGTCGAAAAGAGACCCAAGCGTCTATCGAAGTTGCAGGCACTGGCAGCTATAGGCCAATGTCGCCTTATGAGTCTATGGGATAGTCTCTTTGCCCATCTTCTTCAGCCAATCGCCCAGATTCTCTTGACGAGAAACGATATTGATGATGTAAGTTCATGGGTATCCCCTGATATGCCTTAGCCCATGACCGCTAAGACTGAGGTACATTGCAGCGTTCGAGATATCTCAATGCTCAAAACACCATTATGGAGCTTCTAGACATGGGCGTGATCCCGATTGTGAACGAGAATGACACTTTAGCTGTTGCCGAGATAAAGTTCGGCGATAACGACACACTTTCGGCCTTCACGGCAGCCATGGTCCATGCCGACTTTCTCTTCCTCATGACCGATGTAGATTGCTTGTACGACAAGAATCCGCGGGCGCACCCTGATGCTCAACCAATAGAAGTGATTGAGGATATCGATGCGATCCAAGCTGATGGTACGTAGCCAATACGATAACAGAGGTGAAATCTCATAATTAATATTTTTGTAGTGTCCAGCGCCGGGTCTTCCCTAGGAACAGGTGGCATGAGCACCAAGATCGTAGCGGCGCGGCTCGCCACATCGGCGGGCGTCACCACTGTCATCACCCGGTCCTCGAGTCCTGGGAACATTGCCAAGATCGTGCGCTACGTCAACGCACAGAAGCCGTCTACCTCATCACAGCACACTCCCCCCACCTTAGACGGCCACGCAGAAGACCCCTTATCACGGTCAACGGCTTCACTAGTCCTCGACACCGTAGAGAAGCCACCTCTCCACACGCGTTTCCTCCCGCTTTCCCAGCCCATCCGAGATCGCTACTTTTGGATCCTCCACGGCCTCGCGCCCCACGGGACGGTCTACATCGATGCCGGTGCTCACCGCGCCCTCTCCGACAAAGCGGGTCTTCTGCCTGCAGGTGTCCTGGACGTCGAGGGCAACTTCGCGCAGCAGGAAGCTGTCCGTCTGGCCGCCGTGAATAAGCTGTCGGAGCCCGGCCCAGACGGCAAGCTCTGGGAGGGCATGCCCGTCGAGATTGGACGGGCCTTGGTGAACTACGCGGCGCCTGAGATCGTCCGGATCAAGGGACATCGCAGCACGCATATCGAGTCCCTGCTGGGCTACGCCGACAGCGAATACGTGGCCCACCGGGAGAATATCAGCCTGTATCGAGTAGGAAGCCGACCTGTGTCGCCTACCCACGACTAGAGGAATGGAAGGGCGACTGCGTTGGCGATCAGAGTATAGAAATGGCATAGGGAGTCGGTGCATGCAGGAAAAATGGCGTTGCGGATTCGGCGCTTTCTATACAGCTTTTAAAACAGAAATCTTGGAGCGTTTGCTTTCTACTATACGCTAACATCACGGGGATGCACCATTTAGCGGCGTATATGAGCTGAGCTAAAATTTCTCCGGTGGACAAACGTGGTACATAAACCATGCGGTGTAAACCATCATCAATATTAGACAGAATATCATAATAGACATGGAGCCTCTGAACGCCCTAGAATGCATTCCATAGTAGACACGAAGCAAACTCCCAACTCCTCAACATGCCCCCTTTTTTCCATTTCAGAAAACCCTACTTCTCCTATAACCAACACAGCGTAACGGCAGCAAAACACTATTTATTCACTTCACCAACCCAACCCCGTTCCCGGGCATCATCAAGCAGCAAGACCCCCTCTTGCCCCTCTCCTCTGCCCCCCCCCCCCGGACCCCCTCCCTTTCAGCTGACGAACAAGGTATCCTCGTCGCGGAGGTACTCGCCGCAGTCGGCCTGGCGGAAGCAGACGACGGCGGTGGGGTCGTTCAGGCGGCGACTCTCGGCGGAGCTGCGGGCGGTGACGCCGAAGCCGAGCGGGGCGTCGGCGGCCATGCTGTAGACGACGACGCCCTGGTGGGCGGGGCAGTCGTCGGACCAGCGGCCGACCTGGGCGCGCACCACGTGGCCCCCGTATAGGAACGGCATCTCGCCGTTCGGCTTCACCCACAGCTTGTAGCGCGCGTGCGCCGCCAGGATCGGCAGCGCCGTGATGTGCAGCCGGAACTTGCCCGATTTCGTGAACTTGCCTGCGAAGGGGGGGGGAAGGGGGGTTAGTTGGTTGGCTCTGTTGTTTGGGTGTTTTGGGGGGAGGTGGAGGGGGGGGGGGGGAAGGATGTTGGGTCGGGTCGTCGAGAAGGGAGGGAGGGAAAGGGAAGCGGAAGGAGTGGGAAAAGGAAGAAAGGAGGATTACACACCGAGACAGATACCAAGCGAGGCGAGGTTGTCGCGCGCTACCGAGGTGGCTATGTTCGCGATCGAGAGGAGGACATAGTAGACCTAGAATTTCGAGTCGGGTTAATAACTTAATAACTACGACAGATCGCATAAGGGTAGAGAGGGCATCCATACTCTGTCGCGATGCAGCCGGAATACGTATCGATCTGCATTGGGCGAATCATCTAGCGGCGCGATGAGATTCTTTAATGAACTGCCCGTGTAGTTGGCTAGCTTTTCGAAGAGGGTCTTCGTCTCTTGTTCTGTGAGTTGCCGCATCGTTAATGTTCTGTGTGTCCTCGTAGATATTTCTGTAAGTGGAGTCCCAATCGATTCAGCGATTGAAAGATGAAAAATTCTGCCGCTTTTCACAGCTGGGAAATTTTGGCGGTCAAGCGCAGCGGAACCATTCCGGCATCCGCTAATTGGATAGTCCCGGTGGAGCCGTATCGATTGCAGGGGTTCTGGCTTTTGGACATTCTAGATTGAAATTTCACACTCAATCGCATCTCAACGGTCTAAGTTGGAAGTAACTAAATTCGTCATATCGGCTTGCCTTCTTACAATGGCCTCTAGACCTGCTAAGAAGAGGAAACTCACTCCGCCGCAGTCGGACGATGAGGGTTCATCACGAAAATCAAGCGCGAGAATCCAGAAAGCATTCATCAACAATGCTGCCAACTGGGACCTGGAGCAGGATTATGAGACGAGAGCCCGTAAAGGGAAGAAGAAGGATAAAGAGAGCAGCCGACTTCCCTTGAAGCTCCCTGGTGGACGTGTGCAGCAAGTCTCTGCGCCGGCGGACGATTTGCAGTCGGTTGAGAGCGACGGGGACTGGCTGGAAGGTAGCGAAGATGAGTCCGGAGATGAGGCAAGCGAAAGGCCAATCCAAGAGAAACCAGATGTTCCCGAGCCCCAGCAGATCCTAGAAGTCAAGGAGGAGTTGGCCAAGCTTGCGCTATTGCTCAACGAGAGCCCAGAGGAAAATGCCGGCGCCTTCAAAGCTATAGCGAAAATCGGACAGTCCAAGATTCCCGCTATTCAGAAACTCACCCTGGCTACCCAGCTAGCTGTCTACAAAGACCTTATTCCAGGCTATCGGATACGGCCGATGACAGAAGATGCGCTAAAGGAGAAGCTATCTAAAGAGGTTAGGCGGGAACGCACGTATGAGCAGTCGCTTATCTCAGGCTATCAGGCGTACGTGAAGGATCTCACCAGGTATGCGAAGGCCGGCAGGAAACAGGCAGAAGGTAGTCGAGGTCAAAGTATTGCCAGCGTCGCAATCACGTGTGCTTGCACGCTCTTGAACGCGGTGCCTCATTTCAACTTCCGAGGGGAGCTTATCAAAATCCTAGTAGGAAAGCTAAGCCCGCGGCACGTGGACGACGACTTCAATAAGTGTCTACAGGCCTTCGAGACACTATTCAAGGAAGATGAGGAGGGTCGACCAGCCATGGAAGCCGTCTCCCTTCTCTCCAAGATGATGAAGGCACGGGAATACCAAGTCCACGAAAGCGTAGTCAATCTCTTTCTGCACCTTCGACTTTTATCCGAGTTCGCAGGTAAAGCCTCCAAGGACACCGTGGAGCGCCCCAGAGACGCCGGTCCTGAGGGTAAGAAGTCCAAAGCCAAGAAGGAATTTCGGACAAAGCGAGAGCGGAAGAAAATAAAAGAACAAAAGGCCCTGCAGAAAGATATGGCACAAGCCGATGCGCTAGTCAGCCACGAGGAGCGCGACCGCATGCAATCGGAAACGCTGAAGCTCGTCTTCGCGACGTACTTCCGGATCCTCAAGCTGCGAACGCCGCACCTCATGGGCGCCGTCCTCGAAGGGCTTGCCAAGTACGCGCACCTGATCAACCAGGACTTCTTCGGGGACCTGCTCGAGGCGCTCAAGGACCTGATTCGGCACAGCGACGCCCTCGAGGACGAGGACGAGGAGCCCGAGGAGCCCGAAGACCAACCGGCCGACGCCGACGAGCCGCCCGTCCGCAACCCGTCGCGCGAGGCCCTCCTCTGCACCGTGACGGCCTTCGCCCTGCTCGCGGGCCAAGACGCGCACGACGCGCGCGCAGACCTGCACCTCGACCTCTCCTTCTTCACGACGCACCTCTTCCAATCGCTGCTCCCGCTCAGCCTAAACGCCGACCTAGAGCTCAGCGCCAAATCGCTACACCTGCCGGATCCCCACCTCCACCTCCCCTCATCCGCATCCCCATCCCCATCCCCATCCCCATCCACCACCACGAAGAAAAACAAAATCAACCTCCAAACCACAACCGTGCTCCTAATCCGCTGCCTAACGGCCGTGCTCCTGCCGCAATGGCAAGCGCGCTCCGTGCCCCCCGTGCGCCTCGCCGCCTTCGCGAAGCAGCTCGCGACCGCGTCGCTGCACGTGCCGGAGCGCTCGGCGCAGGCGCTATTAGCACTCCTAGCCGACGTCGGCGCCGCGCACCACGGTCGCTCCCTCGCCGCGCTCTGGGACACGGAGCAGCGCCGCGGCGACGGCGCCTTTAACCCGCTCGCCGCCGACCCCGAGGCCGCTAATCCCCGGGCGGCTACCGTCTGGGAGGGCGAGATCCTCCGCCGCCATTATTGCCCGAGGGTCCGCGAGGCGCTGAGGATCGTTGAGAGGGGGGTTTTGGCGGAGAGGTAGGTAGATAGTTGACTGACAGGCGGGCGGATAGACGGATGGGAAGTCCAGTGAAATGGATGTGTCTAGGGTTTTAGTAGTAGTAGTAGAGCGTTGTTGAATCGAGATCATTCAGGACAGATAGACAGACAGACGGACAAACGTCCAAAGATTTGTGCGGCTCCCTCATGTTATGTCGTTATTTATTTCTACGAAGCATTCCTTCCAAGGGGATATTAGATGAATAAAGGCATAGCATATACAGTAGTTTACAGTTTTGTATTATTCCTCTACATACATCTACAGCGAGTATGCCAATCCAGCATCGATTATGCGAGAAGATATCCTTCGTCCTCTCTTCTTCGCGGTGCCGCAAGATTCCGATCCTGGGTGATTGATACTTGTACAAATTGCTCCATCCTGAGGAGCCGTATTAACGAAAAAAGAAGGGGAAATGTTGGGGGGAGGGGGAAGTTGGGAAGGGGAGAAAGGGGCGGGCCGAAGACAACAAAAGACAAAGGAAAGGCAAGGTTGTGTTGTGTGGGGAGAGATAAAGATGAGTCCAGGAGCTTGTATCGGTCTATGTGATCCGTCCAACCGTTATGTCAACTCCTCGACCAAGAGTAGGTGCGACGAGTCTCGAGGAGCACAAGTGCCGCTGCGTTTTACGGCATCATACGTCTCCTATGAATGACAACCCATGACTCCATTCTCCTCATGTACCATAGGAAATGATGCCATAAAGAGACGAAAAGCCTCCCAGGGTATCCGTCCAAACCGAACGTTTCTCAGAAATCAATAACAAGTAGTGTTGTACAGGGTATCAGAGACTCAAGCGTATAGAGAAAGGTATAGTTGCAAGAAAACGGTTGCCGTGTGTAGTACGCAAAGGATCGGGACAACACAGAGATGTATCCATAAACACTGAGCATGTTGGAAATCGGCACCTATTCGCGGTAGCGGACAACGCCTACTACAAGTTAGTCTCCTGTGTCCAGGCAGGTCCTGATTAAGCAGGGAACAAAGTTCCTGGGTCCTAGTATAAGGTATTCCTATACATACCATGGCTGAGTATTCTCGCTTTTTTTTTTTTTTTTTTTTTTTTTTTTTTTTTTTTTTTTTTTTTTTGAGGGAGGGAGAGAGAGAGAGAGAGAGCGTGTATATGTGTGAAAGAGAGACGGAAAGAGATTATTCTTGTCATTGTTGTTGTCGTTCTGTCTTCCCATTTCCGCTCTTCCTCCATTTCCCCATCGTGTTGCCACGCCGCCGAGGATGTTCTGAATTCTTGACGTATCTCTTATAGAAAACAAGAGATAAAATGTGAAAAGCTAACCTCAGGCAGGAATACAAATCTCAAGGTAGGGAATAGGAATGAGACACGCCAACGAGGGGTTGGTTGTGCTGGGATCTCGTAAATGGATGTGAGCTCTAGTGAGCCCACCGAGAGTCGCCCAGCCCTGGTCCGCTCAACATACCACTCGATACAATAGGGCCTGTAGGAGTAGTAGCCTCACGCCGTTCAGGGGCAGCCTCACGTCGTTTAGGGGCAACATTCTCAACACGCTCGGCTTCTGCATCGGAGCCAGCACGTTGATTTGCAGGATTCCACCTCGAAGCTGCAAGTCCTCTACGCTCGGGTTGAGCGCCGACATCACTCATCACAATGTCATCGTCTTTCGCCTGAGGACCCCCATACTGTCCATTGGACTCCGGTGAAGGTTGGTACATTTCTCCATCCAAGTATGATTTAGTGAATCTATGGTTAGAAACACCTCGTTGGGCTGGGACATTTGTCGGTCTCGGGTTCCAGTTTGTAGGAGAGAAAGGAGATTCCTGTTCTTGGAACCTTTCTCCGAAACCATTACCTCTCAGGCGCTTTACGTGGCTCTCAATTTCTTCCTCGTAGAAGGCGGGACGCTTTGGAGAGGTGTCCTGGTTCACATCGCTGGACGGGCGGGCAGCTGGACCCGTGTTGTGTGGTTGGGGACTAGGGGCTGTGGGCGTCGGCTTAGTATAGGTGCTTTGGCGCACTTGGGGTATTAGGGCTGGCTGTGAAATAGGTGAGTTGGGAGTTGCAAGCAATTCTCCCCAGGCTGGTTGGGGTGTAGGAGCTGGACCTGCGGTACGGGGAGCATGACCATCTGTCGAGCGAGCGCCATACTCAACTCTCGTAGATGCCTCATATTGAGGATCATATTCGGAATCATCGAAGGCAGAATCGTCTCTACCAAACGTATAGTTCCGATTGGGCGTCATTCTAGGGGGTTCCTGTCGGTAGCCACCAGCAACATCGCCATCTCGTCCGACCCGGCGTTGTACCATACGTCGGGGCTGGTCCTGGCTCACACCACGCCGTGCGCCACTACTTCCACCCTTTTTACGATTTTTGTTTCCCTTGCGCGGTTGTTGGGCCTTTGTGAAGGAAGCCTGCATGGCCCTGGCTTCCTCCATGCTACCCTTCCCGAACATCTTTTCGATGGTATTATGATCAGGGAGCTTGGCGGTGCTTAGGGTTGGGGCTATGACAGATAGAATATCGAGGCTTTTCAGTTTCCTTTTGAGAGTACGTTAGGAATTCAGAAGAAGGCGAATCTTGGAAATTTCAGAGTCAGGACTTACTTAGGTGTGCTGCAACACTATCGGCGTTCTTTTACAGTTGAGTAACCACAAAAGCAGTACAGCGAATGTAAAGACCCAACTGTGTAAGGAGTTAACTTAGTGAACCACTGAAGACTATACAGTAAATCCAAACTTCCTATAGTTTAGAGAATAACCAACTGAAATGGATACGACTAGAATGATTATACTTACAGTACCTGTGTGGTTGGGCAAATGGAAATCGCAATGAGAAAGACCCGGTGCGCTATGTTCCTGTCGGAGACCTGGTAAGTAAGCCCTGTACGCGGCGTATTGAAGTTCCTACCTGGGAAGATGCAGAGACGGTGTGGGAGGATAATTGATATGTGCAGGGTAGAGGGAATCGATGCGAGGAAAATCTCTAAGTTCCACGGCTAAGGGAATAGGTATGGATCGAGACATGAAGAGACAGGCCGCGCTCCACAAACTCTTCACGGGGTTGTCTGGTTAACTCACCTAACTACAAGGAGTATGTGTAGATCGCCACTACTACCTGTATTGTGCGTGACTCCAAAGATGTGTGAAGACCTCTCTAGGTTAGTCTTGACTGCGGAGCTGGGAAGCGTGCTTAGAGAGATGAGATGCAGGAAAGGCAGGCAAATTCCACAAACAGATCGAGGCCTTATATAGATTTACTTCTGGGGTGATCCGATCCACCGTGCGAGTGTATGGTGCCGGATGAAAAGGATCAAGAAATGCTACAAGGTATACTGTCATGCTTAACAGTGTGTGTGGTTGATAAGGAGACGACGACCCCAAATAACGGACAGACTATCATCGCAAACAACATAGATACACCGACTTACGTATTTATGTATCTTAAGTGTGTGTAGGGAATACATATAGATGGCAACATTATGCGCCGACCATCGGCGTTTCGAGGGTATTTCGAGGGTATTTTGCCTCAGATAGAGGGCGCTAATATCTTATGGCAGTCACTTGGTACAGCGCTCCTTCTTCTTGACTCTTCTTACTATACTGATTCTGGAAATGATATGGTGCTGTCACTGTGTCACAAGCTAATAAGAGATCTTATTTGGCAGTTGCTGCAAACTACATTGCTCGGCAATATGGAAGGGGGTTCTATTACGAGGGCAACAACGTGGACAGCAAGTGACGTATTTGCATGGAAGCTTCTTGTTCTATGTCAGCAGTATTGGGATTAGGTAGTGAGTACAGGGCATCCGGTTAGGGGGTTGTAGAGCTCTTGGGTCTAGGAATTGGGACCCCTATTAATATTTACAGTCCACTATACACATCGCTTCTAGACGCTATACCGCCTGAAGAATGCTGCCTCCTCGTCTGACTGGGGGATATACATAGCTACTTAGGAGTTATTTTGTTGAATAGGTATCTATCTCATAAATTTGTCTTGTGGTGTATTTACGCTCCAGTGACCTAAATCTCCCCATCACAATGTAGATCATCCCCGGTGAGGTTTTTTCTTGATGCCCATGGATGTCTCGATCGTATTGATGTTAGTCTCTCGGTGCTCAGCAAGCCTGGCCTCTTCTAACCATGACACCTCGATGGCTGGGACATGTTGGCGAGTGAAGTCGACTAATGCCTTGGAGTTGGGAGCGTCTTCACGGAGACCAATGCAGGAAACACGAGGGATACCCAAGGACTCTGACAGGCGCTCTTCACAAGCCTTCGACAATCCAACCAACCTGATAGGCACTCGTGTAGGGTCTGCCTTCGAAGCAACAGCTACCATCTGTGGAAGATGGCCATTGAGGGCATTAGGATATCCAGACCGAGCAACATAAATGGCCGAATAGAAACGACTACCTGAGCATTTCCTACTAAGCGTGTTACCTTCACCTTTAGATCCTGGATCGTTACTTGTCGAAGCTATTTCTTGCAAACAGCGAGTGATGGCCGGCAAGCCGACATCGATGTAATTCTTGAGTTCTGGAATAGGGGGGAGCGCCAAGCTTGGAGTAGGCGGACCCGATACTCTGCGTTTCCGTTTCTTGTCGCGTTTGCCCTTTGACGTCTGAATATGTTCTAAGCGGTAACGACCTAATGGCGCAAGTAGACTATGAAGGCCGTGTAATTAGTATTAGGGGCCCATAATCTCTACTGGCATCAATGATTTTTGAAAAGAATGAATTTCATGTGGAATAGACTAGAAATAGGATATAGTGCCTGATATTCGCAATGGATAATAACTTCAGAACTCACGCGCACAGAAGCTCCAAGATTGTGTCTTGATCTTCGAAAGTTACCTGCGGCCTATAATAGGAGATTCGTCAGCTTTCCTTCCTCCAAGCTGTTAGGGGCTATGAGGCATTACCATGACACTGCTGAGTACGGCGTATCTAGCTGGTACACGATCTTCTTCTTCTTGTCCATTCCGAGTAATCGGGGGCTGCAAATGGTTGGGTACTGCGAGTGTATGCTTTATTCCGTGTTGCATTTGAGAGGGCCTGAAGCCTAGAAATTGCCCCGGATAATAGGGCTAGTTCTTGAGGATCAAATTAACGTTAGGGTTGAAAATAGCATCGTGCGACTTGAAGCATTGGTGTACTTGATGTAGGTTGTATGCAAGTGTGGTCGACCTTGGGAATTTGATATAGACTATAGCGTGTAATTGAATTACATACTTACCTATAATTAGTAGCTCCCGCATGCAATTAAGCAAACCCCAGCTAATGCGGCGGGTGTTCTGGAATACTTGTAGAATCTCACAGCTGTGGTTCCACCGTTTCAACAGTCAGATTAGGAGGTGTCTACTAACGTTACCTACCGGGTAGGTTACCTAGTAAGAGGTAGCTTCAGAGGAGCATTATGACGTCGTCGTTGTAGTTAGATATGTCGGATGCATATACATATACCTACAGTATTACCTAGGGTTCCAACTTTGGCTAAGTAATATGGAGAAGAGGGGACTGGTAGATCATGAAAGTAACAGTGACCTATCTCGGGTACTGCCCGAGAGAATATCGATGTATGGGGAGGCTAACGCAATAGCGTCTTGTAAGTTCTATACCAGCAGCCGCTGGTAGAATGTTGTGTTTGTTTCGTACCTAGGCAGGCAATGAACAAAATACTTGCGGGTTCATTATAGGTAGCCATATGGTATTGGTATGTAGGAGTCAAATTGCGGACTGAACTTAAGCTTTGGTTAGGGACCTGTCAACAAATTGCTTTATGCTACATTGGTATATTGGTCTCCGTAGAGGCGGCCGTCAGCTCGAAACCTAGTCAATATATGTGTTGGCATAATCCTTGAATTTCAACAGAATTGCCATATCATACCTGTACATGACAAGATCGGAAATATCCAAAGCCATGGAGAATCCCAGACCCCGAAAACTCTAAAGATATGGCTGTATATTGATTATACTAGACATACTTATGTACTGCTTGAATTTCTCGAGAGGTACCCAACAAGCTAGGTGGAATAACATACACGATTGTTTTCCAGAAAATTGCAATACATGTAAACTCAAATTGGTCGTGAACCCCTCGTCTTCTCCTCACCCCATCGGTTGACCCCGACAATTAAGTAGACAGGTATTTGTGTACGATTTATACTGTATTTAAGATTGAGACTAGGGAAGAAGAGGAAAATTATGTAGGTAGAATCTTAATTAATGCATGAATGACTCTGACATCTGCACATGTATTAAATTTTGGTAACGATCTTTAGTCGAAATCAATAAAGGACTCTCCCGGAGATTTGTTTATGACGGTCCACACCTTTCTGATCCGTTCACTACCCGCATTCATACAAAAAATATCAAGGCCTTAGGTAATCTGTAAGATCTCCCCTCTATTGTGGCCTTTGCTCTCTAGGCACCTGCCCAGCTGCTAGGGAGGTACTTAAGGCGCTTGAGCAAACGAAAATTGACATAGAAGGCACATTGGATTACATAATCCATCTAATTAGATAGGTTACCTGTTTTCTACTGTAGGTACCTAGGTAGCTTACCTCTTACCTATGTCTGTACTGCAACCTTCAGGGCTGTATTGCAACCTTTCCAGATCTGACCCTACATACTTCATGATGTAAGTAATCAAATTTTCTATATTTGCGTACACATACGTGCTATATCGTCTCTACACCAAATACTAGCCTACAATACCTACATGATTCTCGTTATTGTTACCGTCTTCTTGAGCACTGGAAATTCTGCCTATCTGTCAACTGTTAGGGCCGCGCAGACGTTCGCCCTACCTAGGTAGTGACGCGGTAGCTAATTAGCTAATGACTTTGGAAGCTTTTCCTCGAATGATTCATATCTCCAGTCCTTTGGAACCTTGCTACCGCGGTACATAGGTACGTTTTTGGCGTCCACTTTACGAACCGTCAGCTCGTCCTACACGGCCCCCATATCACCAAGTACTTAGCACTCTACATACTACATTCTATATGCTGGACACCCATAACTGATGCTAAGGAAACACAAAGAGATCAGACATTGCCCGAATATCATACCTGGCAAGGCGGACTCATCCAGGCCGGGAGCCTTGCAAGGCAATCAATGAACAGTCAAGCTACCTAGGTACATACATACCGTGCTACCGTGCTTACTACTAAACTTTCTTATGATGTACATATCTCTCAGCCTACACATCCCCTACACACCCCACTTCAGGGATCTTTTTACAGTACCTAACCAACTTACCTTCCATATGTACAGCCTACATCCTCCTACATACTGAAGTACTTACGTGTAGTAGGCAGTAGGCTACTTACCTAGGTACCTAGGCAGCGGTTTGTTTGTCAAATTCAGGCAGCTGGCTTTCATTCGACAACATCGGAGGACTGCACTTTCTGGCTGATTCACTGACTGTAAGTTTGTTCCCTCGACTTTCAGTTTCGGTATCCACACTGCTTCATCTATCCACCCATTTTCCGTCTCTTATTGATCAATTCAAGTTGTATGTTTTTTATTAAGGTTCTTTTGCCCCATTCTACATAATCCTCCTCTTTCTGCCTGCTGCACTTCCAAGTTCCATATATGCAGGAACTTACTTGCATTCCTTACATCAGTCCGCTTATTCAAGATCAACTTTATTGTGGTCGTGTTTACATAGCTGGTATTCGACCCTAGTGCAAATGACTAAACTATTTAGCTTAGCCACGGTTGCGTATCTAACATAGGTAGCTGGTCGAGATACATCCATACATATATGCGTATGGTACGTACGTGGTAGGAAGAGGTATGTAGGTAGGAGGTAGCTGCGGTGTCTTTCCTCCTCCTTGATCTCATGTTCTCCACACGCCCCTCCCCCACCATAGCTCACACCAAATCCCAGACCAGGCAGACCCAGAGTAAAACCCCCGTCACCACCAAAAAAGTAACTAGAGCTTCTCCAATGTCCCATATCACAAACCACACCCATCTCTCATCTACCTTTTCCCCCCGTTAACATATCAACGAGGAACCTCTTGCGAGCTGGGGGGGAAACTATATCCCTTCTCGTATATTTTTGATACCCTTGTAGATCTTTTAATTGCCTCTCTTTTCTGTTCTTTTCCCCCCGTCTGTTCTGCCCCGCTCATTTCAACCTCAACCCACATGCTAATTCTGGGGTCTACTAGCAACCGGCGAGACCCCTCGCGCGAACGCCTCAAGCTTTGTCTGGAGCCCCACCGCTTCTCTGCGTCTTGTTTGTGTCAGCCAGATCCAGATGGACCAAGATTCGAGATCATCCGAGTCACGAGAACGTGCCATCTCCTCTGAGCCTTGTTCGACCCGACCTAACCCTTTCGACGACGGCGACCTCTCTGCCCGAAAACGTCGTAGGACGTCTTTATCTGGCTCACGGAGCGCATCTATTGATACGATACCATCCCAAGAGGGCACGACGATTCCTTCTGACTCCAACGTCATGAAGGTCGACACCCCAGAGCCCGTTCCTCCAAGCACCCCGCCTCGACCAGAGCCTGCCGTCGAGCCTGTATCGAGCAAGGTCACGATCAATTTGAGAAACGCCGATAGCCTCGAGGCTACTCCCGCATCCCCCACTTCCCCAACACCCGCGCGTTTCCAGAAGGACGATATAAAGATCAGCGTGGAAGAGTCCGAGGTCAATATGACGCCAGCGCCTCTGGCCGAGGAGATGTCGTCCTCGCCGTCGGAGCTCGACAGCCCCGAGGCGCCTAACGTGTCTTTTGAAGACATCGACGATGATCTTGCCTTCTCCGGTGCGGAACCCAATATCTCGCTTCTGGGAGACGGAAGGGCGGCACAGTTTAGTGCTGCTATGCTTGACTTTCCGTATCACGGCGATGGGGAATCCTATTACGACACCGTTTCTCGTCTAATGAATTACTTCCGACAACGTGCGTCAAGAAAACCTCTTTCACTTACCCATAGATCTAATTGCGTCTTAGAACCTTCGCACGTCGATGAAGTCCTGCACCATATGCACGCATGGCTAGAGCGCTATCTCACGTATGCAGATCCTGGTCTTTACCCCCTGGTGATAGAAACGTACCAGGAGAACAGGCCTTTCTGGCAGGCTCTCCCTGATTTGTTCTACACCATAGCGCATCGGTTAGTTTATTCTATTCATATCACACAATCGACCCCTACTAATACCAAGTTTCTACTAGGCACATATACTCCAAAATAAGAGAGACGCGAGACCTTATCAGCCAGCTGTTTACTCAAGTAGCTAGACTGACCGGGTTTCTCCTCGCAATTGACTACCGAACGTTGGTTCATGCCTCGAGAACGGATGACAGCGATTTCGACCTGATTTCTCCCGGCTTTCTTAGGTTGTTTGGCAACGTAACTATCAGGGACGAAAATCAGCTCTCGAATGGCTATACTCACGCAAACAGCTCTCTATATTCAGAGCCACTTGACGTATTCCAAGCAAGTTATGGCGGCTCTCTAGACCAGCTAAACCGCTTCGCTGAACTTCTTACGAGCAAGCTACTCCGCTTCCCGAAAAAGGTGATGGAAAGCCTCGTTGGAAGCTCTCAGCTTGCGGACAGCCTCCTACGTGATAGCTATCAGAAACAGTTGAGCTCTACGAGTTATTCCTCGCCCCTCATTGATCGGTCCAGAAATAACCTAGTCTTGGGGCTCAAGTACTTCCAGATTGTCTCTAACGCTCTGGATGTCGTCATCGACAAGTCCACCAACAATCTATCTTCTGATACCGCGTCCTGCCTGGTTAGCTGTTTGACCAACGTCCTTAGGTACAGTTTGCACGGCAACAGCGCCGACGCTAGCAAGCTCATACAAGACCACCGTCAACAACACCCCAATGTAATTGAACGATTTACGTGTGACGCGATTCCTTTCCAATGGCGACTTGATGTGCTCTGTAAAATGGTCCGATCGCGCCAGATGCAGCTGAGGGTTGCGGCAGCAGCGATGTTGTGTGATGATCTAGTTTTCCAATGGAAGTCTTATCAGGGCCGCCAGGAAATCGTGGAGGACAATCCACATTTGGATTATCTTCGGTTTTTGTCTGGTTATCTCGTGAGCACTGGGATTGTCGACTATATCCTCGGTCCGACCTGCCACCCAGAAATTACTCAGACTAGCTTTAATATCGTTGGGTTTTTGGCTGTCACCAAAACCTATACCGCCGCGCAGACGGAGTTGTTTTGGCAGACTCTGACGTCCACCCAGGATCCTCGAATATCCGATGCCTTGGTTCGTATGATGTCCAAGGTTATCGTTCTGCTCGATTTGGAGAGTCTTTCGTACATGTGTGAAAAGTTTCACGACGTATCGATAGACTCGTTCTCCGCCTGTATGCGGGAGCTTTTCGAACAAGTTACCAAGCAGATTCAGGATAAAGTCCTACCTTACCAACTCATTCCCCTGGCCCCGTACAAGATATGCGTTCGATTGCTCCAGGAGTCTTCTGTTTACGGACCACAAGGCTCTATAGCGTATCCAGAGATTCACCAATTCACCCTAACAAGATTTGCGAGCCTTCTACAAACAGGACCCGACCAGCCAGGGCGCCAAACAATATGGATGGCATGTGTGCAAGATATTGCAGCGAAATCTCCCACGACGTCGGGAAGTCTTCAAGTGATCAGTAGCCTTATGGGCAACACCCCAGGGATGCAAACTCTAATATTGGAGCACGATTTCACTCGGCTCCTTGTTGACGAGCTCGAGTCTACCATTGAAGATGCGAAGGCGATCGGCTTCACGCCTGTCTACGCACATCCCATCAGTGGGGCCCGCCGTAAGATCATCTCCAACATCATTGTGAATCATGGTGGCACCATCGACTCGGACCTTGGGCGCCGCCTCTGGGACCTTCTAGTTGGGAATGGTGCTGCCTGTCAAGACGACAGAAAGGCTGCTTGGGAGGACTTGAATTTAGCGCTTAAGCGGACGCGGCTTGAGAACCCTTTCCTAAACGCTTGCCTACAAGAATACCTACCAAGGTTACCTCCTACCTGCTATTGTGCGGGGTCCCTTGCGTTCGTTAGGGAGGTCATCGTCCCCCTTGTGAACGATCTCAATGGCGTCACCCTCGACGACGAGAATAGTCTCAAGTCCGCTGGTCTTGAACTCCTCTGGCAGATGATTCTGACAGCCCCAAGCCAGACTATCGAGGATGCCGCAATTCTCACACTGGTTAGTGATATATATGTTGACAGCAAGTCAATAATGTCATACCCTTTGCATCGCGCACGTAGGGTACACTTTGCCCTCGTACAAAGGTGCTTGCAACAGCTTAAGGATGCTGCGCGGAAGTTGAAGACCTTTAGTGACGGGACGGCAAGCGGAGATGATGAGCCAATGGTTATCGTAGCAACCGATAATCAGCATCTGGAACAGGAGCTGCAATTCACCAGGTCTTTGCAGGTGCTCACTACGCTCCTCAAGACGTTGCAAACTAAGCCCCATTTCGCGGCCCCAGATTTGCGATCTCTCATGCTTCAAACTCCCAGCCCAGTTGACGGCGATGTGGCAGATCTGAAATACCAAGCTTTCGACGGCGATGAGCAAAGCGAAGTGAAACCTCTGGATATCGGGCTTGGGAATACTGCGGCATCTCTTCTTGCCAGCCTACGTGAAGCCACAGGGTTCGACAATTACCGGTTATACTATCGCGGACAACCACTGGCACCATCGAATACCGATATCTGCAAGTCCTTGAAAGATCTCGATATCAAGAGCGGACTGATCCTGGTTAAAAGGGAGTCGGGAGCCGGGTCATCGCCTGTGCGCATCAAACCGGGAGCTTCTCCACTGGATATTGAGATCCTCGGCCACTTTAAGGACTTGTGGGATTACTTGAGCATGGAAGAGAAATTGGCGAGAGAGGTAATTATTCTATTGAGCCTGGTTGTATTTCGCTCAATTTATCCTTGTACTAACGTCGGCCACTAGATCTATCATTTTCTGATATCGTTGCCGGCTGACGACTCTGTTCTGGCGGCATTTGACGACTCCTCGGCATGTTACAAAGATATCTTTCCTCTTGGTCAGCCCTTTAAGTCATTATATGCTATTCATGCACTCCGAGAGTACCTCGGTACTCGACGACTTAAGAGTAGTGTCATGCAGACGTCTTCACAGGATGTCGACGGCCAGCAACAGACCACAGATGACCAGCGAGATGCTCTGGTGAGGGCAATGTCATTAATTGTGGCCGCCATCTGCGATCCTGATGTTGTCGAGAAATGTGCCAGCGAGGTCATGCAGATAGAATTAAGTTTTCAACTCGTCGATGGTTTCGTCCAACTATTGAAAGGTATGATTCGAGAAAAAGCATGGCTCCCTGGTGGTGCTTTTTAATCGCTAATATGATGTAGAAACCATGAACGTCGAGGCCGTAGAGCAACTCCTGACGCCGAATCTTTCGCAGCGGCTATCGACGATACTGTCAATTGCAGCAGCGGCGCAGACGAGTCAGGTCAGCATCGACTTAATCAACCGATCTTTCGAGGCATTGCTCGAATCCTGCACAAAGAATGAGGAGTTCTGGATGGCCTTCTGTAACCAGGCTCGGATACAGGAAGTGATACAAAACCTTCTGTTCGATACTCGCCCAGTCGTGAGAAGAAGTATCGCCAGACTGATTAGTGTCAAGAGCCTTCATGGACAAGGCCCGTCGGGTATACGAGCTATTGACTTCGCAGAATTATTCTGGCCAACTATATTCCGACTTGTTGCTCGCGCTGCTACTGAACCGGCCAAGTGTGAAGAGATGTTTCAACTGTCCTTTGAGTTGTTGACCAGGCTTAGTGAAGCAAAATCTAGCGCCATTGACTTGCCGATTTGTGTCCGGCAGTGGGGGGAGCTTTTGCTATCCCATAAAACAACAGAAGACATCGCACTCCCAGACAAGGATCTTGTGGCACACGGACTTATCACGATCTTGCACACCGGAATCAGAGAGGTCTACGCCAACCAGGAGCAGTTTCAGTTCCCGTCAAACTTTCTGCAGAAGTTGTTTTCACGCCATCTCTTCCCGCCAGATGATGAACGCGGGCCGTTAGTACCGCAAGTCATTTTACATACGCCCTCCCGGAGCATGCTGTGCGACATTATATTCACCCTTGCCAAAGACGACGTGTTTCAATCTATTAGATTACTCCAGGATCTTAACTCGTTAACTTCGTATCGCATCTCCGAACTTGGGATGGAAATATACATGTATGAGCTCCCTCAACTCTTTGAGAGGTCGAACGCTATTAGGGCGCCCTGCGGGTACTCTGGATTACGAAATCTGTCGAACACTTGTTACTTGAACTCGCTTTTCACGCAGCTGTTCATGAACGTCGGGTTTCGCAGTTTCATGCTCGGTATCGGAGTGAAAAATCCGGAAACACACCAGTTACTCCAAGAGACTCAGATCCTTTTTGCATTTTTGCAGGATAGTCGACGTCGGTTTGTAGAACCTCAGGCTTGTGTAAGCCAGATCATGACGTATGATGAGGCCCCCATCGACATCCATAATCAGATGGATGTGGACGAATTTTACAATCTTCTCTTCGATCGTTGGGAAGCGCAACTACCCTCCGAAATTGAGAAGAAGGCCTTAAGGTCTATCTATGGAGGAGAGTTAGTACAGCAAGTGAAATCGAATGAATGCGAGCACATTTCGGAGCGCATCGAGCCGTTCTCCGCTATCCAATGTGACATCAAGGGGAAGGCGAGTCTAGAGGAAAGCCTTCAAGCCTATGTGGATGGAGAAATAATGGAAGGCGGTATGTTCCACTATTCCCAATTTTGGCCACTTAGACTGACATTGTTTGCAGACAACAAATACAAGTGCTCCGACTGCGACCGACATGTAGACGCTGTGAAAAGGTAAGTCGGATATGCTGTATCGAACGATTACTTTGCTGACTGAGAATATAGGGCATGTCTCAAAGACATTCCAAATAATCTGATCTTCCACCTCAAGAGGTTTGACTTTAATCTTAGAACTCTACAGCGCAGCAAGATCAATGACTACTTCCCGTTTCCCGCGAAGATCGATATGCAACCCTATACTATTGAACACCTTAGCGATCCCTCTCACAATAGCGAGCCAGACATGTTCGAATTGGTCGGCATCCTCGTACATTCTGGTACGGCGGAGTCGGGTCACTACTATTCCTTTATTCGAGAACGACCAAGCGCGGATGATTCCGCATCATGGGTCGAATTCAATGATGAGGTTGTTACACCGTGGGACCCATCACAGATGGAGAACGCCTGTTTCGGAGGCCCTGAGTATCGATCGCATTTTGAAGCTGGTAATACCTACGAGAAAGTCTTCAGCGCCTATATGCTCTTCTACCAGAGGTCCTCTTCTTTGCAAAGAGAGCAGGATATGCTGAAAAAACTTCCGGGTCAATCCGGCCCTTTTCGATGTCGTCTTCCTCCCGATTTGGAGTTGCAAGTCAAGGAGGACAACTGGGCAACTGTTCAGCGACACTGTCTTTATGATCCCACCCACATTCCCTTTGTTATGGAGGTTCTCGCTAACGTATGGGGCGCCGGATGCTCGGCGGATCACAAGAGGGAAAATCTCGCCATGAGCACAGCTCTTGGTCATCTGGATCAAGTTGCATCACGAGCCAAGGATCTACCAGATTTTGATAAGCTCAAGAATCTTATAATGAAGACATGCCAACGCTGCTCCCTCTGTTGTTTCGCATTTTTCGAATACTTCAGACGCCATCGGGAAGCTTTGCGAATGCTACTGCAGAGAAATTCGGACCAGGGCGTGCGTCAAGAGGTGGGGAGAGCCTTGATCTTTGTTCTCAGCAGTCTTAAAGTCGCTCACCCTAATCAGTATGGCCCACTGGTCATGGACGAAGGAGATGAACCCGACTTGGTTGAAATGACGTTGGATATGTTTCTATATATCTGGGACACATTTCACACGCGCCTGAACTCTTGGCCTGAGTATTTCGGCACCATGGTCGATTTTGCCAGACTTGGACGTTACGAAACATCCATGTTTCTGGAAAAGGACTTCCTGATCAAACTGATCATGGTGATCACAGCTGACCCGGCCTTCGATCTCCCGCCTCAGTATGCGAGACTGCTGAACGCAGTGTCGAGAAGGTTGGCTAGACCACCAAATTACGAGGCCATCATCGCATTGGTCGATGTTCTCTTGAGCGTTGTTGACCCGGAGCTGGACCAGGAGAGATTAAACGAGCATACTCAAGGTCGGCTTCTGTATGGGCTTCCAGAGGATTCCATTCCCCTTACGGTTCATGAAGTTAACGCCCTGCATAAGGATTGGGCAAGGGGTCAAGCAAACATCTTCGTGGATAAGTTGATACAACTCAACCAGAACCCAGTGGCAACTGATTCCATTATCAGCAGGCTAATGGGAATGAGTCATGCCCTGGACCAAAGGATATATGTAACACTCCGACTTGGCATCACCGGAGAGCTGGTCGCTCACATGGTATCACCTTATCTACGTGTAGCTGTAACCTATTGCCGTTCCAGTGTGAATCGCGAGACTGTACACCGGCTCATTCACTACGTGTCTAATCAGTGCAAGAATTTGCAGAACGCAGAAGGGCGGTCTTTCTTTGAATTTCAGCGAGATATCTACGAAGGCATGCGAAACACGGGCGAGACGAGCGAGATGATTCAACTGCATACCTTGGCAAACCTACCGAGATGGGCTCCAGGTCTACTAGGTTATATCGATCATACAGTCAGTGATGACGTGGACAACTTTCTGCAGGAAAAGCTATTCAGGCATGGTCCTTCGCCGGTATTTGGCGAAAGCAACGGCGGCCTGGAAAGATCGCAAGCAATGAACTCTGCAGCCAGGCGTCTTGGGATTGCCTGCCTGGAGTATCTACGGGACACATATGTTTCTCGTTCACAACAGGCCGCTCGAGACACGGTGGTTCCTCTAGATCGGGTCATCAAAAAGTGCGAGCCATACTTCAAGCTTGAGGAGGAGATAGATGATGGGCTCGAGGCACATTATCACGAGCTCTGTCAAGGTCAGACAACCAATGCCATCGTATAAGTTCTCGGTTGATGCTTCCTTTACTAACTTGGAAATAGCTGTATTGGGACCAATGGACAGGCTCACCGTTGACGAAATTGAAGAGGATGGTTCCGGTATGTGGAGCGACTCTACCACCGCTACCATGGACTATGACTGACGACGTCAAGATTGGGAGCAATCGGTTGGTTCTTCAGAACAGATGGAGGGTTTGACAGATCTCAGCATGCAAGTCTACCGTGACCTCCACGAAGGAGCCTTGTAGGATATTTGCCGTCTTCCCGTCCTTGGAAAAGACATCAACGCTGTCGCAACAGCGGTCGATGAGTGCGGCCTACTAGCAGTTCGCGAATGATACAAAGAGGTTCTGTGACAGATACACCGGATAGAGAAACGGGCGGGTAAATGCATAGCAAGGAGTCGCAGGCGTCTTTAGGAACAGTCAAGTCTTATTATTTGCGCCGCGTTCTTGTGTGACTGGCCAAACAATGATGGCCGGGTTACTTACTGTAAGAGCTATGTTTTTCTTTTTTGTTTTATTGCATAGCAAGCTCCCAGGTGAAAGGATGCATAGATTCACCAGATAGGGAGAAGACATATAGACTGCGGTAATTCCTCTTTGCTTTTTTATACAGAATACGTACTTAAGTAGTCAATTCTACTGGAGACATATGAAGGCATGTTCAGCTATAATTGACAGCCTAGATAATCCATATGAATACGCCAAACACATGATGAAAGATTGAACGTGATAACACAGGGAGGATTGTCTCGTACGTTGAGAGGATTACTGCGTAGAATGTCTTCCCATATATAAGATGCTTGAAACTAAGTCTTAGGCGCAGTAAGGACGACATAAATGAGACTCGAATGCGGCGACTCTGAGGGGGAAAGGAGGAGGTATGCTTGAATCTTAAATTTTAAAAATAGAGACGAAGATAACAAGAACTCGAAGGTAATATGGTCAAAATTAGGGCGATTGGCTACTGGGTAGAAGAGGATATAAAAAGCAACCTCCCTTTGGCGGAAACATGAGAAGCCGTTCAGCATGTTGTGACGAGCGCCAATGATTGGTTACCTATTGGTATTGACGGCCACATGTAAGATAACCTAACATATCGACTACAGAAAACTGACTTTCCTACTCCCATTATAGATGTTAGTCTTGATACATATAACTGGGATTAGGCTCTTATAGTCGTGCGACATATGACAGGTTCACCGTCATCACCAACACCATCTCTCTCTGCCTTCCAAAAATAGACAGGGCTAGCGGCTAGCCGGAAGAGATCTAGCACGATCTGCAGGCCCTTGCAGCTGGACCGAACTAAGCAAGGGTTCGGGATGGTCGCGAAGGGACCGAGAGCTATATTTGGGTCATTGTAGCCGCCGGCGTCTAACGCGGGGAACAGCTGCTCGTCCCTGGTTGGTTCGCTCCTGGACGTCTTCAACGGCGGAAACATAGCTGCATAGGGTTGCCTTTTGCCTGTAGGTCCGGCACACATTGGCATCACACCTATGCAAATGTAGGCACAAGGTGGATTAACCATACCTCTGTATTTACGTCTCTCTCTATGAACATTAAGATCCCCACTATGGTTCGGATCTTCGAATTGCCTGGCCCTGACCTGACCTGATTCGACCATGGTTTATTTTCTAATATATCCACTGGTCATTTGCCGGGCAGGGGGGAGAACCTGGCTCCAGATGGCTGCATGCGACCTGCAGGACAGGCCCTCCCGAATCACACACATGGGATATTATGAAACGAGGCACATCAGTGACGAGTCTAGCGACTCAAGACTAACACTAAGTTTCAGGGGTCCCAATATAGAAATAGTGAAGAACGGCCAGGGGAGGAAAGGTGAGTAGATAAACAAAACCGTCGTTTCGATGTTTCATCGTTTCATGTTTCGAAGCGCCCTGCTTTTTATATCCCACGTCTAGGACTACGTATAATCTCTTCTGTATTCCTCATGCTTGTCTTCTAGATCTGTTTCCGTTTTTGGATTTGTTTCATGGCCCGGGCCTCCTTGGTGATAGATATATCTTGAGCAGATATTCGGCCCTCACTTTTCGAGATCAATAAGCATCCACAAATCCTAAGAATCATATCACCGCCGCCGGCAAAGAAGCCTTCCGGCATCAGTGTCTGTCTATTCTCAGCCTCAAGACGTACAGGCACTGCCTCTTTGCTTGATTTGATCTATTCTTTCTTTCGCTGCTGCAGTGGCCCGACCCATTGATCGTCATGACCCTGTCGAAGCAACGCATATCCTCACCTTTAGAGGCCGGTCCATCAATCCTCGATGAATACAATTTGCCTTCTCACCTGACTGGGGCCCTGGAGTATGCATCTAAGAAGCTCGCGAGAAAGAGTCTGCATATCACATTAGTCGTTGTACGAAAGGAATATCAGCTTCCAAGCACACCGCCACCATGTGCGAGGCCCACGCCTCCTCTACCGACGCCTGAGCATACGCCAGGATTTGTATCTCCAACACGCTTCACATCGCCGGTAGCTGGATTGAGACAGCTGGTACGAAGGGGCACAAGCAAATCCGCCACATCCACGACTCCATCTACGACCACTTCGCCAGACACGACATCCAACCCATCAATGTCTTCTCCAGCATCCCTGCCCTCACGGACAGAGATCCTCGCCAGCCCCCGCCGCTGGGTTCTACCGTCCACGCCCGGTAGCCCGCTACCATGCACACCGATGACACCCCACACGCCCGCCAGCACCGCGACGATGTCGTCGTCCACGTCCTCCGCGGCGACGCAGCAGGGCCCCAACGAGTTCGGGATCAGGCTGATCTACACAAGCCCCTTAGCCCCCAAGGCGGAGAAGACGCTGCGCGCGACGATCCTCAGGACGGAGCGCAAGTTCCGCATCGGCACGGGCTGGCTGCCGCCGGCGACGCCGGCGTCGGCGTGCGGCCTCAACGCCGACCTCGTGCGCCGCAGCATCCTGCAGAACGAGGTGCTCTTCTCGTCCGAGGGCCTGACGCTGCTCGGCCTCGACCGCCTGTACACCTTCAAGGCGGCGCTGGCGGCCTACGCGCGCACCATCACCACCCCTAACACCACTACTTCTACCCCTACGCCTACCGCCCCATATTACCCCGTGGACAGCAGCAGAAGCATCGAGGACGCAGTCGACTCACTCCGCCGCCTCGTCCTCGCCAACGCCGGACGCCCCGTCTCCCGGCCCGACCTCCTCCGCAGCTACGACTGGCTCGGCGTCAACCCCCGCGCCCTCGCCGACGTCGAACGCATGTACCGACGCGCGTACGGCGGGCCAGGACGCGCCGGCGCCTTCGAGCCCGCGACGCAGCCCCGCGAGCAGCCCGCCGTCGTTAAGATCGGCACGCCACCGCCACCGCCTAGAGCGCAGACGACGCCCGTGCTGCGTCTGGACACGAAGTTAGCCGCGGCGGTGGCCACGGCGACGGCCACGACGGCGGGACCGCGACTCGTGCGGCCGAAGCCGGCGAAGCCCGTGGTGAGGCGGAGCGAAGACGAGGACGAAAACGCACGTGCTTCCGGCGGCGGGGAGGTCGCGGAGATGCTGTTGCCGATCAAGCTCGACGACGGCGGGTTGACGGCGGTGGAAGATGAGGACGGAGATGGGGATCTCACGGCGCGACCGGCGTTCCGCGGGGGCGAGTCGATCGACGAGATGCTGTTATCGCCGTGGCGGTCGTCGGCGCAGTCGCAGTCGCAGAGGCTGGGCCCCATGACGCCGAACGGGTACGAGGACATCTCGCCGGTGACGCGCAGCGAGTGGGGGTTCCTGTTCAAGAACGACGGGTGGAATCATGGCCGGACGGCCGCCGTGGAGACTTGCTCATAGTTGGTTAGTTGGCATCGGATAATACCGAGCGTCGACGGAGATGGATAGATCGATATATAGATGGATCGATATATATCGCTACTTCGGACTTCTGGTGTATATATATGTATATAGATAAATGTAACTTGCATAGGTATGGAAGACAGGTCCGGTTAGGCATGCATTGGTAAATGGAAGAAACTTCACGATATTGATTTGTTTTATTACCGAATTAATTGACTGACTGACTGCTTGATTTAATGCTCCCTGGAAACGCCAGGCCATGCATGTGTACATAATGCGATTCCATCTTACGGCAAAGTCACGATATACTCCCTCCCAATCCCCTCTTATTCATCCCTCTTATCCAGTACCACACTACAACGAGGTCGTAGACGGAACAACCATTCCTCCCTCCAAGAAGAGAACACCGGATAGGATACATGTTAGCGCCATCCGTACCGCGCGCCCGCCTCGCTCCGATTGCTCTTCCCCTTGGCGAAGCTGTCCTCGAGCGCCTCGCGCTGGTTGTGCACCTGGCTGACGAGCTGGCGGAGGCTGTGCTTGCCCGGGGCGATGGCCCGCACCGGGTTGAAGGCCTGCTGCTCGCCGGCGGCCCGCAGCGCCTCGTTGTGCGCGTACTCGCGGCCCGTGTCGAAGTTGAGCACCCTGGCCTGCGAGGCCGAGCCCTGCGGCGCGCCGCTGCGCCCGAACAGCTCCCGTCGCGCCGCGGCCGAGAGGTTCATGTCGCTCGCGATGGCGTCGAGGGTTGTTGAGCTTTCGGACGGCGTAGGAGCGGGGGCAAAGGCTGGGGCGGAGGACGCGAATTGAGCGTCGTATGCTGCGAAGGCTTCGGCGGTTGAGTTCGGGACCGAGGTGTCGGTGGTGCTGCTGAACATGGGCTCGTAGACACCGCTGCTAGACGGGGTGTCTGCGGGCTCGTCGCACGGCTCGTCGGATATGGAGAAGAGAGATACTTTCTTCTTCTTCGCTGGCGGTGCCTCCTCTTCTTCTCGCTGTGATACTTGGTTTGCTGGAGGAACTGGTGGTGCGGGAGCAGGGGCATCTGTGGCCGTGGTCTTCGACACCGTCGTAGATTTGACTACATTCTTCTTCGTCGGTTTTCTCGACACCGAGAGCGGCTTGAACATCAAGGGCTTCCCCACTAGCTTCACCTCCTCAGCTGGCTTCTGTCCCTCCGGTATGGATAGTTGCTGCAATTTGGGCGCCGGAAGGTCCATTCCCCCTTCTCCTTTTGAGGTTGTATCCGCGCCCTCCTCTGCTGCACCATCTGTCTCCCTACTGAAGCCCGGCGCAGCGCCCGTCTTTAGGTTGATGCCCGCTCGCGGTGCACCTTTCCCAGAGCTGCTACTCGCAGCCGTAGATTTGCCAACATTCTTGGGGGGCGGTAAAAAGGAATTAAAGCCACTGAATGCGCCCCCTCGTCCTCCTGCCGTCCTCGCGCGCTTCGCGGGCGGCTCGTCGCTGTTTGTATCTTTGGTATCGTCGCGACCGGAGCTTGGGAGGTTGACGAGGATCTTGCCTGGTTTCGATCGGTCGACTACTTTTTGGAAAGGCTTTTTGCCGCCTGCGGTTTGCGGCGCAGGAGCTGCGGGCTGTGCGACAGGCTCGGAGTCCGATTCAGAATCTGAATAATCAACCAGGCCCATCGTGACTATTTGGTATTGTAACTTGGGTAACTTAAGACTTGGACGGTAGAATGGTGGATGGGTACTTCTAAAACGTCTACCTTACGATGATAAAGCTAAGATCGATTGTGGCGTTATGAGGTAATCTGTGGCTAAGGGAGCTATCAGTTTCGCTTATGTAATATCTTTGTGCTCCTTGTGTGGCTCGTGCACGAGAACATATCCTGCACCGTGCACCCTATCCAGTTTTCTATTCATCAGTTGCGGATTAGTTATTGTTCTAGATTAGCATCTCTCTTTCGTTATATGCGTCAAAGCTACTTCATTTCTCATGTTACTCAGTAAAAAAATTTTCCTGTTTACTAGATTAGTCTCAGATCTGTGTCTACACATATTTCAACAAGTAGAGACTTATACATACATGAGAATATGCGGTTTCTATTATTACGTCGCGGACAGCCGGAGAATCGAATCACGCCCAGAATTGACTCAATCGGGCTTTACTTCATGTCGCAAATGGCCATAAGTTCCTTTCCCAGCTTCATAATTTCTTCATCTTTTCCAGCCTGCGCAATCAGAGTTACGCCGAAGGGCATCTGATGGCCATTCTTATTTGCCCAGTTACCCGTTGGCACTGCCACGGCGCAAAGATCCAGTAGGTTCACGAAATGTGAAAAGCTGCCCATTAGCTTATTTAGGCCAATCGGGTCCGTATCGACTTCTGCTACTGTGAAATGACACACAGTAGAAGGGACAACGATGATGTTAATGTTATCCCTGAACTGGATTTCCGCTTGACGCCGATACTTCTGTAGATCATATATATCTTTATAGGCCTGAACGGCATTGTATCCAGAAGACGCAGTGAATATCGACTTGATAATAGGGTGAAGCTTGTCGAGCCCATGCTCCTGGATATATGAGTCGAAGGCAACCAGGCGTTGTGCAACGATCGAGCTGCCATAGAGCAGGTCGTTTGCGCTTTGAAACGGTTCATAATCAAAGCTCGCTGGTACACAATTTATCGAGGCCAATTTACTCAACGTTTCGGAGTATAGGCGAGAGTATTCAGGTGAGAGAATCTCGAGCTGAGTTTCCGGGGGCGTTCCAAACCGCGTCTTCGATGGCCATGGTGGGAATAGCGGCAAGGCCTGACGGGCGTATATATCCTCTTCGTCGTAATCTTTTATAGTATCCCATACGGCTTTTGCATCGTCGACAGTCTTCGCAATAACCCCAACAGCGTCCGCCGTCTTGACTGCAGGTACCACACCCACCGTCGATACGGTACCAAGAGTTGGCTTCAACCCAACCACTCCATTCAGGGCTGCAGGTACTCGGATACTTCCAGCCGTATCCGACCCAAGCGCAACAGAAACCAGGTTAGCCGCCACACTAACGGCGGACCCAGACGAACTACCACCAGTGATGTAGTCGGCGTCATACACACAGCGAGGTGTGCCGTACGGGGACCGGTGTCCTGTTAGGCCGGTTGCGAATTGGTCCAAGTTCGTCTTTCCAATCGTGATCCCGCCAGCATCAAGAAGCTTCTGCACAACTGGTGCCGTGCGCTCAGCCGTGTAGGCAAACGACGGGCAAGCCACCGTGGTCTGCAACCCGGCGACGTCGATCGAGTCCTTGACTGCAAACGGGATTCCATATAGAGGAGGGTATTTCACAGAACTATATTTTTCGCCCAGTTGCTTTGCATAAGCAATGGACGTCTCCCGCGGCACAAGCGTGATCCAGACAGCTTTATCGCGATAGGCCGCAATCCTATCATAAACTTCTTCGATGACCGCTTCGGGGGTTAACGAACCCGCCTTGTATGTTGTAAGGAGCTTCGCGATGCTTAGGTCTATCTTCGAAGTCAATTCGCCCGCGGGATTCATTGTCTAGGAATTAATCTGCAGCGAGTCCCACGAGTCAAATCACGTCCAAGAAGTGTTCTGCCCGAGGCGAATATCACGGAATGTGCTCTAGAAAATGTATTTCCGCGGCAAGAACAACCATTCCATAGTATATTCTCTACTATACCAGTTCGGGTCCCCCGCGTTTGGTGAAGCCAGCCATATCCCATGTCGGTCATAAATCTGTCCGCCGAACTCTCCGCTAAGCTCAGCGAATCCCGCAGAAAGCCGATCGTTCGAACGCTATACATACATCCTTAGGTAAGTAGTATCTGCTTAGCACACGCTAGTGATTGGTTTGGTAGGATACGCCAAACGCTGGATATTATTGATAGTCGTACTATAGTACTCCTATAAAAACAAGAGCCCAAAGGGCTTGACAGTTGTCACAAATGTTTGATTCCTATTAATTCTGAGGAAAGCCAAGGTCGCTTCAGAAGCTCAAGAAGTGTGCAAGTCAATATTTATTGACATTATTGACGATGATGTGGAAGATATATTATTCACTATCTCTCACAAATGATATTACGAGTAACCCCCTAAATGAAAACTAATTTTATCCCGAAGGTATATTCCCAATACGCTCCTCTTCACACCCGTTGATTTTCGTGTCTGCACGTTCATCAATTTCATGTCCACCATTTCCCCTTTTCGTATAGTGTCCTGTCTAAATCTTAAATGGCTTGGTATCCATGGCTACGGTAGTCTATGGAACACGAGGTCTGGGATAGCTATGTGATTCGACACCTAGGTATTCTGCCCATTGCATTGATCGTATATATCTGTCGCAATGTTCTTTACCTAGTATTTCCGTCATCTCAGCGAGCAGACATCGCATTAAAGGATTTATGGTGTTCGTTGGAAGTATTAGTTACCTATGTACTCAACTGCAAGATTATATCGATTACTTGCGAATTTAAGCTCATTTATTCTTTCCTGTCACAGCAGCTTGGTGATCCGCTCTCCCTTCAGGCTTGTATCCAGATTAACATAATATTTGGTGAGTGACTAGGTAATCGGCTTGTATATTAATCCCTCTTTACATTATACGTAGAACTTGCGGTAGTAGCCTGCCATCTTCTACATAGATATTGTCCAAGAAATTCGACGTCATGCTTGAGTACGGGAATCAACGGAATGGCAAGAAGCGAGCCGGATAGGTAGTTCACTCGGAAAATCTCGCCTTGTTTGGGGGGTTGTTATGTTCTAACGAGATCTTGGCTAGTCCGGCGTCAAGAATGACGATGTCCACGCGCTCGAGAGTCTTGATACGTTCCACAAAATCCGTGACAGAGTCGCAAATCGAGAGTTCAAGCTTCCAGACCTCTATGGGGCGTTTCCTGCCGATCTTTCCGGGTAGCATGTCTTTTCTGGCTGCTCCTCACTTGGACAGCAAGGATCGGCTTGCTCAATCCAAGGTCCCACAGCTGACGGCTACATCCGAGACTGATACCAGTATTTGGGCTGGTAACAATAGCAGCCTTACCAGCAAGGTCCCGTTCGGTTTGGGAGGCTCCTGGCGGGGTTCGGAAGAGCTAGCGATGGAGAAAGCTGATCCCAGGTGCACTTTTGGGGGGGAATTGTCAAAAATTGCCATGAGGCGCCGGCAAAATTCAAAGACGAAAAGGAAGCATTCATAATCAGTGATCCGTCGACCACACGAGCAGTCTATGTCACGTCATAACATTCCGATCTTATGCCATATGTATTCTCTTCCGCTCTCTCTTTCTATGACCCAGAGCACAGATTATTACAAGGCTTTCTCGCAAACCCTGTAAAGTGGTAGCTAGCCTGGGCGGTCCCGCAATTTTCCCCGAATCTCGTTTCGAATTACCCTTTTGAGTGTTCATATATATATCATTTACATAAGTACCTACACTACAGTAAAGATCACTAGCATACATAGGACCAAAAAAACTATCACACTTACTCAAGGAAATACCCCTGTTCAGCATCGGGACTGGAGGACTTCACACACAGCCTGTGACATACCGTGCGGACCGTGTTGTCTGTATAGAGCATGCTGATATCAGTGTGGTTGAGCGTGATGAGGAGTATCTTCTAGAATTTAATCATTATCACTCATCTATATAGAGTATCTGTATGTCGAAGGGAGTAGGTCAGAGTAAGTTTTACAGAAAGTTACGATAGTTGGTTAGTGATCAATGGCCGTATACACGGTAGGCAACTGCGGGAACTTTTGCACAAAAAGTACCTGGCAGCCTGGGTGAGCGGCTTGGCTTATACTGGGCAGACGTCAAATTGTGATTAGATTGATAAGATGATCTTATCTGATCGGGCGATAGGCTGAAACCCCTCCTCTCCCTCTCGCAGTTAAGGTCTACCGCCGAGGCAGTAATAAATTCCCCCCGTGAAAATTAGGCAACTAGTCTGCTAGTCAGGCCATTGAATCGGTTCTGCAGAACAACAGATCCGGTTTAGTTTCTAGATTGCGCTGGTAATTATCCCAGTCTCGCCCCCGAGATCTACCAAGGAGCTAGACATTGAACTATAGCTCTTGTGTTATATATATGTTCTGATTATGGTGTTATATACGAGACAATTTAGGGGCAGCATCCATATTACATACCGTGCCAAGGAGCCATAACGCCAGTTCTACTACCAAACAAGAAGGAGTAAGAATGATGGAACTCCGGCCGCGGAGAACTTGTATTATACCTACCTGCCTAGAAACACAAAATGGAAACTCCTTCTGTCTATAAACTTGATCGAGAAGCGGCTCAATTTCTGAGGCTTTTTCTCCTCCTAATCTCTTACCTTGCGTTACCTCCTCTTTCCCCTTGAGCAGAGCAGGCTCGGTTATATCCGACAATGACAGACTCACAGCCGACGCTCAGCGGCCTCGCGGCCAAGATCACCGAGCTTTCCGAGACCTTTGCCCGGTACCTGAAGGAGAACAATATTCCACAACCGACTTTTGCCGCCGATAGCCCTATCAGCTACAGTAACCTGTCGGCGGAAATGTTCATGACCCGACAGCAGCTTTCGGATGCGCTGATGGATATGTGGTACCTGACACAAGGCCCAAGCGAGAGTGTTTTCAACTATGTCCATACGGTAAGAATCTCCCATCCTAGCTCGTGTAAAGGCATGGCCGTCTCCTGACATTGACAGGCTATGCCTGATGCTGCCTGCCTTAATACTCTGAATTACTTCGACTTTTGGTCTGCTGTGCCTGTCGACGGCTCCGCCTCGTATAGTGAGATTGCACAGCATGTATCACTTCCCGAAGACGTCGTCCGGCGCATCTTGCTGCACGCGGTAACTCTCCGTCTCTTCGCCGAGACAGAGCCAGGCAAGAAGTCGTCCCGCATCCAGCATTCGTCCCGGTCGGCAGCGCTTGCTCGCACCCCCGGGCTGAAAGCTCTCGTTTCCACTATCCTCGATGACGCGGGTGCGCCATTGATGGTCTTGAACGAAGCGTTGCAGAGATATAGCAAAGGAAAGCCTGCTTTGACTCGGGAAATGAACGAAACATCATTCGCTCTCTTCCACAAAGGCGGCCAATTCGGCGGCTATGGCAATTCGTGGGAACTTCTCGAGAACGACGGCGAGGGAGACAGGAAGGGATGGCGACAGAAGAACTTTGTTGAGTTCATGCGCTATGTGAAGGAGATCTTCCACCTCGAGGGAATCGTCCTAGACGCCCTGGACTGGAAAGCAGTAGGGAAGGCCAAGGTAGTTGATGTGAGTACCATATTCCTTTGAGCAACTCAGCAACTTTGCTATATTTTTCTCTTGTACTCATCGTCGCACTTCAAGCCAGCTGACATTTTTCCTAGATCGGCGGTTCAGCTGGCCATGATGCCATAGTACTTGCGCGCAAGTTCCCGGACCTCACCGTCACGGTTCAGGATCTACCAGAAGTGAAGCCGGTGTTCGAGGCAAACTTGCCCGAAGATGTCAAGGATCGAGTCTCGTTCGTGGAACACGACTTCTTCAACCCGCAACCCGTCCAAGCAGACATCTATGTGTTCAAGATGATCCTTCACGACTGGCCGGACCACGAGGCCGCCAAAATACTAAGGGCCTTGATACCAGCCTTGAAGGCTGGTGCCCGCGTCGTTCTGTTCGAATACATTGGTGAACGAGGCGAAACAGAAGGGCCACTGTTACCTCGGTCGATCAGACAGATGGGCACAGCAACAGATCTAAGACTAATGGCGATATTCAATGGAAAGGAACGTCCAGTCGATGCCTGGGCCAAGATATTTAAGGTCGCGGACGAGAGGTTCGACGTGGCTAAGGTCAAGGCTAACCCGGAGGATTTCTTTGCAGTGGTCGAGGCTGTTTGGCGCGGATGAGCGACTTCGGAAAATGTGATGATCAGTGCATGAATTACCAACTAGTCATAGTTGATCCTTGAAAACTTGGATAAATTTATAGCTGTCTTTATCGGACCTTGATACCCATTATTGATGGCGCCATGTCGGTTCAATAATGAAGTGAGGTGTTCATGTCGATTCTTGCCGGGACTCATTGATAGATAACTACGTAGTAAACAACGAACTTTATATCATGTGTGATTCAATTGTGTCTTTAACAGCGTAGTAATTAATACGGTATTACTATTAGACCTGAAAGATCCGATTGATAAGATAAGATTTCGGCCGCCATCTGGACCCGAACGCTATATAGATATATCTCGCAGCCAGGTGTGCCGTACCTGTGGATCGGCAACCTAAACGATGTAGTGCATCGGCTAGCATCGCCCGACCTCGGATGGTGCTGGAACTGGGGACTCTAGTTAACAAATTCTGTTGACAACTTTCAAACTACTTAAGAGAAAACACCGCACCCCCTATCTTCTTTTTCCTACATTCTTGACAACATTAAGTCCAGGGTAGTCCAACATTCGCGCTGCATTCTCTTGTGGTGTCAATCCGAGAATGCCTCTGGCTGTGCTACCCGCTCTCATCGCGGAAATCGAGCCGCTATACGACGTACACTTTGAAGCGTTCAAAGATGACCCTATCCTGAAGTTCATCTATCCCAGAGGGGTCGATCGGAAAGCCCACACTGAAGGGACAATACAGTGGTGGACTCACGACAAGATAGGCCACACGGTCAAATGCGTCGACTCAGACACCGGTGACATAGTTGGAATGGCCACATGGGAGATTTACTGGCGACCAGGAGATACCGGATGGGAGCGGCCTGCGGGAATCCCGTGGTTGGAGGGGAAGGAGAAAGAGACGTGCGATGCGATCTTGGGACCTATGTGGGATCTGAGGGACCAATTATTCGGCAAACACCGAAGATATATCTGTAGGTTTCAGGACCTTTGGGCTCTGCATGACTAGACTAACGTCAACGAAGACCTTGCAGCTATAGCCGTGCATCCAACTCATCAACGGCGCGGTATAGGGCGTCTACTCATGCAGTGGGGCATCAACGCCGCTGAACAGCTCGGAGTCCCGATATACACCGAAGCATCGTCGACGGGCTTCGCGCTGTACGAGAATGTGGGATTCGAAAGGCTGACGCATGTGAAGCTAGTCCACAAGGAAGAAGTAACTGGCTTACCTGATACTGAGATCCCCTTGGTAGTAAAGATGCCCAGCAAAGCTAAAGGCTTGAGCTTCAAGGAGTGGGCGGACAAGGGGTACCCGGAAGATTTCCAGTGAATAGACCAGATGACTCGGGCACAAGTTTATTTATAATGGCATGGATGATTTAGCAGACCTAAAAGGGGGGGAAGGACAGATATTACTGACCAGGGATTCATGCTATGCAATCTATTTTGCACATATCCATAAGACCCTTGAGGCTTAAAATTACCTATCATACAGTCGTGATACGAAACAGCATTCTTTTGCCATGCAAACCGATACATCCAGTATAACATCACCTGGTTATGGAGAAGATCTTACTAGGCTAAGTTCCTTAAAGTTTCTAATATACTATTGTTTTTCATGGGAGTGGGAGTTATGTAGCCACCAAGTTATAGAAAGCGCTAAGGGATATCAAAAGTATTGAATAGACACTACTTTGAGTTTGTGTGATCTGTACAACTTGGACCATCTTCAACAATTATAGCAGGACTGAGACCTGATGAAAATGAACATGGATGGGATAAGCCGAGCGAATATGCAACCACATTGACATTCAATATATCATAGTCGCTCTTATAGAGACATATCTATCAATCTCATACCCCAAATAGGCTCGCCAGGGGTCGGATGCGTTCATGCGAAACCGAGATTCACCGCGAACACTATTATAAAATAAGGCGTATCATATTAAGGCGCACTAAAACACAGAAGGAACAAAACATCGAACTTCAAGGATCCCATCATATGGATTGTAAGAACTTAACAACATAACCATCAAAAGGAGGAGTATCGGTAACAGGGCTAACCGCTAGCTTAGTAGCTATGTAGACTTGACTTCAACAATAAGCTTTCCAAGTTTATCCCCATTAAACAATTTGGTAAAAGCACCTTCAACCTTATCAATCCCGCCTGTGATAATCGTTGTTTTCATGACGAGTTTCCCTTCCGCGGCCCATTTGAAGATCTGGGCCCTCGCTTCCGGCATCTCTTGCGCTTTATCGAGTATAACGAAACCCTCCATACGTATCTGTTGCTTTCCAATCTCGATGGTGTTTTTGATCCCCAGCCTCTCTTCAGGGGGCACGTTATACTCGCTAACACCGCCACAAAGCACGAATCGACTGTACTTAGCAGCCCTAGCAAGTGCAGCATCGAGGACCTGTCCTCCGACGCCGTCCCAATATACATCGATATTACTTGGCGTAGCCGCTTCAAGATCTTGTAGAAAGGAGGGCGAGTTGTATTTGACTGCGGCATCGAACCCGAGTTGATTTACTAGCCAAGAGCACTTCTCATCCGAGCTCGTGATACCAACGGCGCGAGCCCCGTAGATCTTGGCCATTTGGCCAACAATGGACCCCACGGCGCCGGAAGCAGCAGAAACGACAACAGTTTCGCCGGGCTTCACCTTAGCTACGTTCTTCAGCCCAACATAGGCTGTAGTTGCTGGCCCATCTATGCTGCGAGTCAGTATTTTTGATAAACCATGTACGATGTGGTGAAAGACACTTAAGGCTACCATGAGAATGTCTGTGAATTTGCAACCTTCGGGTATGCTAATGGCTTCTAGGGCAGACTCGTGAACAATGGCAATTTCTGTCCACCCTGAAAAAGAGTGGATGATATCTCCGGGTTTCACCTTGGAGGTTTTGGTTGCTAGAACACGCGTGATCGCACCCCCAACCACTGTTAGTAAAGAAGCCAATTAACCGATCAGACACGATAGACGCTGCGATGGGAGTGTAAAAATGATACCGGGTTTTCCCAAGTACAAGACTTACTCTTTTGACCAATGGCTACTGGAGCGATGTATGATTTCCGGGCTATCGTTCAAGACAAGATTAATTTGGGTCATCGTTGGCAACGAAATCTAGAAGCAACCAGGGGAATCAGATACGGTACCATTCAACACTCCCCTCATCGACGGATCCAGGGAGAGGTAAAGAGTCTCCACAAGGGCCTCCCCGTCTTTGAGGTCATCGGCGCTAGGGGCGGGCTCCGTCTTAGCTTTGAATGTCTCCCCAGGGAGTATGTGGTAGGTTGGCCGAGAGGCCAAGTAGATGGTAGTGTTCTGTTGTGACATGTTGTGCTGACGTTTTGGTTCCAAATGATAGGCAAACAGATGTGATGAGGGGGCATTAAACAAAAGAATTACGGTGTTTTACAGGGCGAAGTGTGACAAAACTTATAACATTGTTAAGCTAACCCCTAGCTTTAATAGATCTACCCCCTAGGCTACTACAGACATATGCATTACCCGAAAGTTGCCTTAAGCAATTCCCATTATTATTAATCGACTTAAGCTGCCCTGAGTGCCCTTAAGCTACTGCTGCTTTAACTTAAGCTAAGGATAAGCCTGCGGTATAGCCTTAAGTGCCTCGTTTTCAGCTATACCGGTTAAAGTTACTATTTACTAAACGTGAAAATAAGCGCGTAGGGAATTTTAAACATATCATATTGACAACTCTTTTCAGGCACTGCTGTAATGTGACCGGCCATTATCCTAGCTGTTTACTTGCATTATGCGGATGCATCGAAGCATACAATAGTTACGCCGCTGGATCCTCTGTTATATCAGATATGGTGCTAGGGTCGCTGATACCAATTTGGATTGTATCTATAGCTTATATTTCGGCTGGTCAAGCGAAACCACAGTAATGCTAATAAGGAGCATAATCTTAGCCAAGATGAGACCAACACTGCGGCTTCGACCACCTCCAGGTATGCAAGTCAACGTAACACTTTAACTTGGGAAAGTATCTCTGATTTAACTCCAACCCAACAACGCAACAGGGCTGGAATTGTATGCAAGATGCAGTCTGAGGTCGAAGAAGCACGGCCAGATCTGTGTAAAAGCTAGCTTAACCGACTGATGTATGGGGACTGAGCCATATTGGAGAATATATCTAAGCAATCTCGATAGTGAGAAGATCTTAGCCTACGAGCCTCATTTCACGACTGTACTAAGCGCCATGAGGGCACACCACCTATTCAGAGCTGGTAGTTATGGGTACAATGATGTCGGTGTGTTTTCAATAGTGTAACATGAACCCTTCTACGGCTTCAACCATTCAGGTGTTAACTTGTGAAAAATCAGCGCTCAACTTGGCCGAACTAACCCCTTACAAGAATGGAAGGCCACACTGGAAGGTCACCCCGGGACTGTAAGATATACACTGAGACTCGGGACATGGAAACCCCGACATGGATATCTTTAGAAGATCGTTACTGTCTACACATGCTAAGGACTACGTCCAATGCGAGATGATCATAACATTGCTGTAATATAACACCTATTCTTAAGGATCCTTAGGGGGAAATAGTTGCGTTAATGCTAAAGAAGCTGTCTCGTATTTACGTACTTTCCCACACCATTAGATGCCAAAATATACCTATTACTCATAGGCCCGATCTAATTCTTCTCCAGGATGATAACCGTTTACACGGATTACCTGATAATCTAGACTTCGATTCTACGACTAATGAAGGGTTTCATGTACAGGGGTACCTTGGCTCATGCAAAGCATCTTGATCGGACTTTCGTCTGTATCCTATACTTGCCTTATCCGAATCAAACATGACTAGATTCCCAAAACGCTATATCCACGATAACTTATATATGCTCGTAACGTATTTTCCTATGAGCTTCGGGTGTCCATGCCCTCTTGGCTGTAGTAAATACCAGGTAAGGTTCCATTGCAGGGGCAACTGGGGTCCAACTGACTCCATAGCCTTGGCGGCCCATTCACCTCAGTGCGCGAATACCTCCGGGCGCATATCAGGTCCTCACTCATCGCACTAGAAAAACAGGGAGGTATCGGTGAATACAAAGAACGATTTTTAAGTCGTATTAAAGACTTTGTGGACAATCGTCTGCATAATATTCCCGTCATCGTTGAAGACATCCCTATTGTCGCTATGCACGCAGATTTAGGCCTTCATAACGTTATTGTTTCTAGCCAGAGACATACCGAGATACGAGCGATCATTGATTGGGAATTCGTAGCCAGTGTCCCATATGCGTCACTTCACCGAATAATTGAGACACTCTTCCGGAAATCGGCTCTTAACGGATTTGGACAAGAGTATGATCGCGCTGGTGAACTTCGCGAAGCTTTCTGGGGAGCTATTCCTGATTGGAGGCGGTGGAACCAGTGTGAGGCAACGCAGACGTTCTTGAAGTGGTTTCGGTTTGCCCTTTTTATGAAGCCTGAATGGAGGCCGAAAAACTTGCCTAGAGACGAGACGCAGAACTTTTGGGAGGAGAACATTCGGGTCGTTGAAAGTATTCTAGCGCAGTATCCGTAGTTTGCCTAGTAGATAAATCTATATCTGCAAGCACGTAGATTACCGACTAGATTAATATGGCTAGAGCGAAGGCTGAACTAACTATAAACCATGGGCTTTTTTATGTAAATAATGTTCGCGCATATTTATAAACCGTAGGGTCCTATTTTTGGGCCCGGTTTTTAGAAGCCTACCACTTTATGAAAAGTTGACATTTTATTTTTAACTCCCTTGGTCCGGAACAGATTTATTACTTCACTAATCCATTTTTGATTTCTTTCCTGAGCTGTCCTGAGTAAGGGCTAAGCCTCCCCTGAGTAGCGCCTGATCAGGCCTAAGTAAAGCGGCAAGAGATGGCGTTGAAGATTGGGGGTCGGCGAGGGCAACTTTCGGGTGATATAACAGGATGAGAAAGACCAAGTCGGCGAGGCTTAATGGAGACCAGAACTATTAGCCCATACGGCGTAATCGCTTTCCTTGTATATCTTGCCATCCTTATTCCAATGGATCATACTCGAGCAAAATAGTTTACCCCTCTCGCCTTTTTTGTAAGGAATGGCGGGAACATCTTGGAGCACTGTAAACTCGAACATGCCTGTTGAACTATCGTCAGCATGAATCTGAGTCCTTTGAATTTCTAGTGTACTGATACTCACACTCCCAGACACAGAAATCATGTGCTCCATACACGCCTTTTGTCTCTAGTTTAATATCTCCGAATACAGCGCCCATGAACTTGAAATACTCGATCAAGCGTTTCTTGTCCATATGCAAAGCCATCAGGCCTAATAATAGTCAGTGATATGAGTCGTTCGGCTCTCATCCCCTGGCCTACCATAGTCAGAGTAGTCTAAGCCCTCATCGACAAAATATGAGAGTATGGTCTCAAGGTCCGAAGACATCCATGCGTCAACATATTTATCCATACGCCCTCGCATGTCGTTCTGAGCCTCTTCAAGCTCTGTCAGAAACGCAACGCTGTGTGGACCTGAACACATGTTTGCTAACTTTAGTTTTTTTGACATAAAAGAATGATCAAGACATCCAGCGAAGGAAGCCCCGGGGCGAGGTTTAAATACTCGCACATGGAGGGGCTAAAGATCGAAGTCGCTTATGGTTAGACAGAATAAGCATTACCTACATACCTACCGACAGATATCAAGAGAACAAGGTTTCTGTAGATAGTCATCCTCATTAGCGAATAAGACGACTGGTTCGGTATCAGATGCCGTGTTACCTCAGTAGTGATCCACATCTACAGCGAGCCAGATATTACCCAATCTGGAAGTATATAGCGTAGGGCTGATACTTAACAAGGTTGAAAGCGAAGCTAGCGCTGCATAGGAAAAATGTGTTAAGACACTACCGAGGGCGTGGCATTCAAGTATACGATCGAGATTAATTAATTGCTTTTCTTATCGTCTTTCACAGCAATACCTATGAAACCAAGGTTCCCCATTGGACTAGTTTGCCGCGCTGGACTTGATATCCTATAGCCCAGATAAACCTTAAATCACATTGTATAGTTCTGTATTATTCTCCCTTTTGTTCTAAACTGAAGATCGTTCGACATTCTGTATTCGCCATGTAGGTATAATACACATCTAGGTGTCCAATTGTGATAGAAGGCCAGAAACTCATACGATCCATATTTTCCCTATAAGACATGCCTTCCTCCGTCACTAGTTGATTGATTGAAGAAAAACGGGCAAACATTTTCTCCCTTGATACTTGTTGCCCGCCTCTATTCACTCATAATTATAAACATTCTTATCTATTTGCAATTGTTAATAGAGCACCGGCATGAAAACATTATAGTTCCCAGGTAAGAGATGGTTGAATATATATCACTGACGACACATACATGCACAGTATCAACTAAACGAATGATATCAGGTTGTCCATCTAGTTTTTCATGTTCCAGGTGAATTCATGCTTGATACGTCGTGATAGTACCCAGTTCGCTCCGAGGTTTGATTTGATATTCTCGGCCGCAAACTTAGCATAGTAGACACCCGCAACCTCTGTTGATACACCCATTCACGGTTGTTCGGCGTTCACTAGTATTAGTTGTGTGTATTAGATCGTTGAAAGATACAGTCTTTAGAGTAGAGGAGGGCGTATGCTCTCCAATGTGAGGCGTCGATACCAGCCACTGATATTCCAACATTACTGAGCTTTTTAGAAGCCTTCAGGCCCTACTAAGAGATGTCATGATGCACATATGGATCCGTAGCCTTATTTAATTGTGAATACATTTTTGAAGTGCGATAATCTTCATTGGCGCTAAGCACATAATAGGCATACTTTCCAAATAGGGAAAATTGAGCTTGGCAACTATTTCCAGTCTCAGAAACGGATCACGAAATGAGAATATCAATGCAAGACATTATTCCAAAAGGCCATGTCAGCGACAACGTAATCAACCACGTATTAAAACCCATAATTTCCGTAGAAACGTGTACGTTGAATAAAATATAATAATAAGGCCGTGAGAGACAGCACATCCCAGATGGATTGCGAAGCCAGCTGAAGTAAAACGGGTTCCAGTCCGGAGGGAGTTCAAAAAAGTGCCGGGGGAGTACTAGGGTCAACTCGGTATTAGTTCGGCTAATACTAAGGGGGAGTTTAAAACTAAAAGTTTTAATCGAACTTTTATCCCTTAAATAATTAATCGATCTATATAAACTATTTAATTATAAAACCATTATATTATATTATTAATTATAAAAAATATATATATATAATCCGTAACGATTTAAAAGATAATATATAATATAATAATAATATACGTATAATATAATAACCCGCTATTATATAATAGTTATTTAATATTTATAAAATATTTAGTAATTATTAAGCCCTGGTTTATATAGGGTAGTTTTAATAGCGGGGTACGAATAAAATAAAGGTAGGTACGCTTAAAGTAGTACGTATATAGTTATATACGCGTATAAATTTAATAAATGGTTAATAAAAGCCTACTTTTAATTCCGGGAAAATTTCCTTTTTTTTTTCTTTTTTTAGGTCTTTATAATTATAGATAGGTTACCCTAATTATAGCTTTATAATTACTTAAGGAATATTAATCCATTATTAAATAATTATTTAAACTTTTAATACGTTATTTATTTAATTTTATTATTATTAAATAATTGCTAATTATAGTTTAAACGTATTATTATTATTATTATTAATAAATAAGTTAAATATAAGCGTTATAATTGCTAAAAAAATACTAACTTTTAATTTAAGCTTATTATTAATTAAAAATTCGATAAATTAAATATAAATATTATAATTATTAGGTTATTATTAAACCTTAATTTAAACCTATTATTGCCTTTTTTTCGCTTTCCTTTTAAATAGGTTTAATATTAATTTAATAATAATTTAATAATTATTAACTATTAATTTAAACCTGTTTTTTTTAATAAAAAAATAGTAAGTTAAATATACATTTTATAATTATTTAAATAATATTAACCTATAGTTAAACTATTATTAATAATTAATAAATAAAAATTAAATACCGTAGCTATTTAACTATTACTAACTAATAATTTTATATTTATTTAATAATAGTATAACTTATATGCGCCGATTTTAATAATGCCGCTATCGCTAACGTAATAAACCCCTTTTAACCTTAAGGTTATTACTATAATAAATATTTAGTAATAGTTAAATAAAGGCGTAATAAATATTTATTTAATATAGGCATTATTTTAAATAATAATCCCGGCTAGCTTTTTTAATATAAATTAAATATTTACCGAGCCTTTATTAAAATATTACTAATATTATATAAATTAGCGCGATTTCGTTATCGCTTATTTTAATAGAGCGTATAAATTTTTTAATCGAAATAATAATTAAATAATTATTAAATAATTATAAATCCGGCTATTTAAGCCTTTAAAAACGGTAATTATTATTTAAATAAGTATAAATCGAGCAATTATTAAATAAATATTTAGCCGAAATGCTTTAAATTAGGGTTAAATTATTAAATATTTATAATTAAATATAAATTATTAGCTAAGCCTTTATTAAGTAGTTATTAATTATTTATATAGCTATAATATAAATATAAATAGCGGCTAAATATATAGTTAACTTATAATATTTATTAGCGCTATAAGTTTAATATATATAGAACTTTTATTAAATTATTACTAATTTTTTTAATAAATAAAATAATATATATATACTATATACCCCGATATTAATAAATTATTAATACTAAATAATAATCGAATAGTTATTAAACAGTTATTAATTTTTAATAATATTATTATTAACATTTCGGCTACCGAAATAGCGGTAAATAAAAAGTATATATAAAATACCAATTTAATAGTTATTTAATTAACGCCTAATAGTATTATTAAGCTTTAGGTTCTTTCGGGAAATTAGCGTTCGGCTTACTACCTTTATAAGCTTAGGTAAATATTTAGTATTATTTATTAAACGTAATACTATATACCTTTAATATTATAACCTTTATTTTTATTTATATATAGCAATTTAAGGCATTACTCGTCCTATTTATTATTAGGTTATTTTTAATAAAGTAGCTGTCCCTTTAAACCTCTTTTAAATAATAATTTATTAGCAGTATTACTAATATTGCTATTTCAGCATTTATTTAATTAATATTTAATAATTGCGTTTCGGTTTTATTTCGGCTTTTTTAATATATAAAGGCATATAAATATATTACGTAAATGCCTAATATATACCAAATAATAATTAAGCTAATATATATAGTTATAAAGATAATAATTTCGTTTAGGTTTTTAGTAAATATTTTTACCGATAGGTAAATATTAAATAATTATTTTATAATTATTAAATATAGATATTATTTTTATCTATTTAATTTTATAATATTTATAGCCCTTAAGTCCGGGGCTTTTAACTTAAAATATAAATACCTTAAATTTACTTATTACTTAATAGTTACCGTAACCGATTTAAATAATAAATCGATTAATATTAAGCTTAAATGGCTTAATAAATATTCCTAATTTTATAATAGTAAAATAATAGCTTTATAATAGCCGATTATACCTCTTTTAAATTCTATTTTAATCCGACCTTTTCCTATTTATATATTATTTTTATTTTTATTAAATAAAAGGTATAATATATATAAAATTCCTAAATTTCCCTAAGCTATTTATCCGGGCCCTATTTTATAATAAATAGATATTATAATTATTAAATAAGTACCGAAAAGCTTATATTTTTTTTCGGAATTATCTTTACCTATTTTAGTTAATTTAAAGTAATTAAATAACCCTTTTATAATTTAATATTTATTAAATATAGGCAGGCTTATAGTTTAATAATAGCTAAATTATAAGCCTTAATTAATTAAAATAGAACTAAAAAATAAGTAGCGAATAAAAATTATTAATAAACTATAAAAATTTAATAATAGTATAATAATTATTAATATATAAAACCGGTATAAAAGCCGGTTTAAAACGCGTTTAATATTTCTGGTATTTCGCCTTATATTTAATATTTTTTCTATAAATATTAAGCCTATTTAATTTTTATATAAATTTAGTAATAATATTTATAACCCCTTTTTTATATTTATTTTTTTTATATATTATATATAAATTTTATTTATATTAAATATTTATTAATTATTATATATAAAATTAAAATGCCCCCTTTTTTACCGCTTTTATCGGTAATAAATAGAAAATAGGCTATTATTTTATATTAATTTAATAGTTATTAACTATTTATAGCGTTAGTAAATTCCGCTTTTTCCCGGCTTTAATAATAATGCCTTTATTTTAATTTTTTCTAATAAATATATCGTATATATTCTATAATTATTAAACTAATATTTATTAAAATTTACCTCTTATTGCCCGATTAAAAGTAAATATTAACCCCGTATTTATTTAATAATTATTTAATATTTATATATTATAAAACCTATTTATTATTCCGGCTATATTTATAAGTTTTCCGAAAAAGTTAAAAAGTAAATATTAAATAATTATTTAATATAGTTATATTTTTTCGGCTTTTTTTTATATTTATTTAATATCGGTTAGGTAAATATTTAGTATTTATAGTTAATTAGCTGGCTATTTAGGTTTTTATATATTATAAAATTTTTTTTTTTATATAGTTAAGCTTTTATTTAATATATGCGTTTTTTATTTTTATTTTTATTTTTTTATATTAAAAAAAAAGTTTTTTTTTTTTTTTTCTAAAAAAAAAATAAAAAAAAAGATTATTAAAAAAATACTAAATAGTAGTTATTATTATTTTATATTTTCTATTATAGTTATATATTTATTTAATTTATATTAAAATAATATTTTTATTTTTCTTTTTTTAATTAGGCTTATTATATAAATATATATTTAGCTATTATATAATTAAAATATATAATATATTTATTTTTTATATTTATTTAATATTTATTAAATTTATAATTAACTATTATTATTATAATTTATTATATATATTTTTCAATTTTTATAATTCCCTTTTCTTTTTTTCCTTTTTTTATTGTTTTATTATTTATTATTATTTAATTTCGATTTTTTTTTTTAATTTAGCTTTTTTTTATAAATAAGCCTACCGTTTTTAATTCCTTATTAATATAGTATTTTACCGATTTTATTTTTATTTTTATAATATTTTAATATTTATTAAATTATTATTATATATAGATAAAATAATTAATAAAAAACTATTTAAATTAATTATTTTTAAAACTGAATTTATTTTTTATAATAGTATTATTAAATAAATTAAAAAGGTTTAAATTATTATTAAACTAATAATTAATATTAATAGCTTTTTTAGAAATAATTAAATAATTATTGGATTATTATTGGGTATTTATTATATATTTTCCGAAATATTATAAATGTTATAAGGATTAAATAGTAAATAATTTTAGCGTTTATGCCTAATAATTTATTTTTAAATTTTTTTATTTTTTTTTATAATAAATATTAAATATTTATTGAAATTATTTTTATTTTTTAATAAACCCGAACGTTAAATTTTTCGGTAATTTTTTGTTTTATATTTATTTAAAAATAATATATTTAAAGCTTAATATATATTTAGTATTTATTAAACTATTATTTAATATATAGGTAATATATATTTACCTATAATATATTATTAGTAGATTTAAATATCGGCTTATTAAATTATTATTATTAAAATATATAGATTTAATTATATTAATATTTTTATATATATAATTTTATTAGTTTTTTTAAATTTTAAATTAATTATATATTAACCTAATAATAATCTAATTAGCTTTTTTCGAATCGATTTATAATTATAATTTTAAATATTTAATATTAAAATTTAATAAATACTTATTATATTTTAAATATATATTATATATTTAAAATATATAAATCTTATATAAAATAGGATATATAAAAAAACTCTTTTTAAAATTACGCTAAATATAGATTTAATAAAAAATAAATAAATATTAAAAATATTTTTACTATATAAATTTTAGGTATATTTTATAAAAGAAATTTTTTAAACCTAATTAAAATTTAACTATTATTAAATAAATATTTAAAATATATTAATTATTTATTTCTAACCTATTTAATATTTATATTTAAAATAATATATTAAATATTTTTTTTTAATATTATTAATATAATATTAATAGATTATTTGCTATAATATTTTTAATAATATATTAAAAATATATTTAAATATTATAGTATATATTCGGCGAATATTTAATATAATTATTTTATAAATATAAATTTTAATACCTATAAATTATTATTAATTATTATTTAATAATAATATAGCAGTTATTTATTTTTAACTATTTTATTTTATTTACCGATTAAAAAAAGGTTTATTTTATTACGAATTATTTTAAATAATAAATCTATTTAAAGGGTTTATTATTTATAAAATTATAAAGTTTATATTTTAATATAATAAATAATAAGTTAATATTTATAATTAAATTTATATATATTTCGAATTTATTAAAATTCCGAAAATATATATCGGTTTTATTTAAATTTATATTTAATATTTATATAATTAATATTTAATATTTATTAAATTAAAATTTTAATAAATATATTTATTAATAAAATATATACTATTTAAATATTATAATAATTATTATTACCGAATTATTATTAATTATTAATTTTTATAGTTTAAATTAATAGAAATTACCCTTTAAATTTTAATATTTTTATATTTATTATATAATTAATTAATAAATAACTATTTTATAAATTTTTTTAAGCAAATAGTTAATTAATATTAAATTATAATTAAATAGTTATTATATATATTTATAATAATATTTAAAATATTATATTCGTTTAATATAAATTTAATATTTATTTATATATCGATTAAGGTTTTATTTAGTTTAAAAGTAAAATATAAATAAAATAACCTATAAATTAAAATAATTTAAAAATATTAAATAATAAATTTTAATAAATATATATTATATATTAAATAATAGGTATATTTTTTAAACTTTTTAAAATTTTAAAAATAATTAAAGTTTAATATTTATTTAATAATTATTAAATAATATTTAAATAATTATATATAATTAAAAACGGAAATTAATATATTATATAATTTTCTATTTATCTTTATTTATTTAATTTAAATATATATATTTAATAATTATTAAATACCGGTACGGTATATAATTTATAAATATTAAATATTAATTTTAATACGTTTAATTTTAATTATAAAAATAAAATATTAAAATTTTTAATTAAATAATAATATATAATTAATTTATTATATTTATATAAATTTAATAATTATTTTATAAATATTAAATATTTATTAATTTATATTTTATTATTAAAAAATAATAATTTTTATACCTTAATAATAACTTTTATTTATAAAAAAAATATAAAAATTAAGACGCTTTTATTATATATTTTAAAAGCTATAATAAAATTTAAATAATTATTAATAAATATTAAATAATTATTTAATAATAATTATTTATATTTTAATTTTTTTTTAATTTTATTAATAATAAATATATTTAAATTAACTATACCTACCGATTTTTTTAATTTAATTAATATATTTAAATTAAAACGATTATATATTAAATAATTATTTAATAGTTCCGGATAAATATATAAATAATATTTATATTTTAAATAATAATAAATTTAATAAATTATATTATTAATTAATCGATTTTTATTAAATTAAAATTTAATATTTATTTAATTAATGTTTAATTAGGATTTATTTTAATATTAATATATATATTTAATTTATAAAGCTTTTATAAGCGATAAAATATTAAAGCTAATTTTTAATAATTATTTAGTTATTATTTTATATTTATTTTATATTTATTTTCGATATATAAAATATTAAAAGCTTTTTTTTATTTTTATTAAATATTTATTAAATTACTATTAAATCGGGAATTTAAATAAAATATATAATATTATCTTTATTTATATATAGGTAATAAAAAATTATTAAATAGTTTTAAATTTCTATAATAGTTATTTTTTTAAATTTATTTATAGAAATAATAATTCTATTTTTATAAATAAAATTTTAATAATATATATTTAACGGTTATTTAATAATAGTTTAGTAATTATATTAACTTTAGTAAAACCTATTTATATATATTTTATATTATTTTATTAAAAACCTTTAATAATAATAATAATAAATTAATTTTATTAATAATTATTTAGCTATTATTTAATAGCGATTTATTTTATTAAACTATATTATAAATTTATTATTAATAGATAATTTTTTAAATTAAATAAAAGCCATTATTTTTATTAAATAATAATTAAATTAATACGGAATGTTTTTTTTTTAAATAAATCTATTAAAGTTTATTTACCCGACCTATTTTATTAATCGCCTTTTTTTTTTTCTAAACAGTAATGCCTTAATTTATATCGGGCGTTAGCTAAATATTTAACCGGCTTTAATTCGTTTCTACTCTTTCTATACTTTTATGCTAATAGGGGGGGTATGTAAGTACCTATTTTTCAACTCCCCCGGCACTTTTTTGAACTCCCTCCGGACTATGTAATCGAAGTAAAACTAGGTACAATTTGGTCTGCTCATTCTGGCACGGCGCTTATTTTCTATAACACCTATTTTGGCTCAGAGACTTGGACCTGCAAATTACGTCACACGCCCCTAGCGCCGGTATCTAATACGAAATAATGTCCTGGGCATAGGAGTCGTTAGTTAGGTAATACGGCGTAAGCATAAACACTTCCACAGCCTCGTGTCGATCGCAACATTAAATGCACTATGTAACCATATCCTAATAATACTAGCGCCTATAAACGACGTATTCGACAATTGCCGTGTTACGCGTACCCATCAAATTGGGTCCTTGGGTTGTTGTATCGCAAGACTCAGCCTTGCCTGGACAAGCAACTTAGCTAGAATTAGGTAAGACGGATTTCAATCCCTGGAATCAGGGCGTCAGCCAAGGCCTAGCTAGCAGAGTGATCTTATATTGTAAATACTTATAGGCTGAGTTGTATGGGTATGTAAGTATTGTGTTGCATGTAGCAGGCACAGTATATAACAAAGTCTACCCCATCACTCATTTCTCTCTTTTGTGATAATAGCACGCTAAACTCAACTGCTCTTACTGTCTATCACATGAGGTCCGCTGTCTCTTCGCTCTCGTCAAATCTGCATACACCCTCGTTTCAAACCCATTTACATCTATAATCTGTTAGCTAGTGCCTAGCGCCTTCAGAAAGCCTCAACTTAATAGTTGTTGCTTACCAGCTAAGACTATACAACCACAAGAAAACCCAAACAAACAAATCCAAATAAGCGATTGGACCGCTAGCGCCCTATATACATACCTCCCAATTCATCTATCTTATCCACCATGCAATTCTCGTCCGTCCTGAGCTGCCTCACTCTAGGTGCCGCGGCGGTCTTCGCCATGCCGGCCAACGATCAGCTACAGGCCAGGAGCTGCTTTGATTGCGAGAAGAAGACGGTCAATAAGTGTGGAAACACCGACTGGTGCTGTCTTAAGGACGCCATCAAAGACAACAAAGACGTGTGCGGATCATGCAGCAACTACCTTCGGGAGGCCGAGTCGAAGTGCAAAGCGGGCGTCCATACTTAAAGGGGACAAGCGAGAATGAAACCGGAGGAAAGCATACGTTCGCCATCTCCATTGAGAAAGAGGCTATCAATAGCTACCCTAATTGCCTAATTCTGTTGTGAAGAGGGGAAAGGGCAAAGGATCACAAGCTAGGGTGCTTGAGGAATATTATGGGCTTAGGTCTACCGATTTCTGTGCAACTTCTGTCATCTCTTACCAAGCTGTATATAAAAGATTTTCAAAATATCAATAACCAATCAGCCTCAGTAAGATAAGGTGCTGTAGCTGAAGTATCATTTCGGTGTAATGTTTATAATCTCTCATATAATATTTCTATATATGATGATTGAGAATTCTACTCTAGTAAGAGATCGACTTCTGGAATCACTCTAGCTATATGTTTCTTAGTCGGGTACTAAAATAACCCTTAAAGTCGATACCATTAAATTTACCCCTGAATTTGTTGCAATTAAATCTCTTGCTAATGACTTGAAAAAGGTAGGTTGGTTAGTTAAACTAGTTAAAAGGAAATAAAGGTGGTGTGTCCGGCAACCTGCAAGATTAAAGTGCTGACCTATATTTAATCTATCATCAATCGATTGGACCTTCATAGCACAGCTGCATCTATCATTTAAAGACGATCTTAAAGAATCAGATAGGCTTGCAAGTACCTAATTTCAAACGATGGAGTTGTTACGGCTAGCTTATAGACCTATTTTCAATTTAGATTAACCGTTCTAGAAACCAATAAGACACTGGCCTCACCAGTCTGGCTTAGCGAAAGTCGATATAATACAGCTTAACCTCCCAGAGGCTTCGATACCACGTAGGGATCAGTATGCGAACTCCTCCTTGACGAGCTTCTCAGATAGCTTCCAAAGCCTCTCAGCTCCATCACTTGAGACCGCCAGAGGATTCGCCATGTTCGAAATTTGACAATCCACGAGGTAGGCCCCGTAATTTTCCTTCCCGTCCTTCGTCCCGTCAATCCTTAGCTTCGGATCCAGGGCAGCCACAAGACTCGTCGCCGCTCCCGCACCCAGGGTTTTGTATTGAAACACTCCCTTCTCAGACATGCTCTTGATTGCTTCCAGGGTTTTTGGCAGTGTAACCCTCCCCAGCTCCGTCTTGATGACCCCCGGATGAACCGCCAGGCTCAGGATACCGTACCGGTCATACAACCTTCTAGTGGCCGCAATACTAAATAGCACATTTGCCACCTTGCTCTGGTTGTAGCCCTCGAGTGGCAGGTAGGTTTTGTCTTCCAAATCTTCTGTCTCTCCCCACATCGCGTGTATCTGGTACACGGGCTGCTCCTCCTGAGGGAGATCCTTGTTCTTCTTCTCGAAGTTGATATCGCTCCATCGCATAGAGGCGGCCATGGGAGACGCCGAGGTGACGTTGATGATCCGCGTGGCCCCCTTCGGGTTGCCCTCCGCGGCCTTGAGGAGCTTCGGCATGATCAAGCAGGTGAACAAGAAATGCCCCAGGTGATTGGTCGCGAAGTGCATTTCGATGCCGTCCTCGTTGATGGTGCGTTCGGGGAGATTCATGATCCCGGCACTGTTCACGATGATGTCGATAGTTGGCACGTCGGACCAGGAAAGAAGTTGGGCCGCCGCAGCCCGGACGGTCCTCTGAGTCGAGAGATCGAGTATGAGAGCACGGTAGTCGACGGTGGGGAACTGGGCCTTGAGTGCGTCGATGCTCTCCTGGATCTTGGATGGAGTGCGGCCTGCAAGGATAAGATGGGCGGGGTGTTGGGAAGCCTATATAATAGATACATTATAAGGTGTTGTGAGGCTCTAGTAGGAATACTGTTACTTACAAATGCCTGAGCAGTAGAGAACCCGATTCCTCCACGGTTCACACCCGTGACGAGGACGGTCTTACCGTGGATTCCGTCAGAAAAGGCTTTGGCAACCTCCAAGGCCTCAGTGTTGGCATTGAATTCGGAATGCGTTGTAGCCGCCATTTTGGTAATTGTATGGACGTTTCACGTTGAAGTAGAATATACAAGGGACGGATTAGGAGTCTGGATTGTCGAGAACATACAATGGATATCTGAGATAATCACTACGAGTTCTCTTACCTGAGGCAGTTCTAATATTTTATATCTACTACGAATACCCCCATTTGACATAGACTTGTCCCTCGCCGGCGTTAAGCAGTCTGTGTTCCGTAATCCCTTAAGCATGGAATTAACGGAATTAGCCACTAACTGCTAATTACGCCTTGATACTTACCAAAAGCTTCATCACCGCCCTCTAAAATTACCTAAGATCTATACAGCAGGCAGCGAACAATACAGTAATAGGTGTTTAGTTCCCGTTAGTGGGAATCCAAGACATTGTGGCTTAGGTAGTTCAAGGTAGTAAGAGTCTAGAAACGAAACTATATTCAAAGCTGAACGGAGTCGGAACACAGCATTTGTCCGAAAACCCTGGAGCTAAGAAAAACATACCTAAAGAAGTCTTAGGCAGAAAAGTGTTGCGTCCATCATGGTTTCAGCCATGATAATTGGTAGTGTCTAAAGAAGTTTTAGGCAGAAAAGTGTTGCGTCTATCATGGTTTCGGGATGATTGGCAGTGTCTAAAGAAGTCTTAGGCAGAAAAGTGTTACGTCCATCATGGTTTCGGCAATGATGATCGGTAGTATGATGGAACAACAAGAACTAGATACGCGGTTCCAACGGCTGCGTATAGAAAGAACGGCTTAAGGACCTCCATTCTCCTAGACGAAGCTATCTGGCTATGGTGTGCATATATGTCGTGATGATGGAGGAAGAGAGAGGCATGCAACCGCAACTATGTAGGTGGCCTAGGTATGTGGGGCTATGTCACCTGACTGGTAGTAAATAAGGATATGAGTGTGTCCCCTGAGTGGTGCCCATCTGCTATTTTATATGCGTAGATACTGTGTGGCTGTGCTGTGGCTTTGCCACGGTATTAGTCTTCCCACGATCAGCTAGCTAGCTTAGATCCTAACTTAATACAACATCTTCGGCCCTTATTTGCAAATTCTTGATATAGCACAACAATACTTAATGTATGTGATAAGCAGTCATGTCTCATGAGTCAATTAGTTTTGTGAGTGAGATAATGTAGATCTTTGGGACGAGATTAACAGTTATAAGTTCTATAATTATAGATGTTTAGCAAAAGATGTTAGAGTAAAGTGTTGCATTAATGGTAATAAGAATGAATATTTAAAAGAGGTCATATGAATTCTTAAATAATTACTCACAACTTCTGCAAGTGTAGCTTGATAGAATGAGTGATTAGAAGGGTTCGATCCTAATATGATAGCACAGTCTTATGTGTGTGATCAAGACAGTTGAAACCAATATTGAAGATAAGACAAAGCTTAACCATGTTCCTCGGCTGCTTGGTAGTTATATATGACTAGAGGCTGCGCTTACGCTTGCAACAAAAGCCTTCCGTTAGGAACAGCCGAACTTTTACCGAATCCTTCCCTATTGCAGTAGAGTCCTTAACCCTCTCCCCCAGACCCCCTCCAAAAGCCCCTTCCTAACGGAAGGCAATCGGGTTTATGAGCTTATCGGGTTATTGATCAAAGCATTCTTTATGGATCGGTTAACTACATTGATAGGTACCCAGGCAGCCAGGCGCCTGTAACAAAACTCCTTATCGATACGTACTTGCTGCAGAACACGGTGCCCTTGCCAAACCTCCGAGCCGACAATACCCCCACCCCAAACCCGCAAGCAGGCCTGAATCTAGATTGATACCAACCTAGTGTTCAAGAAGGCTGAAAGAACGGGCGTGCGTGAGTTCGTGCTATTATGTACACCATCGTTTACGAAAGACGCGCCGAGCATATAAGATAGCACAAGCACACATCTGGTCTAACGTCTGGTCTATCCCAGACATCATGGATGTTTCATGAGAATGCACGCGACGCGATCCAACTGCCTTTCATTTTACCACGGATGCGTCCAGTAGTCATTGTCGCAGTCGCATTCGCATTCACTTGTTCTCCAGGATGTCGCTCATTCAGGTCGAGGAGTATGTCATCTTCCATCTTCCGTTTTACCTATGTAACATCATTATTGACCTCGAGTTTCTTCTAGCTTGGTCTCATACCAACTTCGAACAAGCTACCTCAGCGAAGTAGCTGATGGGGTTGGTGAGCGTCTTCTTACCATCAACGACAGCTTCCTCAATACCGCTCCTTTCAAGGCTGCTGGCTGGCGATCAAATCCAATACATATTAAACGAATTCATTCCCCTCCGATACCTACTGCCATTGCCTCCGAATATTTCCAGGCTGCGCCTCGTTCAGCTGGTCTGACACTTGAAGATGAGCCCGAAGAAGGCGGGATGCTGACCGGTGGCGGGGGGGATACCTTGGGCCCTGGATCCGCTGTTAAACGCCGCAGGGAGAGGCGTCGAGAGCAGATGGAAGAAGATGACAGCAGTGATTTAAGCGATGAGAGTGACGATGACACCGATCAGAGAGCTGCTCAGCAAATAAGGTTTGCGAAGATGCCAGTCAGGAATCGCGCAGGATCGTCACCCATTCAATCCTCCAACCTGCGCCAGATCACCACCGTGACATCCCCGCGCGCTGCCCCGGGTGCTCGACGAGGTTCTCAATCTGCGTTGGAAACCGTCAAGGAACGAGCACGGCGAGACACAGTAACTAGTAGTGAGGTTTCGTCTGACAACGAGTTCGATGCTTCCGGCTTCCACAAGCAGAGGGAGGCGGCGAGAGCTACGGCGAGAGCAAATAGATCTCAGTCTAAGTCTTCCACAGAACCAGCACAGGGCGTTGAAAGAAAAGATAGCGGACTGCTTGTCGAAGAAGAGGACTCCGACATGTCGGATACTTCATCAGCCTTCGTCGAAAGCGTCGATTCAACTTCGATTCTGGATACCGTTGAGAACCCCAACGTTGGTGCTTCTCCTGGTCAGCAGGTCGTTGGCACTGTGCCAAAGCAATTGCTCCGCCAGTCTACGGTTAAGAAGCCTCAGCCGCCACCGCAACCCCAGATGCTCCAAGCCCTTCCGCCCCCACGACCTATGAGCACGATTCGACCACTAAGTATGGTTCAGCCCCGAAGTCTACTCTCAGACGGCTTTAAAGCAAAGAAAACCAAACCTGCCCTGCCTTTTGATATGTTTGCTTCCCTGTCCGGCCAAGGCGACCCCGATCCTCTCAAAATACGGATATACGCTCCATTCTCTACAAATCCAGACAAGCCGTTCGAAGTTCTTATAAGGCGGAACATCCAGGAAGCCGATGGTACCCTCAGACCCGTAACGATTGCAGAATTAATAGGATTAAGTCTGTGGAGATATCACACGGAGAAGCTCGAGCCTCCGGTGCCAGTCGACAAGTTGAACGTGAATTGGTGGACATTGAGAATGGTTGAGGAAGGCGGCGATATTGATGATGACTTTGATCCTTTAGACCGTAAAAAGCCCGTCAACGCGTTTACTACAGTCAACAACAGGCTGGTGAGGTCGCGAGGACCTAACAAGACCCATGATGATTTTGCACTAGTGCAAGCTTCTGAGGCGGACTTTGCAGACAATCAAGCTCAAACACCACAGTTCGAGCAACAAGACACAGTGGAGGAGGTCATAGACGAGGAAACCCCAAAGAGCACACCACAACCCCAAGCTCCGTTATTTACTCCATCACAGCCACGATCAAATCCCATCATCACAACAACTTACCGCCTGGATGGGCCACTGGCCGATAAGCCGGTAGCCCCTGTCTCGGCCCCCACCGCTAACAGAGGACAACATAAATTCTTGCGAGTTCATATTCTCTCATCTGACGTTGCACCTGGGCAGATGGTCACTTTAGATGTCACCACGGACATGTATCTCGCCGAGATCCTTGATCTAGTCTGCCGAAAAAGGCAGCTAGACAAGAGCAACCACGTTCTCAAGCTTCCCGGCTCCGGGGCGGTGGTCTATGTGGACCGTGCGGTCTCATCCATCGGCAATGTTACGGACCTCGAACTCCACCGCCGCCGCTTCGCAACGGACGGCCCTCTTACGCTGACAGGGTCCCCGAACAGCCCTTCCCCTAAGACACATATCTGGAACGATAACCAGAAGGAACAAAAGGGGAAAAAGAAGCTCATGACGACGCATCCCCTTGCTCAAGAGGCCATGAAGCAAGACGAAGCCGGTAGCGGAAATGTAAACTATAAAAAGTACACGGTGTGGCGCAAGCAGACAATGAGATTCGTCGGGATGAACGAACGGATGCTTGCCATCGACGGCGAGTATGTTTATATTATGCCGTCCTCCGGCGGCAAGGCGACGCGCGAAGGTGGCAAGACCACCACAGTCCATTTTAGCAATGTGATTGGATGCAGTGTGTCGCGGCGTCATCCAACCCACTTCAAGGTTTGTCCCATACTCACCTAGGTCTCCCATCGACTCACAATTACTGACACCGCCGTAGTTACTTGTGTATAAGGCCACGGAGAGCAAGAGATATGACTTCGAGGCCAAGAACACCCAGGAGGCGGCAGAGATCGTGCGTGAGCTGAAAAAGGGTGTCAATCCATATAACAAAGACATTTAGTAAGTGCCTTGTTGGAGATGATATGGCATACGATGTCTTGATGTAGGCCTCTATCTCGACATAGGTCTAGTTGCAACGAGAGACTACTTGTCTAGTGCTTTTCGCGCAGCCCAACAAATGATGTTTCGTTGATGATCTACCAATGATCTCCGCGTAGAAATGAATGTGGACCGCCCAAATCCTGCTACATGTCTCGACTACCCGTAATACATACTATGGTCATCCAGTCAAGTATACCTAGAACTACTTGGAGTAATTGCTGGATAGATTCGATCACTAAGCCGGTAAATAATGCTGTTAGGTGATGCTAATGGAAATGAATGGCAAAGAACCTGAGGCGTGCGAACCGATTACTGTCCAACGCATAGTACCGCGGCTGGTCTAGTAAATACGGCCATTCAGGGTCGCCTATACTATGTAAACCGAGAAAGCGAATATGAGAGGGATGAATGAACTGAGGAAGTCTAGCCACGAAAACTGGACTGTGATATAGGTACCGACGACATAATAACCAATAGGCTTCCGTACGGTGCGTGGCCAAGGTTGAATGAAACTCGAGTAACGCTCACTCGGTGTCATGTCTAACGCACTGGCAATCCCAAAAAAAGTATACGGCTGTGGCTGGCCTAAACTCGCTAGAAGTAGGAGGAACTTACGACCTTGGCAATTCCGTCTATACGCCTGTTGGTTATATATATATATATATATATATAACTATATGCGAGACAGCGAACTTGAAAACGAGGGTTGACGGATTCGTTCGCTAAGGCTGCCGGTGTCTATTCGTTGGCCTCACATGAAGTTAACAGCATAAACTACCATACTTGGTGAAGTCGTATATAGTATCATCAAGCCTCCTATTAAACACTGACTGGTGAAAGCGTCTTCAGTATAAATTCGACAAAAAGCAGAAACCTATATCCCCTGCTTTCTAGCAACCTGTGTATTTATATTTCCTTGACCTGGCATGAGCCTAGGTAGCCAAAACCCACTATACCACCTTCCCATAAAATCGGCCAGATTGAGTTAAGCATCTCTTTGCTAGGTAGGTATAACTTTCAAGTAGGAAAGTTAAAGCAGCACCTAGTTGTTGAGCTGAGGGTCAAGGACTAGTACAGTGCAAGGACTCTCGTGACATTACATATATATATCAGCCTCCCTCCATGTGTGTAGATAGCTGAACCTCAAGTCAATCAAGTCTCATTAATACCGTAATTCAACGCTAGTAATACTTGCTCCGTGCCGTAATCCCACAACATAGGACGATCATGTAGAGCGTCTAGCTCACATACAAAATACATAACCAATTTCTTATCCCCCCCCCCCCCGGACTCCTAACTCCAAAATTGAGCACACGATGCTCGATGTCCCATCTGTGACTATCTCATCGGCGAAAAAGCACCTCCAAACCAGCTCTGCGTCGCAGATTACCTAATCAAAATTATACCATCGAAAGCCATGCTCCGGGTGTTCAGCTGCTTCACAACGCCCATCAAAATGGCTCATATACCGAATCTGCCATGCCAAAGTTCTTCCAATCTTTCACCCTCTCAAGGAAGGAATCCTCGCCAAACCTATCATCTTGGACCGTTGCCAGCATACCTCGAGCCAGCGGACCGTGCGTGCGGATCGTGTCGAAGAAGGGCTTGAAGGTGGCCTCAGTCTCTGGGCTCTTTGGCGGGTACGTCGGGATTACCTCACACATCTCGTGTAGGTACTCAACGAAAAGCTGCGCACTGTTTTGGCCCTTAGCATCATAGCCTGAGTTCCGGACGACACCGCACTTACTAGAAATCCCTTCTGCCGCGCCACTGTTGGTTTTCCTCTCGCATGAGGAAGGTCGAGAACGCAGGGAGGTCGAGTGCGACCGTCGGGCCCCACAGGGTCTTTATGAACCTTCCCAGAGGAAGGAGCATCGGGAGGCGAAACTTCCATACGATAGTATTCCCCATGTCGCTCTCCCGTTTTTCGGCCATCACGAAGTCCAGGTTGATGCCTTTGTAATTATAGTATTTTCCAGGGCGCTGTGGCATCGCAAAGTCATCTCCCGGGCACAGGGATAAGCGTAAAGCCGCCCGACGACATGTACGGTCCACTCCCTCGTCGTTTGGAACGAAGATCGTCTCCTTGAAATCGAACACGAGCAGCGTGGAGTAGTTCTGCGAGTCCTTCTCGGTGCTTGGCTTCTTGAGGACCTCGAGGCTAATGTATTCCACATTCGCATACCGGAGCTTGTAGTATTGATCCTGCCGAGAGCGAAACTCGAAGATATTCTCGACTTCACGAGGCCCTGAGAGGAAAGCTGTAAAGGGGATGACGAAATCGCTCTGCTCAAACGGAGAGGTAGAGAACTCGGCTCCGGGTTGGGTAGTGGTCGCAGACATCGTGAGTCCACTATATTAATATCACGCCTCCAAGATCTTGTCGAATACAAAAGCAGCCTATTGTGGGGTTTCAGAGTAGAGGTTGAGATGTTCATCTCCAAACGCCTTCACATTCCTACCTGACCGAATAGCTCATATTTATACACATTTTTTTCAACAGAGGGAGTCAGAGCTGAAAGTTTGTGCCTATGACTCCGACCGGTGACTCGTAGTATTTGAGAACAGAGAAAACATCGGATTTGATATCACCAACATCCATACCGATGACAAGAATAGAAATACGAGAGCAAGCAAACCAACTTGTACAACATGTTATCTTCAACTTTATTTTGTTGCCCAGATGAACGTTTGCGTCGATAGAACCGGGCAAGAATCTCGGTGTGGGGGTTAAAAGGCGAGGCTATGCTGGTAATGTGGTTGAACCGGTATGGGGGCATGACTGGGCATGACCCGGCCCGGTGGTTTTACGTTGGTCATGCGGCGGCAACTACCGAACTACCAACATAATATGTGTGCTGAAATCGTTTTTGACTCGTCGCCTTACCCAAGGTTAGTCACTCAGTCGGCCTCCAATCATTGTCTCTTCCGATTAGCTTAATCCTACATCAATACCACCCAATGCTAGGTGTAGGTTAGGTCTTATACGAGATACCCTGCTCAGCTAACTTTATTATATATCAAAATGCAGGTTTACAAGTGACATATGATGCATGTCTCAGGCACCGCTTATATTACCTGAAGATGTCTAGGTAGGACGACGTCGGTCCCAGGAGAAGACATAAGGATGCTGTCACAGGTCCTTCATCGAACAACACGACGCGCAACGCGTCTTCCGGTGATTATCCTGGCGGAATATGGTTAATTATGTGTTCGGATTGGAAACGAATACACGTTTGTGCGCTGAGTAGAGTTTCATGCTACATGTAGGTTCAAGACATACATAATTGATGCTACTTTAGATACTCTTCCTAGAAGAAGGGCTTGGGCGGAATACAATATGGATAGAAATGGAATCGTAAAAATGGCATTTGCTCTTAGCCATTCCCTCTGACATTAATACTACGTAAGTACCCAAGACAACATCAATGATTTTGCTGCTACATGTATCTAACTAGAAGATCAACCAGTCCGTTGGTGGCTTAGATAAAGAAGTGACATGTCACGATGGTGCTGAAATCATAATGCTGCTCGTTCCCTATGCGAGTTATCTGGTTGGCCAATTCCTAAGCTACAGGTGTACAGGAGACTGGTCAGGCCTACCTAGGTACCTTAGGTAGTCAGGTGAAGACTGCATCGGACCGTCTACTAAGTTGGTTTGTATTTCAAGTCGAACAGGAGGAACTGAACCGGAGGGGACGTACCATCAAATTGATCAAGTCTACATTCAGTTACACGAGAATGCAGTATACATGTACTTGGTAACTAGGTACATATATCTGGGATCCCTTCGCTATGTACTTCATGTAACGGGTAACTCATGCCGAGAAATTGAGTGATCTCAGGAAGCAGGTACCTAAGATACATGTAGGTAAACAGGCATTGGACATGTTCCAGGTAGATGGGAGGAAGACAAGCCCAGGGCTAGCAGGTGTGTGAAACTACGGTTACACGCAAGGATGGGTCACAGTGTCACCATATGACAGCACCAAGTACCGATCTGTAAGGCAGGTAGCAAACAAATACACTGGCTGCTGGAGTACTTGATGATGCGGACGACGGGTGGTGGCAGTAGACCGTGGGAGTTGATATGAATCTCATATTAAAACCTCTTAAAAAGGGGGCTATCACGAATACGCTGCACTTGTACGGAGAGCAAAATCTGTTGATGGAAAATTAATTTCTACGGATATAAATGTGTATCGTCTCCCAACCCCAATCATCACTACGGAAGAGGTACGAAAAAATAATTCGAATAATATAATTGATTTCCGGCGTTGTTGACTGTTCCTCTTTCCCTCCTCCTTCCAACTTCCCAAATAAATCGAAGCATCTACCGGGCAACCGTCACAATCACTCTTAATCAGGTACCTGCGTACTCGTGCATCTGCCACCATATAAACACGTCAACTCAGTCGACCTTTACACAAACACACACAAACACTTCTTCCACTTCCACCTTCCACACTCTTACCAACCGCTCTCTCTCTCTCTCTCTCCCACACACAACTTTCTTTCCTATTGGTATCGTCAACGTCCTCAAGACAAAAACCATCGTCACTACCTGACAACCAAGCATCGTCTACTACATACATCTTTCCATCATCAAAGCATTTTCGTCAAGATGCAGCTTCTCAAGACTGTCGTCGTCTTTGCTCTGGTTGCCGTTGGCATGGTAAGTTTTTTTTTCCATCATTCTCTCCTCATTGCTGTCCTGTCACTTGCTATCCCATCTTCCTCCATCTTACTTAGCTTGACTTCTCGTCTCCTCTCATAATTGCCTACTCACTTCACCTTGCTGTCACATTTGTAAAAAAATTTTGTACTGACCTCACTCTTTCCACACAGGCCGCTGAGGCCGCCAAGGAGGAGACGTGCACCTGCGAGGCCGTCACCACCACCGTCACTGCTAGCGTTCCCGGCATCAGCGGCGAGTCCTCTACCACCTCGGCTACTGTTGAGTCCGCCACGACTTCTACCTCTGTCCTTCTTACGGCAACCTCCAGCTCTATTTCCGGCACCCCTGTCATCGGCACCACCACTGAGACCTCGTCTGCTCCTGGTGAGTCCACTGCCACCGGTACTGCTTCCACCACCGTCACTGAGTCCGAGACAACTGGCACGGAATCCTATGCGACCGAGAGCACTGGCACCGAGGTTAGCACTTCCACTGGCACTCTGACCGAGACTTCTGCTGCGTCTACCGCCACCGCTAGCGAGTCTGAGTCTGGCACCCACTCTCCGGGAACTTCTGCCACCAGCGCTCCTCCCACCTCGGCGGCTGCGGCCTTGCCTACTGGTGCCTACGGAATGGGTGGCGTTATCGGCGGCGCCCTTTTCGTGGCTATGGCCAACATCTAAGGAAGGTAGAACGGTGGAACCATTCTCGCAATTCACAAGTACAGGAGGATGATCTTTCCCCTTTTTTCATTGTTCCATTCCGTGGATACGTACCATACTACCACAGCTACTTTGGTATTCCTTGGCCGGAGATGATGGAGGCTTAATGATGAAAAAAAGGAATTGTACTTTATGGTTCTCTGCGTTGCATACTGATGATGTCTTCATCATGCGGGAAAAGGGATAATGAATGTGCCGAGATTTAGCACGAGGGTTCACCGTCATTGGTTTCGAGGGTTTCTCATAGGACAGGAACATGATACTCACACCAATAGGCTGGCTAATAATATATCCCTGACTACTGCGACTTCTGGCTTGTTTATTTTGTTATCGTGATCATTTCTGTCGGCCGTAAATATGTTCGGACGTATGTTCCCTGGGTAACATTTCCATCTCAGCCCTCTTCAAGCTTATCTAGATACCCTTGAGGACTATAAATGAGGTTCATGACCCACCAATCAGCGAGAAGCTCGTCGCCGCCCTTGCGTCAATCGCTACGCGCCTTTCACGTTAGCCTCAATTAATAATATTACGTAGCAACGCTATCACTTGACAACAGATTCCCTATCCATAGACTGACTAGACTCTGGTTTGACCTATTTTACTAGAAGTAAGGTCCAATCTTGGGATGACCTGTGCTATTTAGGTACTTCTGAAGTGAGGCCACCATGAAGTAGGCAGCGTTACCAATTCCATATATTCTCGCTTAATTACAACCGACTACCTAGTCCACCGTGCTATATTATCTTTGTACAAGAGAAGAGGAGATACAAAATAAGCTCCCTTTCTGCCTCCCTTCCTCAAACACAACCCACTCCTCCCCCCTTCGGTAGCATCCTCGCTTCCGTCAATTCAACGGGGCGTAGGTCGATGGAAACTGGTCTGTCCTCATCGTATTGTTGGTAGACGGACATGCTAGTCCTACACACGTCCACGAGTTGGCCGAGATTCAAGTCTAATTCTGGCACCCATAAATAAACTTTGACTTCTCTAACGATAGAACAGCCCGTCTAGAACACCATCGTCATGTTCGTGGCACCCGGCCTCGCTCGAATTAAAGTACCTGGTGGTGCTCCCGATGAACCGGAATGCCCGGTTCGTGATCTAGGTAGTCCGCAGCCACAGTTGGGACCGGTATTATCGTGCTGCGATTCTGCGGCCCATCGTCATTGTATTTTACTAGGGGATAACTTGGGATTCTTTTCATCCCCTACTGTGGACCGGAAGGCTCCTGTACAATAACAATAGCCAGACCTCGATAGGAGTAATGCTAAGATAACACCTGCCAGCAACAGCAGAAGCAGCAGCAGCGCACTACCTGATGTCTAGATACCAGCACAGGTGATGATATCTTCCTCCGAAAATCACATATACGCGAAAATTATCGGCAGCGCCGGCTACAAGACGTCCTTGAAATGGGCTTGCAACCTTGATAACCATATCATACTAGACCGGACAGGCGCAAGTACGTCGACTCTAGGAACATGATGGAGTGGGCAGGCATTTTACATCGAAAACTGGCTTCTATAGTAGAAGTTGCGTTAGCCTCTACGTCGACAATTACGACAGCACAAGGGCCATCATTGCGAAATTAAACTACAGCCATCATGATGGCGCACATACTAGACGAGCACTACCTCTGGACTAAGAAAGGAATTCCCGATGACTCTTCCGCCGCTGCTATGCGCGATAAAACAACGACAAATATTGCGACCAGCGAGATTTTACATCGGGGTCCAAAACAGCAAGATACTAAACAACGAAGGACGGCGTTCCTCTTAACCAGATAAACTATTCAATCTCCAACGATAACCACGAACAACCTCAACAGATCACAACTTCGGCCTGTCCCTCGCGCTATCCATCCTCTTCCCCTCATCGTCCTGCTCTCTGACCGTCAAGACCGGCAGCTCGGCCGGCATGATGCGCCGGGGCGAGGACCCGGGCACGAGCGCGTACTTGGAGAAATCAGCGACGCCCTCGTGCTGCCGCATGAAGTCCTCGTCGAGCTCGAGCCGCCCGTTGACGTGCGCCGCGGGCGCCCGCAATACGGCCAGCACGGCGTCGGAGAACACGGTCGCCTTCCTGAGGTCGCGCGCCTCGTCCGGGTTCTTCTCCGTCATGTTGCGCGTGGCGGCGGATTCGATTGCCTTTCGTTGAGGATGATCAGCTAGGTGTAGTATGCTTTCACGGAAGAAAAAAAAAAAGACCGGGGACGGTGGATGGGGGAGAGGGGACGAGGGATACTCACCACTGCGGGCCAGAGACTCGTGATGGCCATGTCGGCGAGGCCCTGGCGCTGGAAATCCATGGCGAGCCCCTGGGTGAGCACGCTCATGCCCATCTTGCCCATCGCGTAGGCCGTCTTGCCCCGGAAGAAGCGGCTGTAGATGGGCGGGCTCACGACGACGATGCGGCCGCGGCCGCGCCGCCTCAGGTGCGGCAGGGCCGCCTGGACGGTCCCGTACAGTCCCTCCGGGTTGACCCGCTGCATCAGCTGGAAGCGCTTCATGGGCGTGTCTTCCACCGACGCCCACCAGATGGCGCCGGAGTTGTAGACCAGGACGTCGAGGCGGCCGTATGTCTTTCCGTTATCAGTCAGTCGGTAGGTCCTAGATAATTGCAGCTAATATACCTAGTAAAACTGGCATGGGATTGGGTAGCTAGGTAGGTATACTTCAATGGTCCTTTCTACTAGTCTCTCTATGCTGGCGAAATCTCTGACGTCGACTGGAATGGCGGTTGCCTGTCCCCCTAGCTCTATTATCTCCCGCTCAACTGTGCTGATTGTTGATTGCGGAGAGTTTGGATCTGGTGGAAACGGCACGATGTTCTGGGCATCACTGGTCGACTTGGCCGAGACGACGACTGAGTAGATATTGTCAGTATATATATATATATATTGTATATCCAGTAGCTAAAAGGCCGATGTACTGACGCACCGGCATACCCATTCTTTGCTAAGTCAATAGCTATCTGCCTTCCGATACCTCTTGATGCGCCAACAACAAGCGCTACCTTTCTATCCATGGTGCACAGGCTGACACTTTCAAGTTTCAAGGATTCATTGAGCTTAGAGAAGGGGGAAAAATCAGGTTTACATATATTTACACGTCCAAGAAAAATTGTATCAGAATAATCAGCAATAAAGAAATGATGATGTCGAGGTTAAGATCGAGGTAGCAGGAGTACCTGAGTATGTACATAACCGGTTATATACATCAATGGTCATGATCACTAATCCAACTTTAGTGGGTCTCATAAGCAACCGAGGTATCTTATGTACTATGTACGAAGTACTCCGTCCTGATTACCTTCTAAATCCCCCTTTCTAACAATGCATGTTCTATGCTATATACAGAGGTACGAGGACAGCTTAAAGGTATCTGTATAGTGAGACATCACCCTGGATACTAGAGTGTAGGTAGGTTCTTGCTTCAATGAGCACGTCGATCCTCAGTAGAGCCACGGTCCTGCAGAATTGACGGTGTTAGTCGATAGGTAGGCAACTCTTCCAGAAAGAAGAAGAAAAGACTGACCAGGTATAAACCGATTCACCTGTTCCCTATGCGTTGGTATTTTCAAGACTTCTCTATGTATAGCATTCATTGCCTTGAGAGCATCATCTGCACTCACAACTAGCCTTTCCACCAAAAGTTGGTTAGCAGAGTAGCCAACGTCCATGAGCTAGGGAGCGAACTCACGAAATACTTATTTGACTTGCGCCTTGACTCGTCAGATGGATGTTAATCTGTGCTGAAGCCAAAGCTGACATAATTTCGTCTGTAGGTTGTTAGGAACTCGATAGGCGCTCATTGGATAATATCCCTCAAGACATGGTAGAGACTTACTGGACACCCCGACCATATTGCGCATCTTATGGCCGACTATCGTCACGATGGACATGTTCTGAGATATCGAGACCTTACCAAACCGTTCGAGTTCCTCCTTGAGCCTCGGCATCGCGCTTGAGTCATCCGGTGATTGTACGGCCAGGCTAACATGTCTTTCGCTCGTCGCCACCAAGTCTACAGGAATCATATTTCGCTCGAGGCGATCAAAAACCTGCGTCAGGAAACCCTGAGACTTGGTGTTTCGATTGCAGATGACATTGATAAGAAATATGTCATCTTTGACCGTCACCGCGGTAGGCTGCCTACGCTCCTGCTGAGCACCATAGTATCCATTCTTGAGCATAAAACTCGATACTGGAGTTATCGCTCGGGAAGAGTTAAGTGAGTCGTCGCTTGAATCGCTCACTGGGCTATAAGGCGCGGGAGATCCTGCCGTTGGGTATATTATTGTGCCATTTCCTAATGGCTTGAAGACGTTTTTCAGCCGCAAAGGGATGCTAGCGTCCCGAATTTGGTCCATTGTCAATGGATGAATAACCTTCGGCATGGTCAGCAGGTTGGCCTCTGGGCAGATCGTCAGATCGACTCACTTCGCTTCCATAATATGTGAGCTCCGCTGCTTCTTCGGGGGTAACTGTTGGCAACAATCGCGCCGACGGCACCTTTCTCGGATCCGCGGTGAAAATTCCATCAACTTCTTTCCATATCTGCAATTCTGTCGCATCGACGGCCACTGCACACATGGCTGCGCAGAGGTCCGAATAACCTCTCCCCACCGTCTGGAGTAGCGAGTTAGGCATTATGCCAAAGAAACCTAGCAAATTTAGCCCTTGTCTTCAAGTTAACAAGTAGGGCGCCCTCTTACCCGTCACAATGGGGATGGCATTCCTACAATCACGAACACGCGTAGCTATTTGATTAGCCACAATGTGATAGAACCTCGAACCTAACCTCTTAAGCGCTGCCACCTGGTCGTGAATGGATTTTCCGAAAGCCGAAGCTATCACATTGTCGAGGAAGACCGGTTTTGCCAGAATACCCTACGTTCATCTCAGTACTCTTTGTCCCTCGGTTTCCCAGTGTCTCGATGCCTCGGGACGGCTCACCATGCTTGTCAAACACGCCGCCACAATCATGCACGCCAGCTTCTCGCCGAGAGAGATAACGCGGTCTTTCGAACGCGGCGATAACTCACCAACGATCTGACTAACGTCAGCCTTACCCGCCGAGAAATGACATCACCGACTCTCACTTGCCTGCCCGGCCAGCAGAAACCTTTTGAGGCTCTCACACTCTTTTTCTATGCTGGATCTCGTCTCGTCGAAGACCTGTGGGAAACTCCGCGCGGCGGACGAGCTGGCAAAGGCGTCCAGCGCGTGTAAGTGATTCGCCTTGATCAAGTCCACCAAATCGATCAATTGCATCTGGGCCTCGACCCCCTGTTCGGCATACGTGATACATTTCAGCAGTAGGCTCGTGGTTCCACTTTCTTTCAGCGACCCGGAGAACGCGGAGCACACGACGATGAGATTGTGCTCCTCGCTATATTGGGGGATGATGACACTGCAGATCGTGTGCAACAGCTTGCCTAGGCTGGTACCCCCATACTTCTGGACCAGCCAGGGTCTGCTGTTTGGGACTGGTGCCGTTACCATGCTGGTGAGATTTTACGCGGCTCCGAAAAGGGGAGAGTGGTCGAGATAGAAATATACATGTGAGGGGAGCTAGCTATATGATATTCTACCTAAGCTAAATATACGTATATGTACGTTGCCATTTTTATGGCATCTCAACTACCTCTTTAGGTAGAAGCAAGGGGTCTGCCAAGACCCCCAACGGCCGAGAGCAGCCGGAAATGTTCACAGAAGGAAATCCATCATAAGCCAACAACGAGACGGGGTTGCATCACCCGGCTGGGAAGGGGGGCCTTCGATGCATGCAGAAGAAGAAAATGAAACCCGGGGCTGTCCGACTACATACATACATACCTCCCCTACATACCTCCCCTACATACCGCCTCGCATGGCCTCTCTCACCCGACCCAGAAGAGCAGGAAAGGCGAAGGAAAATCCCCGCATTAGGAATCTCTGGAGAATATCTGGTTACGACGATCGCGCCTAAAACTAGGATCCGTGCGTATGGCACGACGAGGTTCCAGATCCCGCCCGGCGTTTGCGACACGTAGGGCTGTCCCACCTTATTCTACGTATTTCCAAGATTACCTGACCTTCTTACCTTATTATTATACAACACGCATGTCCGACTCCCTTCCCTCCCTTTCCCTTTCCGGGCCATAATTGACGCGGTGTTTGGTGAATCCTCCCAAGGTTAGGTAGTACATGTAAGACCTAACGACTTTTACGGTCTCCTCGGTGAAATCCCCTATTTTACTTCGGCCGTACCTAATAAGGCGCGCTAGGTTTGAGGGTATGCGTAGGCTACTTGCCTCTGGGTTTGATGAGGGAATAACGCCCGTCGAGCCATTGACAGGATTGCTTATTGCCTATCGTATTTGCGAGATGCCGGGAGGCGAACCTGGTGGATCTCGCCGGGGAATGGTCTGCTCTAGTGTCGATTCCCATCACCGTCATCCCTCGCCTCAACTTCGGCCTCAGTATCGTACGGCATGTGAGCTCACGGGATGTGTGCTCATTTTTCTCCCCTCTTCGTATGATCGTGGTATTCATCCCGAAAAAAGTCTTAGGAGCCACAATTCCTCGCCCAGAGGCGACCGGCTTGGTTTTATTAGCTAGCTACTTCGATGCTAGTTCTGACTCCGTATCACTCAGCAAAGAGGTCATGCGCGGGTAGGCGGTCAAGAATCTAAAATATGGGCTAGTCCGCCCAGCTCGCCGTAGATCCAAATTTCAATATAGTAGACATTGCGCAATCGTGCCTATAATTATCTAATCGAAAAATCATGCGTCTTGGAAGAATAACCGTGAGATTTCGCTAGCTAAGATTAGTTAGGCAAGGCTCTATTATTACAATACACTAGTAGTAGTTCACAAGTCCATTTCCTCGCTCGCTCGCTTCACCAAGCCTCAACCTCCCCAGTTAAACTATCCCCACCAGGCCGCGTAGTAGTAGCAGTAGAATCGCCCTCGGCGAACCCAGCCTCCGCCGTAGTCACCTCGTAGAAATGGGGGAAATCCCTCTTCAGCTTCCCCAGTATCAGTGCCTGCAGCTGCTCGAACTCGAGCAGGAAGCCGTCGTGGCCGTCGGAGGACCTCAACCTCGCCAGCGTGGCGTCGGGGAGACACGCCGCCAGGCGCTCCTGCTGCTCGGGTAGGAACAGGGCGTCGGTCTCGACGCTGACGACGAGGGCGCCCGGCGGCACGCCCGCGAGGACCTCGCGCAGCGCGGCGTCGTGCTCAGGCGTGCCCGGGTCCGGCGAGCCCGCGGCCCCGGCGCTTCTACGGCCCAGCGTCACGTCGTGCGCGTCCATCTTGGCGGTGATGTGCAGGTAGCAGTTGGCGTCGAAGCGTCGGACGAACTTCTGCCCCTGGTAATGTAGGTACCCCTGGGCGGAGAAGGACGGCTCCCGCCGGGCCTCGGCGCTCCAGCTCTTCTTCCGCTCCCTCTCCGCGGCCGGAGCCGGGGCCGTCACCGGCGGCACGTCCGTCCGTGGTAGGTCGAGCGGCGGCTCCCGCACGGAGGCGGGCGCGGGTCGCGGCTTCGACCGCGCCGGCGGTTTGCGGCCGAACCGCGCGTCGAAGCTGACGCACGACCGGTACGTCAGCACTGCAACATCCAGAGTAAGTAATTGCTATTTTTGGGTGGTTATGGAGCCTCTAAAGCATGTTTCGGGAGCAATGTGTTCACACAAATTCCCAATTTGGCAATATGTACTCATGAGATGGTGACGGAAGGGGCAAAAAAGAACTCTGGAATTTACTCACTGGCGACCATGCGCGCGGCCGCGAGGCCCGCCGCCGGCTGCCCGTCGGGAACCGGCTCGTAGTCGCCGTCAGCGAACTTGGGGTCCGAGTAGATGCACTGGCGCTGCGTCTCGGCCCACGATATGCCCCAGGCGCTGTGGTCGGCGGCCGTCGCGATGGGGATGATGGATCTCACGTAGCCCGGCGTCGTGCAGAGGGGCCATTCGAGAGCGGTCATTCCGCCCATCGAGCCGCCGATCACGGAAGCTATGGAGCGAACGCCGAGGGCATCGAGGATGTATTTGTGGGCTCTGGTTGGAAAGCAAGGGGTTAGCATCTAGAAGCCCCTATTGTTACAATCCTATGGTGTAAAGGGGTAAGTTCACGTACCTCACGTCATCGCGAACCGTCGTCTGTGGGAAGTCACTAGCATACCGCGTCCCTGTTCGCGGATCTATCGTAAGAGGCGATGCGCTCCCGTATGGTGAGCCGAGGACATTGCCGCAGAAGATGAAAAAATGCGCCGGGCTACACACAGTCAAGGTTTAGTGAACTCTTTTTTATGTATTCCGGGTATTCTGAGTCTGCCTCGGAAGCCTTAATACTAGGGGCATCTCAAAAACATGGAATTGCCATCTCAAGACAAGCCAAGATTAGGAGTCAGGAACTCAGGAATACGTACTCAAAAGCTTTCCCATAGCCAACCAGTGGACTCCACCAGTCACTGATATCACTGCTTCCCGTCAGAGCATGGCAAACCACCAAGACGTTGTCACCGGTCTCGTTGAGCCTGCCCCACGTCTTGTAGGCGACTGGACAGGACTCAAGAACCTCGCCAGAGTCGAGATCAAGTCTTGGTATGAGTGCATACTTCTGCCCCTGAATCAAGTCCGCGTAAACATTTTGCGGATTGGGGTTATGATCGACAACTGTGCTGCGTGAGCAGATCTCCTGAGAGGGGTTCGAAGGCTCACTCACGAGCTGCCATTATGATTTAAGAGTCTGTTTTTCCGGCTCAACAACAACGAAGAGTGGTGAGCTATGAAAGTAGACTGCTAGAGACCGAGTAGCAAACATGCCATAGTCGAGCTAAGCACGGCCATAACAGTATATCCCTCCGTACACGTTCGGGACTATACCTGGGTCCCGACATATCGGCAAGCAAACTGCATATGCACTCCGCCAACCTGTACGCTCGTGAGAGCACGATGGGTACCGTTTGACAAATCTGAGACCGAGGCACAGAAGCTATGCATTCCCCCCTTATCGCCGGTATTCGGACAGTCAGCTAACGAGCCGGGATTTGCTTACTTCGGGATCTGCGTCGCGCCGCAGTGTAGTATTGTGCTGTGCCAGCACGCACACTAACCTACGGCCCCACAAACCCCCAGCTTATGCCATGCATTGGGGACGAAGGTGAGAATCTCCACTCGAGATCTTCTTGGCTGACGGTGGCCTATCAACGTGTCTGGTTCCTCGTGGTGCGTTGGGCGGCATCAGACGATGCCGGCAGGGCGTTTAGTCCGGATGTCTTCCCTGGGGGGCGCTTGTAGGGGACCGAATCCTCCCAGACCGACAGGAGCCCAACAACCGTACGTACAACACCGTCCAGTCCTGCACCGTTGTCCCTTATATCCGTCATATTAATGCGTTTGGCTTTCTACTCAGACCCAACAGTCCAAAAAGCTCCTCCAGCTCTACCTAGCAATACCCCATGGCCCACCCTCACACCGTCAAAGTGGCCGCCGTGCAAGCTGCGCCTGTGTCGTTCGACCTCGAAAAGAGCCTAGCGAAGCTAACGAAGCTCACCGCGGAAGCTGCCACGGCAGGCGCCGATCTTATAGTATTCCCGTAAGTTAGGGGCTTTTGGAAATCTCCGCAGCCAATAGCACGAGGAGTGTCTAAGTGAGATGTCATACCCACAGCGAGGGCTTTCTTTCAGCATACCCATGGCGATACGCATTCGATGCCACGATTGGCGCTCGCGAATCTCGCGGTGAGCGGAATTTGACATGTCAATCGGGCGGAGGCTCCAAGGATTGACCTCTAACAGGTAGAGAGTGGTATGTGAAATACTACGACTCAGCCGTTGCGGTGCCCTCCCCGGCGGTTGATGTCATTTCGAAGGCGGCTAAGTCGCACCGTGTATACGTACAAGTCGGCATCATCGAGAAAGATGGAGGAACGTTGTACTGCACGGCGTTGTTAGTCGGACGAGATGGAGCAATTTTGTTAAAACATCGCAAAGTGAGTGGTGAAGCTCCATCTATAACAAGTCCCTTATTACAGAAACTAATTAGGTAATGCGGAGTAAGTAGTTGATTCCAACGGCAGCGGAGCGCCTCGTTTGGGGAAGAGGCTCTGGAGACGGTCTTGGCGTCGTCCAAACTGATATTGGGAAAATCGGCACACTGATATGGTATGCTTGTCCAATAATTCAACGAATTATGGGATATTAACATGTGATAGCTGGGAGAACTACATGCCAGCAGCTCGAATGGCTCTCTACCAACAAGGAGTCGAGTAAGGAAATCCACTATATTACAATACTCGGCCGAGAGAATAACGAACGGTCATGGAAACTAGGATTTATCTAGCGCCAAACGCGGATGATTTGCCATCGTGGACTGCATCCATGCAGCACATTGCAAAGGAAGGCCGATGCTTCGTTATCTCCGTCAACTCGATGTGCAAAGTTTCGGATTTTCCGCCGGACTATCCGCCTTTTGCACCGGAGACTAACGACAGAAAGCCAGACGGTTCAAAATGGGAGCCCAACGACGTGGTTAATCATGGAGGATCCTTCGTTGTGGGACCCCTAGGAGTCCCCCTGACGGAGCCAGTGTGGGACAAGGAAGAAATCATCTACGCTGACTTGAAGACGTCAGAAATCACAGAGTCCAGGGTCAGTTCCTTGTTTTCAAGCTGAATCTTTCCTGAAGGAGCTGACAGGTCTCTCTAGCTTGACTTTGATGCTGTTGGCAGCTATTCTCGTCCAGATGTGTTGTAAGTACTTGCGCTAGCTTCAGTATTCCATGTCTCCATAGTGAAAGTTAGGATGGTATAGCTGATGTCCACCAATCGACAGTACGCTGACAGTCAATACCAAACCGGGGACAAACGTCCACTTTACCCAATGAGGTATAAACATAGACAAGTACTAGTTCATAATATATATCAGATATTACAAACTTTGCTCAAGGGTCCAGATGAGCTAGGGGTAGCTACGTAGTTAGTTCATCTAATATAGTATGTATGGACAGGCAGACAGGCTGAACCCATGTTAGTAACGGTGACGGTGGTTCACCTTGAAGCATGTAGTTATCTCCTTTTGCTACTTGAGGCGCTCTGGGCACGTGAGATGCATCGAGCTCGCTAAAGATTATGACCCTACCCGGCTGTCTGAGACAAAGGCACCGGATCCTCGGGTCAGGTGGGTTCGCCTCTGAGGAGCGGGAGTCCCCCTCCTAGTCCCCCCCCCCCCCCCTCCTAGTCCTCCTCCCCTCCTCCCCTCCTTCACATTACATAACAGCCGCCGTTATCAAGAAGCTGACGACGTCTGACTATGTGCGGGGAAACGGCTGTCCCTCGCATGACGCACCTATGTATATGCAAAGGGAGCAATATACATGGCCATTGAGGAGTTTGTGGGTCTCTCATCCGACGAATGTGGAGCTCTCGGGGTTTGGTTGTGTCGCATCGCAGTCAGACCGTGACCAATGCCGCATACAGGCCGCATACGCGGGAAGCGAGGCATCTATTATGGCATCTATTATCTTATCTTGTGCGATCTGGGGTGGTGACGGCCAAGGTGAAGAGGGGTTTATCGATATTTGCTTCTGCGTCGAGCTGCCGTTTCCCAAACCCATTGAGCATTTAAAGTCGAGCCCGGCTTAAACATATAACAGTTGTAACCTAATTTTGCCCTTAACGTGACGACGTTATCTAGAGATACCCATCAGCTACTTCCTGTACACAGAACGGACCTCACCATGCCTCCGCCAGGATCAATCAGCAATTTAGACTGGTATGCTTCCATAACTCCTCTAAGATCCCCTCATTCTAATGGGTGGTTGTGCAATAGGGAACCCAGCTTTAACACCATCGCCGTCCATGGAGGACAAGAGCCAGATCCGATCAATGGCTCGAGAGCGGTTCCCCTTTATCAGACCGCGGCATACAACTTCTCCGATGCAGCAGATGGAGCTAGCAAGTTTGCTTGGTCGAGGGAGGGATATGTCTATACTCGAATGGGCAACCCCACGAATACTGTCTTCGAGAACAGAATGGCCATGTTGGAGGGTGGTGTTGGAGCAGTAGCAACTGCGTCAGGACATGCTGCACAGGTGAATATAGGCCCACAGAACAAATGATCTTTGCCCATGTGCTTATAGATACCACGCAGTTCATGGCCCTAACCCAGTGTTGCGAGCCGGGACACAACTTCGTCAGTACCAGTTGGTGTAAGTCGACAGACTCGAGAATATCCAATCGCCATTTTCGATACTGATAAACCTGTATAATCATAGTATACGGAGGTAGTTTCAATCAGTTCCGAGTATACCTCAAAAAGTTCAAGATCGATGTCAAATGGGTGGTCGGTAACGACCCGGAGAAATTCGACGCGGCTATTGACGAGAACACGAGAGCCATCTACATCGAAACGATCAGCAACCCGAAGCACAGTGTTCCGGACATCAGAAAAATCGCGGATGTAGCCCACAAACATGGCATCCCCCTAATTATTGACAACACTTTTGGCATGGGCGGATATCTATGCCAGCCCATCAAACTCGGAGGTATCTAAACTAAGACCCACAACCCCATGCTGGAGAGCCTACAAACTGACTTGACTCTAAAGCCGACATTGTGACCCATTCCTGCACCAAGTGGATAGGCGGTCATGGAACCAGTATGGGTGGCATCGTGATCGACGGCGGACATTTCGACTGGAGCGCCTCGGGCAAGTTTCCCGGTTTCACAGAGCCGGCTGAGGGTTACCACGGGTTACGTTTCTGGGAGACGTACGGGAACAAGGCACTGGCGGCAAAACTGCGAATGGACAGCATGCGTGATCTTGGTCCCTGCATGAGCCCCTTCAACGCTTGGCTGTTCCTTCAAGGTATCGAGACGCTCTCGCTCCGTGGCCAAAGAACCGTCGAGAACACGCAAAGGTTTGCAGAGTGGCTCGAAGCTCACCCCTGCGTCAGCTGGGTGCTGTACCCGGGCCTCAAGTCGCATCCTGACTACGAAGTTTCGAAGGAGATTTTGCCGAAGGGTGCGGGGGGTGTCGTGACTTTCGGTGTGGTATGTGCTAAGACTCAACCCCCCCTCACGGACCCTATAGAGAGCGAGCGTCTTCCTAACCGCAATATAGGCCGGGAAAGTCGAGCAAGTCCGCGCCGTAGTCGACAACCTGAAGATGGCTAGCCATTTGGCCAATGTCGGCGACTGCAAGACACTGATCATTCACCCGTGGGTTACAACGCACCAGCAAATGCCCGACGAAGAGAAGATCAAGGGTGGCGTTACGCGTATGTGCATCCGTATTAACTCATTCTATACTCTGAGAAAGTGTCGCTGACTTGACAATCCATGATGCACAGCCGACCTACTCCGTGTCAGTTTAGGCATTGAGGAGTTCGAAGACATCAGACGCGACTTCGAACAAGCTTTCACGGCCGCTGGGCTACAGAAAGCGGAAAAGACTGGCGTAGATCCGTTCGACACTGCGATGAACCTAGTCAGCGCAGGATTCATGGGCAAACTGTCAACAGGTGCACCAAGACCAGGTACCGACGGCACAATCCAGTCTTAGGGGGGTTTCATTCAATGAACATTAAAAAGAAGGATTCTGAGGATACCTATATTATGGTGCTTAGTGGCATATTTCTCAAGTCTAAGGAGAAGGGAAGTAATCGGACTTTTTATGCATTCAAGAGGGAGCAAATACCTAACGGGGCATTATAAAATGCATACCTATGTATCCTTACTTAACCCATATCTCATAACCAGAGAATTTAATTCGAGAGATTTCACGGTTATAAATATAATTGATTACGATTAAATCCGAAGCATGAAGGCCATACATACCCAATAAGTTACTTAGGTAAGCCCCTTGCTAGTGTGGGGCTTAGGTATTGAGCCGAGGTTGCTGACTTCGATACTACAATACTACATAACGTAGGTTGTATGTATGTACATACATACATCTGACAACTACCTAACTGCCTTTATCTACTAGGCACGTACATTTCAGGTGCTGTTGTTTTAACTTGGCTTGAATATATTGATTAATCGCTTTAACTATCATTTATATCGGATTAGGCGTAACCGAACTGTTTTAGCAATGGGTGGCCGCATCGATTGTTATATTGACATTGGTAAGCTGATAGAGATGTTGCGAAATAGCTTCAATGTTCTCCATACGGCTGCTCTATACAGAGATACTCCTGTGTGTGTTGTTAGGTTAAGTAACTGACGCGGGAATCTTGATATCTAGCGTCACTGTATAGCTACATCGCATTCGTCCAAATCATGAAAACACAAGATATTCTAAGACAGCACTCGGTAGAAGTAGGGTACGTCTTCGAATCTACGGCCTTGGCCTCGACTAACTAATAGGTAACCAACTAACGAAGGAATCAAGGATCCACCCAGTTCTCCTAGGCGCTATCAACGCCGGCTCCGGTGCGTATCAATGATTCGCATACATAAATAACAAACTGCCCGGGCCGGCCCGCAACGCCACTCCCATACAAATACATCCACTCACACACAAATACATTTTACATACATCCCCCCCAACACCCGCACAAACCAAACTGACCCCCAGACAGGCAACACCCCGCCCTGGACGAACGCAGCTAAAGCCGCGTACCTAGCCTACGACAGCCAGCGCAGCCTTCGCGCCGCGGGCCTCGAGTCCGTCTCGGCACCAGGCGACCTGATGGAAGCAGGGCGGACGCAGCTCCCGCTGCGCGCCCTCCACTACATCAAGGCCACACACCCGAGGCACGTCTACCACGCGGCGCTGGGGCGGCTGTTCCGGGCCTTCTGGACGGAGCACCGGGTGCCGAACACGGCGGAGACGCTACGCGGGGTGCTGCTGTCCGACACCCCGGGTCTCTTCCCCACCGCCGCTAACGCCGCAGTCGACGAGGTCGTCCGCGCCGCAACGGCGGAGCCCGTCTATAAGGACGCGCTGCGCCGGGCCACGGACGAGGCGCTGCGGCGCGGTGCCTTTGGGGCCCCCTGGCTGTGGGTTACGGATTATGGTAGGACGGGGACGGGGACGGGGACGGGGAATGAGGATAGGGCCGAGCCGTTCTTCGGCAGCGATCGCTGGCACTTCGTTTATGAGTTTCTGGGCCTGCCGTATCGGGGTGTTACGCTGCTTCCGCCGCCGACGGAGGAGGAGGTGAAGTCGAAGCTGTGATCTCCGGGAGGGGAGGGGATGGGATGGGTGCTTGGGTAGTAATGTGGGATATAGATATACGTCATATTTGGATGGAAGGAAGGGAAGGGAACGAGAGTAAAATCAAGCGCGGGACGCGTCATCAGGTTTTGGAAGTGCTAGCTATCAAGGACTTATGCAAAGCGTAATAAATGAACGGTTTTTTTTTATTTATCCATGCTACTTAATATCAGGACGGATGCTATCGTATCATTATCCTTAACCCAAGCGTATGATTAGCAGCTATGTTCTATATATATTAGATATATATCAGTGTTTTGTTCGTCAAGTCTTGTCGTTGAATGTCGTGGCGTCGTGAGATCTACTAACAGGATCCGAAATCGCCTCAGTCAAACTGCATCATCTCACACATCTCGCGACACATCCGTCTAAGCAATTTTTTAAACACCCAACACAACAGAAAGAACCCCACCCGCATTCTAAGCCACCACCACCTCCTCTTCTGCCCCGTTCTACCTTGCTCGTCAAACCATGTCTTCGGCCTTCCCCCCGGGTTGCTTTTCCGCAAACGACACCTTGGCCCCGGGAAGCAGCACGGCGTTCCCGGGGCTCACGGAACTCCACGTCGAGGCCTTGCCGAGCGTTTTCCTGCGCATGATTGCCAGGATCTCCCTCTCCATCTGCTCGATTCCTTTCTCGATCTTGACGTCCTCTTGCTCGTACCGCTTCTCGCGACGCCGGTCGAGGAACCACCAGAACAGCACGATGATCAGAGTGAGCGGTATCGTGACCACGAAGTACAGCCATAGCATGTTGGAGACCTGTACGCCTTCGCCTGACGAGTCGTCGGGGTCTCCGCTGTAGTTGGGCCCTTTGAAAGGATGGGATCAGCTCTTAATCATTCCAGAAAAAAGAGAGGGTTGGGGGAAGAGGGGGCGCTTATCGAGAACCTACCCACGTTGAAGTCGAAAAAGGTCATACTAAAGACGGAGGCCATGAAAGTCCCTGGAAGGAACATCGCACCCAGAAGGGACAGGGTCTTCATGGCAGTCCCATCTCGCTTGCTGGCGTGTGCCAACCGTCTCTGCTGCGCCGCCATTTCGAGGTTGAGCTTCGACTCCTTCTGTGCCATGATGTTATACAACGCCTGTCGTTGGATGTGCAACCTCTCCAACGTAGTGTGGATGTAATGCTCCATGCCCGTGAGTTTAACTCGGTAGAAATCCAGCCGTCCCAGCATGCTGTTGTGCAAGGCTTTGGTGGCTTTCGTAGCCCTTTCTTCTTCTAGCCCATACTCTGCAAACTTCGCCATAGCCGTCTTCATCTCTTGGACGATTTCCTGGTAGGCCTGTGGACGCTTCCAAAGGACCCGGGAGTGACATTCCACCAGGTCGCGGTTGATTCCATCTACGTCAAAATCTATGTAGGACTCCTTTTCCTCGATCTCATTCCTCATAGTGATGGCGTTCTCAAGTCTCCGGAGCCAATGTCGTGCGTCACGTTGCTTGATGTCATTTTGGGAAGAGAGATCGTGGGAGAGAATAATGGTTGGGAGCAGAAGGGGATGTCCTACTTGCGAACGACAGGCAAATAGGTGTTTGAGTGAGTTGACGATATCTGACGACTCTGTGCCTTTAACGAAGCCCGTCGTTATGTTAGTTTTATAAGAATATGACAGCACTGTAGCAACAGGAATTAGTAAATGTTCCCATTGAAGGCCCATGGAACGGGATTGAGTGACGAGATTTTCTTAACGGCTCATGGTTATAGAGATGCTCAAATAGGAGACTCCAACCCCGAAGCAAGAAACACGTGAGCGAGCCGCGGAAGTCTGAAATAAAATTTACATACTGATTTCCCATCCGCGGGTTTTGCCCTTCTTAAGAACGTCGGATTTGCGGAAGATTATTTCTGAGCGCTGTTAGAATCATTGACTCAGATTCTTAAAGCTTCCGCGGGAGACCTCGTCGAACCAGCGTTTCGGAAGGGGGTCCTTACGTAGATATCGATCATCCTCATCTTGGTCATGGGAGCACCAGAAGAACGGCCCAACAAGACTGTGTCCCTCGATCGCCCGAAATGGAAGATGAAACGTCCTCACCATCGAGTCATAATCCTTGTGTGATAAGGAGAGAAAATGAGGGGCAAAGGTATTTTGATGACAGGCATTCTTCTGAACTCTGCTCACGAATCAGTCTCAGACTCATGGCTTAGGACGGAGTCTCACTTACATCAGCCGCATCCCGTCCAGCAGTTTAACACCATCTTTCAGTTTCGGTGGAGTAAATATACCCTAGGATAGACGGATATGTCAGTTTGGAAACGAAAACATGACATTCGAGACAACTCGCTCTGAGATGTTTCTTTCGTTATAGCCCAGCTCCAGCTCCAGCTCATACTCTCTTGGCGAGCCGCTAGGGAGCTTCTGAGCTGATACAATATCTACCCCGCAACGCCAGCTAATAAACTGAGGAATCCGGGGAACAAAAAGCAGAGGACTTACTCGGCCATGGAGAAAGTTGTCAAAGTCATCCGCCATGCTTATGGAGTATTCCTCGCATATATTCAAAGCCGGATCCTGATATTACATTCAAGTCAGTCCTGGGCCAATCTTGATCATACCAAGGGGTTCGTTCAGTTGGTGGTCTGTGTGCAGTGTAAAAATTCAACAGAATTTCCGGTCTAATTTCTGTTGAATTCGATAGCCGCACAGGGGAGGCAGAGAGAGAGAGAGAGAGAGAGAGAGAGCATCGTTCGTACCGAGTAATTGAGAATCTGCACATAGCTAGTCTTCTCCTCGACAGTAGCGCATTGTTCGACATTATAACGGAACAGGTAATCGTCCATATTGAACCAATCGCCGTGATAGATAGTGAGAAGACAGCTAGTTAGTTGGTGCAAGGGTATATTATGTATGTGCAAGTAATAAGTATGTAGAGGCAAAAAGTCCGTCCAAATCAAGGCTTGATAGAAGATTTTTTTAGAACATCGTTGATCGAATGTACAAGCGGTCCAACAGTAATCGAAAGGCACACTAAAGTCTACCAGGCTGCCAGGATGTCCGTATGTAATGTAGCTAACTGCGGAGCAGCTTGATGCATGAACCCGTGACTCTGCAGAGCGATGAAGTGTCCCGAGGACTGGTCTGGGTTGCAGGTCGTCCAAGTTGCAGAAGAAAGGAGCTCCCAAGCTCCCAAGAGCTAAACAGCTACTAATTAAGCTAATAAACAGGTAACCGGTTATGTATGTACCAGAGTACATACAAATAAGAAAGAGGCGGGTAAACCAGAAAGCTTCAATGTTGCCTGGATCAGGTCTTCCAGGGATGTCGGTGGAGACGGCGGGTTGCAGTAATTACGGCACTTATTAGTGGCAGCGAACCTCTGCATGTAAGTCTACTGGAAGCATCAATTGATTCCATTGGAGCCTGCTAACATGACGAAGGTCGTGATAGGTGAATACGTGTATCGAATTAGTATGATTACGGATATGTGTCTTAGGTATCGGGTTGTGAACTCTGTATACAGACAAATCGATTTCGATTGAGTGTCGTGTACGGATTATTCGTAAGCTACATATGTATACGCTACTTAAGTACATAGCTAGCCGAGCTCAAGTATCTCCAATCCAGAGGAGGGAAGGGGAAAGGGTTCTCGAGTTCCCAGGTTCCGCGGGCGTGGGGGCCCTGTACCTAGGTACGCAGCGCCTGGTATTGGACCTTTCCTCACCGGTATTCTTAGAGGTGCAGCCAGGCAGCATTAAAAAAGGTGAGGGGATCTCACTGTAACGTTAAGAAAGAGCCTCAATGCGGGTCCGGCACTCATGTCAACATAGGTAGAATAATCTCCTGTTCATAAGTACATACTTACTCACCTTAGGTGTGCCACATTGAGGACAAAAAAGGGGGTAAAAGAGGAAAACATGCAAGAGTCTGCCAAGTAGGAATGAGTTCCTCATAAAATACTCTTATAGAATAATACAGAAGAGTGCGCTGTATGACATTACTCAACCCATGCCGAGGTGCCACAAGTACAGGAGCCTCTCGGGCTAATAATGCACAACTCCTCGAACTTTGAAGTATAATGCATGCATAGAAAAACTACCAGGTAAAGATGCTTGTTCCTTAATCAACCCATTTTTGAGCCATGACTAGACCGGCCATTTGTTCATCTGGTCCCGAAGCTCCTATTTCCCGTTCCCAAGTGTTTAAAGTCCAACGTCTCGTCATCGTTATTGTTTTTGTGCCCCGCATGAACCAGAATCAACCTTCTCTTTTTTTCTCTTCTCTCTTATAACGTTAAGAAAAGGCCAAGCTGGCAGGTTGGCCCTTTGTCGTGCCGAATGAACTCAATACTCGACACGAGTTGAATCCAAGACCGTCATAGCGTGTCCGGTCTCCAAGTGCACTTGAGAGCTAGGCCGAGGTCTCAGAAGTCAGGAAATAGGTAGCCAAATCTATCAATGTCAGCACTACGATCACGGCTTGCGGGATTGCCTCACTTACTCGTCGCTCCCCGATTGTTGGCCGTACTTCTCCGTTTCTTCAGGATATCTGTCGAACTGGCTCGCATCACCAGCGCCAGCTTTGACAGGTGGTGTATATGGAGCATCGATGTCCTTTCTTGATAACCTGTCCCACGTAACCTCCGCAAACCATGGATGAGTTTTCACGTCTTGCGGTCCGCCGTACAAGTTGCCCAGCCGTTTTGTCAGATCTGGCGTGATGAGCAGCTCGAGCAGATTCTGTGCATCCGGGTGGATATATGCCGGGTATTTGACCTTGCCTCTCAGGATATTTTCGTATATCTTCATCGGCGAGCCAGCATCCCAAAACGGTGTGAAGCCACAAAGCATCTCGTAAATTAAGATGCCCAGCGACCACCTGAATCCAAGTTATTCGTAAGAATCATACTCGTCGGGAATTTCGCTGCGGGACACTTACCAGTCAACCGATTTGTTGTAACCCTTGTTAGAAACCACCTCTGGAGCTAGGTAGTCCGGAGTCCCACACAAAGTCCAGGTCTTGTCCGGGACTCGCTTTGCGAACCCGAAATCTGTTATTTTCAGGTGTCCGTGACGGTCTAGGAGCAAGTTTTCAGGTTTCAGATCTCTGTAGATGATATTTCTTGAATGCAAATATTCGAGGGCGAGAGTGACTTCCGCAGCATAAAATTTAGCCACCGGATTCGGGAACCGCTGCGGCGAGTTAGCACGGGGCGTACTTCAAATCGAAGATAGTTGTCAACGCACGCCTGACTTCCTGAGTAGCGAAAAGAGCTCGCCGCCTTCAACGAAATCCATGACCATGTACAAGTTCCTCGGATCCTGGAAGGTTCCCCACAACGTGATCAGGAACGGGTGTTTGACTTCCCCAAGCATCCGCCGCTCATCATTGGTATGTTCAACTTGCTTCATCTTAACAACCTGGGCCTTCTTTAAAACTTTAATAGCATAAAACCTTTGGTTGTGTTTGGACTGCACCAAATGGACGCGCCCAAAGCTTCCAGTGCCTAACGTTCGAAGAAGATCAAAGTCGCCGAGCGAATATTTCCCCTTTGTCACCCTAACATCGGAAGGCTGAGGTTGCTGTTGCTGTGGTACCGTCGTGCTATGATGACCTGCTGCTTGATTAGATAGAGAGCCCACTGGCCATGCTACGATTGTCTCTTACCATCTGTCTGCGGGAGGCTGATTAGGTTGTTGATGCTCGGTAAGTTCTGTGGTGTTCCTGACTGGCCAGGGCTCGGGCTAGGCTGAATGCCATAGGGAGCGGCCTGGTGCATTGTTGGCTGATTCATTTGTGAGCCTCCACCAGGTAAAGTCGATGATTCTTTGCCTTGGGTCGCAGGGTGCGGCTGGGAGGACGTGCTTATGTTTTTACTGTGCGATGGGCTTGCGATGTGCGAACTCGACTCGAACGGTTTTGACGATGCCGGCGCGACTGGTGTAACCGGACTTGTTGGCTGGCTGGAGGAAGGATCGGTTTTATCCTCCCTCGTCCGCTTTTTCTTGAGAAAACCTAGAGTCGGCATATGATACGGTGGCTATGGCACGGAAGGTACCGAACCCTCGGAATGATGGACGAATAAAGATGTGGTGGTATCGATATTGTGATACCTTCAAGGGCCAACGGTAGGCCGGACGTCAACGTTGAACGGAACGGCGATTCGCAGTCTCGGAGTTAACGGTATTCGAATGACAGGAAGTAGTCAAGGTTGCCGTATCGATTGGGGTGCTAGGGGAAGCAATAGACACGCAGTATACCTAAGGGAGCTCAGAACCGGCGGTGCGGCCAAAGCAAGACGGCAAGGCGCTCCTTCGTAGACGGATCAGAAAGCCTTACGGTGCGCGAGTGCTATAGAGCTTCTAGGTGCTTGGGTGATACTCGATTATTTAGGTAACTGTTTCAATATAAGAGAGCAATGTTTAGACAACAAATCAGCTCGATTGCTTTCAACAACTTTAAGGTTGGCCGTTCAGGCACAAAGAGAAGTTACTAACAAATTTACTAAATCAATTGGGGACGTTTTAGCTTTTTGGCTTTGCGTTAAAGTCGCCTTCTTTCTCCGACGAATTGAGCGCAGGAGACTACCTAATGTAAGGAGCAGTACCGAGTATATGATCGTCCTCGTAGCTGGAAGGATTCCTGCGAAAACAGATCGAGTCGGCGGGCGTGGAACGGCAAGCAATGGCACAAGATAGATAGGTAGACCCCTCGAAGGCAGCGAGGGGAGGAGGACTCGGAGAGCTAGGGGGCTAGAAGGCTAGAAGGCTAGAGGGTTAGGGGGTTAAGAGAGCTAGAGGGGCAATCCATAGGTTGAAGTGGGCTGGATGACGGCAAGCGGGGAACACTAGAGGAGGGTTTGAGTTGAATTGCTAGGCTGTTAGGTTAAGGAATAGATAGAGGTATAGCCTAACTAGAAACGAGAAAGAGGGAGCCGGAAGCGTAGAGGCGCAGATAGGGTTAGGATAGGGCCTTAAGCTTGGTAAATTAATCGTTGCCATGGGATGATGGTGGAAGCTGGATGCTCTGATGCTCCAGGTGAAGGCGAAGACGAAGACGAAGGAGAGTGTTTGGATCATCGAGACATTGCGGCGGATCGAAAAAAGGGTGGGGTCTTCAGATCGCCGAGCCTTTTCCCTTTCGAACTGCTTGTCTTGGTTTTGTGCCAATCACAGCAAGTAAAGTATATATGTAGCATCGCGCGAAAAGAAAAAGGGTCCCTGCCAAGTACCGAGCTAGAAAGCTTAGGCCCCCAATTCGGCAGGTAGATCTTTCAGTGCAGAGAACAACTAGTATCGATTAGTTTAGAGTAGCGAAGAATACATGCAGGGGTCTAATAATTACCCTCAGGTACGAGTACACATCTATGTATGTATGACGAGACAACAAATTCAAGAAAAAGGCCGCATCTTCTTCGTCTTCTTACTCCCCTCTCTTATTCTTATCAACGTCGGTACTTTGTTGGCTGGCAACTGGCTCTAGGGGAAACCATCAGTGGGCATCCGTAGATCTCTTATTGCACATACGTAGCTATGTACTGTATGTATTCGTGTATGCTGTATGTAGGTTGAGAGGGTTAATAAAGTGTCATTCAAGATCGGAACCTAATAAGATCATGGGAACATTGCTAGACAGAATAGAGTTCCCTTTTATTTTTAGAAGCTTGCTGACTTCAACATTATTGATTGAACTCTTGACCAAGAGGTGGGACACGTTAAATGGATGATTTTGGAGACTACCCAACGCACCTAGTCATCTCGATATCTCTACTTGGCATCGAGATGTGGGGTATTATATAGAATGGAAGCAACCGGATAGCTCAGTTTAGACTATCTAAATTCTCAACGTGATAGGCCCTTACCGGGCTGCCGGGCACTAATAGACTACGTCGATCTTGAATTCTCCGGGAATTACACCAGGTACTATCCGATAAAGGACTTGGGCCCTCAAAGCCGCTCTAAAGCATTGGTACCTATTCTTATAAATAAGTGCCAAGAGCTGTGATTAGTATCACAGTATCGCAAGTCACCTAAATAGGCAGTTCCTCTACCCGTCTTGTAGAAGGGCAGAGTACCAACCTAGGTATCAGTTTCGTTCGGAGCACGGCACAGAGTGCCGCTATGCAACCCGGTACATACGTGATCACTTGATCAAGCGGGTTGGAACGCCTCTTCGATTGCCTAGATATCATGTAAGCTTCCGACTATAGACTACCTAAACCGGCGGTTTGAATATGCAATCCCACTACGGGTTAACAAGCATATTCTGCAACGACTATCGAATAGCGCCAATCTTGTCTCAGTTACGGACTGGTTGAACCCAAACATCGGTAGATTCGTAACTTTTGGTGCATTTGTGTGCTGGAGCCCCTAGTTTTACATCGCCGGTCGACGCCCGCCAACCTCATAAGACATACAAAAACAAAATCGCGAGACTTCACGATAGACCACGGGCCCCAAGCTTCAGGTGCTACTACACTATGTACGAAGGTCCCGGTCATGGCATCATTACCGTTCTCTGTTTGAAAAATCTCCCTTAGAATCGATGACTCCTCTTCTTATTAGCCCTGAATGCCGTGTAGCCTACGTACGCCCCACCAACTGCTAAACCAAAGAAGATAATCTTGAAGAAGAACCAAGTCCAACTACCACCCTGCTTCTGCTGTTTCGGTGGCTTCGTACTTCCCTTGCCAGGCGTGGGCCTATTAGACGAGCCTCCTGTCATGTAGAGGTTCTTGGCATCGACGGAGATAATGTCGTGGTTGTCGCTTAGCTCGCCCGTTTCCGCGCTGAATCCCAGATAAGTGACCGAGGGGATCGCAGGCGGTTGGTCGGTCTCAAAGCACAGCTGCCATTCATCCTCGTTCTTGTATTGGAGTTCCAACTTCAACGATTTGTCTTGGAAATAAGTGAGTTTCAGCTTGGTCGGGATGTTCGCATGTCGGATGCCTCTCGCAGAACAGCCGGCAAACTCTGTGTCCTTCCCGTCGTTATCCTTGTTATAGGAAGTTTTGCCATCGCCGACCATCGCCATAACGTACGGAAACACAACGCCCGGTCGATTGTTCTTGTAGGTGTCGATGAAGATTCCGAGGCCTTCGAAGTTGTCTGCGTGGCCGAAGACGGGCCCGGCTTGCCCCCGCTCTTTGGTGAGCCACATGGCCAATCCATCGCCGAACAACTGATTTTTGCCGTGGATCTTGAATTCAACAGTGATTTCCCAGTTCGTGGCGGTAAGGGGTACTCGTGAGAACAGCCAGCCGTTTTGTGATGGACGATCGGACGTTAGGCGGATATACCTGTTGGGCAATCGTCAGCCGGGGTTTCCTTCTGCTTAAGCTGCGAATGTAAACGTACGAATCTGTCCGAATGATCGTGTCGCCTCCAAAATCGTACCACCGGCTTTGCATGTCAGAGTCGAGGTAAGGTTGCTTTAATGTGTGTGTTCGCAGCTAGAACTTGTATTCAGCAATAGTCGCGTCAGTTCGAACGCATGGCGAGCTCACTGAGATACTCCTAATATTACCATCTTCATCGCGGTTCACAGCACAAAAAGCTGTCGCAGCCAGCCATAGTACCGACAATGCTGCGAACCACATCGTCAGACGTAAAAAGGGTCAAGGGAAAGTAATGCGACAATAATATGCAGGGAGAAGCGAAGAAAAATTAAACAAACGGGAGGGAAGGCCGGTCTTGAGCGATTGCGGCGCAAAGAGCTCGAGGGTGATGATCTATGTGGTCGTGTGAAAACCAGCCGATTTACACAATATCGAAACCTAGTGATAGCTGGCCTCTCTTCAGCCGTGCAAAAATATCCGGGGTCGACTTCCATCCACCATCTTTTTGGCCCTCCAAGTGGCCAGCTTGGTATCACTAGAGCTACCCCTGTCTAGCGCCGCCGAAAATGTGAGGATGTTATGTGTACATAGATGCCGGGCCACACGTAACCTAGAATTTCAAGCCACAGACCCATACGCACAGCCATAAATCAGAGTGTGCTTTGAGCTTACCTTCAGTAATTACAGCATTAGGCACCTCTTGACTCCTGTTCATATCCAGACCCGATAGATCTTATAACGTGGCATACGTAGGCTCATATAGTTTCATCGGCCTATCTGACGGACGTACACTAATTCCAAACGCATTTTCGCCCTGATTGGGCGAACCCCTAACAAAGCAATTTTCCAACTTGCCCCAGGCAGTCTTCTGCTGTCTTTAGTTCAGCCAGATGCACGCCTTTAAGCTAGATTCCAACAATTAGCCCTAAGCAAAACCATTATCGGACAGCTGTCAAAGGTTTCCTGGCCGTGGCTCCAGGAACACATCGTCCCAAGATGCCTGGTGTCAAGTGGTCGAAATAGTCGTTGTTCTGCTCTGTGCTGTAGCCACATCCTAATTCCAGGTATCTGAATGGAGTAGGTCCATCAAGGACTTGGTATTTGGTCAACAATAGTGACCTTGATACTGCTGAGCGTTCAATAATGGCACTTTGTTGGGTAGATGCGATAAAAGCCTTGACTTGCCTATTCAACGCGTTCGATTTGTGAGTCTATGTAAGTATTATTATCATATTCCCTTTTTAGGCGCATTGCTCTGGAGGGAAGGTAGAATAAGTGAGTTTTTATACATGAAGACCCAAGTCAGCAGATGTGATCCATAGGTAATACATTGATAAATAATTCTTACCTACGCTCAGATTCCACATTGACATGTTGACTGCCAGTTGTGGTAGGGCGGGAAGTCGATGTCTTCTAATGCTTGGTCGCAACAGAGTATTGTACATTTCTCGATATCTTCGATTACCTTTACTCCTAACCGTAGCCACATATTAGGTCACTCAAAAGTAGACTACCGATAAGACTGCCGACAATAGACGCGTGATATAAAATCAAATTTCACAGCAAAATGCCAATAGGTAGGGAAAGCACGCTTACGAAACATCTCAGCGATAGACCTATCAATCACTAGGACCAGCATTGTCTTGAAGAGATTGATCTTCAGCGTGGGACTGCTGCGTATCTCTTGACCTCTTCCGTTCTATCGGAGCTGCTCTAGATATTACGTAGTGCATACTACCTACCTAGGAGCCATGTTAGTAAGTTCAGCAGACCTGAATAAGATTACGAGTACTGCCTGTTGCATCGAGAAGCCAAGAACCGTATAATCATGCACCCAGTTTTCCTTGAAGTTTGATACTTGGAAGTTCTATGTCTCCAAATCCAAAGGTGGCCTTTGCCTGGAATTTTTCCATTAACCCAAACTCAGATGTTTCTGTAAATTTTACTATAATTTTTATGATTATTTTTTACCATCGAGTACGGCCGGCTAATTTCGTCACAAGAATTCATAGTATACTATTCTGTTAGTGTTGTAAATTTTCCAACTTCCCATGCAATAATACCCCTTACATACTTAAGTATTGTAGGTACCTAGTGGATGATAGGGTGTCCCTAGAGCATTATGGAGGCGACTCTAGATTCAGCATTTAAGCACTGACCAAGTCAGACCGACGTCAGAGGTCGCTTGGCTTCATTCAAGAATCAAAGCTCCCCATAGTTATCCGCACTCTCGCATTCTTGTCATCTCTCATTCTTTGACAATTCAACTATTCGATTTCTTTCTCTTGGAGTGTCGCTCCATGGAGCATTTCCTAGGATCGCCACGATGATACATATATCGAGTAGTCCATCGCCGGTGCCCTCTGAGATCTTTGCGCTCATTGCGCTCCTTTTTCTCTCCTTAGTGGTTCTCCTAATTTTGCGACACTATCTTCCACTGCGGACAACGCCAGCCTACCTGCTAGTCCCCGTCTTCTTCGCATTATGGCTGCCCGCCACCATCGTGCTACTGGTTCCTATTGATCTTGCGTCGAATGCTAGTACCGACGATGAGGCAACGAAAGGCATTTGGCTCCCACCCAGGGCGCTATTGGTGTCATGGAGGATCTCGTACTGGCTGACCTTTGTTCTAACTTGGTAAACTGGGTCGCATCGACTTTGTAGATTTACAGTCTGACATGACTTCTCATAGGTTCATCTTACCCATACTTGCCGAGTATTCCGACGCTGGTTATCGAGAGTCCAAAGGCCGAATCCTCTATTCGCTACGCCAGAACGCCCAGTATTATGCGCTTGTGTTTGGATCGGGGATTATTGGACTTATATACTTCTTCATATCGTATGGCCCTTCCTTCGTTTCGCTAAAGGGTTTAATACTCGCCTTGTCCTACTGTTGGGGTTTGGTGCTAGCCATCTATCTCATGGGCCACGGTCTCGTCGCGATTCCCCGAAACTTCATTAGGAACGCAAGTGTTAGTGGCCGGTTGCGCCGGCTCCAGGCCCAGGCACCCAGGCTATATGAAAAGATGGAAGATTCGCTCCTAAATCTGGAAGATCTAGAGGTCCAAGTCTCGGAACTGAGCAAGCGCAAGACCGGGAGCGCCCGGGATTTTCAAGACTGGATTGAAGAACTCTCAGATATGTGCAATATTCCCGAGTCCCGGCCGAGGAGCGTCCTGCCTCGAGCAGATAATGACGGCCGCATAATCCCGACTGTTATTACGGAGAAATACTTGGCGGACCTTACTCGCCAACTAATTCGTGCTCGGCATACCAAATCGAGATACGTCGATGAATGGAATTACTTGCTTCGTGATGCTTCGGAAACCCAGGCAATTCTAGACTCGGCCGCTTCGAAGAAACTCGACTTTGGTGCATCTTCTCCGAGCTCCTCTTTTCGGGAGAGGATGACTATTCTCACTCCATATACCCGGTATCTTCTGCACTGCCGCATTGTTCCATGTTTGCGCGTTATCTTCGGCGGCTTCCTTGCACTGGCGTCTATTTGCATTATCTGGTCCGAATTGGTGAAAGTAGCCTTTCCATCATTATCAGTTATCCGATTTACCGTAGTCCATCATTGGACCGGTGAGAGTGGCCGAGTCGGATTCGCAGGCCAGGTCAGTACCTACCTTTGTTTATTCCAAGTGTCCAGTTTATAAATGTCTACCCCTGAAACATAAACTTCCAATCATTTTATTGATATAATGAAATTGGGCGATTACTAATCGGCGAGTTTTGAAACAGGTTATTGCTGCGCTCTGGATAATGTACATGTGCGCATCAGCTTTGCATTCTGTGACCGAGGTCAAGGTGTGGCGCGGCCGTGCTCTAGTTCGGCGTAACACGGCTCATGAATCAGCATTTTGGTATGCTGGGCAGGTTGCAAGGCTAAGTGTCCCATTATCTTACAATTTCATGACCTTCTTGTCCCGTAACATATATGGAGAAACCACATTCTACCGTATTCTTGGACGATATGTAAACCTTACCCCGCTTGGGAAATGGTTCGATTACCTCTTCCCGGTCCTTATCCTTGTCCCAGTGATCGCGACGCTGTTTGGGTTATACGGCAAGGTAAAGCGACTCCTAGGTTTTGGTGTCGACATTGAAGATGAGGATGAAGCAAACATCAGCTACGGGACTGGCTCTTGGCGAGAGGGCAGGGACTTAATTGAGCGCGAGCTGAATGGGACCTCGATTTCGAGAAGGCTGGATGAGGCTGCGTCGCGGTCAGGAGGCACCAATTTTCGAAGCCGTGCTACCCCTATTCTGACAGTGCCTGCTGCTAGGAACGAGGGAACTCGAACGCCCTTCGCCACATCACCCTCGTATCGAGATCAGCCCACAATTAGAGCTGCTCAATCATCCCGCTCAGCAGCGGTCGACTCGGGACCCGAAGATGATAATTTCTTCACTAACATCAGTCATCGATTCAAGAATACCATCGATACTATAGATACCCCAAAGTGGCTGCAGGAGATCGGGGAGGGCTTCAAGAAACCAAGGTGGATGGGCGGAGATGACGATGCTGGTCCGAGTAGTAATAGAGCAGGGAGAAGCGATTCAGACATACGAAGATGGTTTGGAGGCGATGGTAGGATAAGACTTTGAAAGGCATCGCCAATAGATAATAATCTCGAATAATTTTTGGTTCAGGGGTTGAATGTTCATGTAACTGTTAGTTGTTGCCATCCTTGATAGGTAAGCACAACGCCAGATGACAAGTGATACTAACATCTCACCTAGGATAATGCTTGACTATGCTCGAGTACATGAGCCCACTAGGTGCCATGTTTACCTTGCTCCTTCAATGTTTTCTTGCACAGCTTCATTGTGCTAGCTTATTAGCGAGATTCCTTATGAAAACAAGTATAGGGGTCAAAAGACAAAATTGACAGTATGCTGCAGAGGCAAAGGGACTAGGTTGAAAGCTCATATAGAGTTTTATATATGTAAGTGGTGATGCTCATACTTGAGCAACAAGGCGGGTATATCTAACATTTCCCAAGAGGGTGGCAAGGCGGCTTCAGAAGTTTGACAAAGTATTGATGTTCACAGTTAACTGCTAGATTGAAGATCATTGTCTACCGAGCCATTTAGCGTTAACACTGACAGTTAATGTCCAAAAAGAATGGCAACGATACACTGTCGTTCTGACAGATAACTGTTGGCAATACACAAACGAATAGGGGCTGTGAAAGATAGCCTCGAAAGATCAGCATGAGCAGTCAATCCCTAAAGAGGAATAACAATGGTGTTCCGTTGTTCGTTCTTTTAGTCGGCGGTTGACTTGAGTCAGAGAAGAGACAGAATGGTTGCATACGCGCATATCCAGCGTCGCAGCTATCCAGCATCGCAACTATCCAGCGTTGCCGGTATTCAGCATCACGACTAATCAACATGCGCATATCCAGCGTCATGGAAAATAAAAACACAGGAACACAGCAATTCTCTTGTTTCCCCCCACACTTCTTTCCATCATAGTTGTGTCAACGACATCGTCTACTGGCCACCCAATTTCTTCCCAGAGACGGTAAAGCCTACGAAGTCACATCTGCTTGAGGATTAATTCCTACACATAGCAAAGAAAAGAAAACTCCCCAGCAATTGCATTAAGTATTTCCCAGTTGATCAAGAGTAGCCAAGGTAAGTCCCGAAAACTCGCATCCAATCCACCCATGCTCATACGCGAATATCGCTTGCAGTCGAGATCACGCAAGAGGTAAACGGCATCATAATTCCGCCTACTTAACTAATCTAATCATATATGTATAAGTAGCTAGGAACACCATGAATAGCCTACGTTGCCCGGTCTGCGTCAAGACTTACGTCAACAAAGGAAGCTTACGCGACCATAAAGATCATTCCCACCTGGGCAATCAGTGTCTCTGGGAAGGCTGCGACCATTTCTGCCTCCCCAATGAGGATGACGAGGCCATGGTTGACCATCTCATAACACATAATGATCAAGAAAGGTGGAAGAAACCAGACGTACAAGGATCCCACTGGTGCCATTTTCCCGGCTGCAACCACACTATGAGCTACGACAGTGAGGGTACACTTAAGAGACACCTAAAGAGACGTGAGTACATACAAAAGCCACAGTCAATCATTAATCTTTCTGCGTTGGCTCAGCAGCAAGGGCCTCCAATCGAGTTATCCGTACTCGGGGGATACAAAACTCTTAAAGGCCGAGTCCTATAACTCACAACTTCCCTGCCAAACTCTCTCGATAAAGATTATACTGACTCCGGGTGTTGCAGGCCAGAAGAAAGCTCTAGACGCTCTTGCAGCATCAGCTCCTGCTCCGCCCGCTGCGGCTCCTGGTCCCGTCCCCGGCCACCAAGGGTACGTGATCTCCTGTTTGTTCTTACTTTAGTTACACCTTACCCAAACTTTAGCAACCGTATCTGCCCGTTAGACATGTATAGTGTTTGCGTTTTACACTTCCAGTCTGTCCTGTCTAGTGGACTATAACTCTCTATACAAGATATCCTTACTATTCGGAAAACCTATTGGGACAACTTGAAACTCACTGTAGAATACTCTGAGAAATATACTAACGCCTGTTAAATTATTTCAGATCCGCTGCCCCTGGTCAATCTGCTCCCCCTCCCACTGCCGCCCCCGCCCCCGACCGCCAAGCCTTACGTCTCAACGTTCTGGCATCCGCTGGCTTCCTCTTGTCGGGAGCTGAGGACGAGAATCTCAATCGAAACAGCCCTGAGGGCATCGCGAACGCCGGCGTTGATGCGTTTCTTAGACGCATCAATGAGTCCTCGTCTGGCTTGACCCAGGCTCTCTCCCTCATCCGAGAGGGCGACCATGCCGCGGCCGTCGACCTGATCACCAGCGCCATTGCCAGTGTTTATGAGCTGGACGTTGCCATCACCTCGGCGCAAGAGGATATCATGGAGGAAAACGATTAGGAGGCAGTGGACAACGACAACCAGTTTGATTAAACGAGTCTCGTAGGTTACGCCGCTTCTTTTCTGCGGTAGTAGATGGGTGTCACCACCGGTAGATACAGGGGAAATGAATTCATTGTTGATTCCCAAGATTACATGCTATCTGAGACCCTCCCGACTATCCTAGTCCAAGCCTAATAGTCATTGTCACCGTACCCGGCACCCTCACGCCTCTCACGACCCTTGTTCTCCACGCGGTCACTGCCCAGTAGCGAGCCGGCTTCTACATCGATAGGTTAGCACGGAATAACACCGAACTTAAGAGTGGAATAACGCGGTGGGTTGTTAGAATAATAAGTGTAATGATAGGTATAATAACAGATGTAATAACACATGTAATGACAGACGTAATAATAAATATAATAACAGGTATAATAATAGGTATAATAGCAGATGTAATAACAGATGTGATAATGATGAGTTGGTGATGAATAGGTGACAAGCCAGTGATATAAAAGCATGGCATAACACCATCAACAGATAAGACTTACTCTCCAACACCTTGCCAACCGTGCTATCACCGCCTTGACGGCGATCCGAGCCCGTGGAGCCAGACCCGTAGGAATCCTTGTCGCCGGAGCCGTACGAGCCGCCGGTGCTCGAACCGTACGAGTCGGATCCCGTGTTCCGAGACCCGTAGCCGGTGTCCTTGTCGTCGTCGCGGCGGGACGAGCCATACGAGTCCGATCCTGTGTTCCGGGACCCGTAGCCGGTGTCCTTGTCGTCGTCGCGACGGGACGAGCCATACGAGTCCGATCCTGTGTTCCGGGACCCGTAGCCGGTGTCCTTGTCGTCGTCGCGGCGGGACGAGCCATACGAGTCCGATCCTGTGTTCCGCGACCCGTAGCTGTCCTTGTTGCTGGATCCATAACCGCTGCTGTCGTTGTCCCTAGACCCGTAGCTATCATTGTTACCGGAGCCGTAACTGTCGTTGTTGTCCCGGTCCCGGCGGCTCGACCCGTACGAGTCGCCCGAGCCGCCGTACGTGTTCTATATTCTATATTAGCCTTGTATATCCCAAGAAAGGGGTGTCTGGTAGACCTACGCTGCTGTCGTTATCGTTGTAAGACATGTTGATGGTATGTATAGTCAGGTTCAAGGCTATACTTGAGTATATTCGAATTGCAGTGGTCTAGAGAAAGAAAACTAGAATAGGAAACACCAGGTCGTATCATAGGCCGGGCCAAGTTAGATATAAGAAACGGCAGACCAAGCGGCCACGAGAACTAAGCCCCTTTGGCTAGATGAGGGGAAATCGCGGTGAAAGCGCCGCCATAGCTATCTAGCTACAAGGAGAAGACGTCACCGGTTACCTCACACGCATACAGACACGTACGATCAAAGAGTTTACCTGTGTCTACATCGTCGGGCTACGTTTGGGCGAAAGCGAGCACGCCATGTGGATATGAGCCCATCCCTGCGTTCGGGAGCACGGCATATACTAGAAATGCTGTTGGCACAGCCAAGACCAGGCGTTGCCTGAAAGGAAGAGACAACCTGCTCTAGCTCCTTAGGACTCCCTTCTTTGACTGGCTTCCAAGCTGCAAGCGTGCATGGCGAAGCAAGCTTTGAAGCGGTTTATTAATCGCTCATATCAAGAATGGGTACGCGTATCCGACGCAGCTCAGCTCAGCTAGCTCTGGATTGACAAGTCTCTTGCAGCATGCAATAGGCTATAAAGGGGATGACATACACCGCGCCTCTTGGAATCGGGCTTGCTGGAATGTCTCTCATCCCCTCCCGTATCACATCATATCTCCGGGTAGCGTTCTTGGGTGGGAACATAATTGTGTGCGTAGGTATCTCTCTCAGCTGACGATGGTGCGAGCTCAGAAAAGCTGAAAGTCGACACTATTGGAGCTAGGTAGGTAGGTAGGTAGGTAGCCATCGCTCAATTACCTACTGTTGTTTATTTACAAACAAGGATCGCAATATTGCGTCAGTTGTTAGGATGTTGGGACGAACAAAGATTACAGCCCTCCTTTCTTCTCCCAATCCTTTTTTATGGATCGGACCGGTCCAACGTCACGGACGGCGCAGATCGTCAATCCCTGGAATCTGGATATTGTGGTGTATATAGTGGGGAGCTGGGAAGATTCGACGAGACGATTGGGCGGTTTCGTGGTCAAGCTTTGCTACTGCGTAAGTACATACATATGCCGGAGAAACCCAGATCTGATTGATGTCCCTGCTGCCCTCCCTCCATGCCCTGTCGGCATTGTGCAAGTTCCAACTTCCAAGACCCTACATCCCAGGATCGGATGGCCACAGCAGGCTTCATGCGTGAGGTTGATAGATCGGATGGATCAGCTAATGGTTGAGCTCGAGCTGCTTGTTACCCTGCTGACGCAACCGTAAAAAAAGCAAAGATGAGCTCATGTCGGGTAGGTTTATGTATGCATGTACTAACGTATAGGTTGCATGAGTCGGTGAGGGTGGGATGCTAATAAACTTGATTCCATGTGTTTATGTATTCTATCACATGTGATAATTTTCGTATCTGTCTCGAAACAAGGAACACAGAAGAGCGCAGCTACGCAGTTATAAAGATTAAGCCTCAACTTCGTCGAGCTTCGTGGATTTGTTGTAGTACGACCGTTGTTACATGGAGTCCCCGAGATATTAGATTAGTAGGTAGGTATCACTTGATTGCTTCAACGTTTTCGAATATCTGTCAACTATCTAATAAGTAGGTGTTTGATCCAAGACGACTCCTTCCAATGTCACAACGCACCACCTGTAGAGATATGTATTCCATGCGACTCCAAGCTCCAGTCCCGTTATGCAAATGCCATGATTAATAAAATGCCTGGATGCTTTCCTTACGAAGCGAGCTTTGTTGGCTTATGGATAGTCCATAACAGCCTCTCGCGTTGCGAGGACCTGCTTTTCCTAAGCTCTGGGTCATTATGCTCCGGTCTATCTGGGGTATAATGCTCAAATGCGGGTGTCTTATTCTATCGGCGCAAAACAACCGATTCTCGTGCCCGACTTCTACATCGCGGTAGACGGCAGCAGGCTTGACCCTATAGGGCTACACATTTGTTACCCTAAAGGCAGTTCCGCATGCAACGTTCTATGCCCAACGCTCTAGTATCACAGAGTTGTGTCGACTCCGCTGGCATGAACGACACCGTCGCCCTTAGTGGCGGGCACCGCGATGGGCCTGTTTCGTACTTTCTCAGTTAACGAGACTAATTCCTTGAACATCAACTCGCGGGTACTGCGAGTAAGCTCGTCGACGTCTTCAGCTGTCAATCCAGCAGTAGGAATAGGGTCCAGAACTGCGAGACATCAGTGTCGGTCCCAATAGAGTTTAACCACGCATAATTACCTTTGACAGGGATTTTCCCCGAGTTGAACACAAAGTCCTTGATGTAGAGTATGTGGGAGTAATTAGCTGTAACCACCGGGACAATAGGCACGCCGGCCTGGATGGCCAGGTGGAAGGCACCCTTCTTGAAGGGTAGAAGGAAAGGTTCCTTTGAATAACTACGCGTGCCCTCGGGAAACATGTAGACGCTCTGTTTCCGCTGTTGCATTTCCCTTGCGGCGCCAGCCATGACATCTCTTGCGGTCTTGGAGTTCTTCCTGTCAATGAAGATGGAGCCGCTTAATGACATGAACCACCCCAGAAAAGGCGTGTACCTCAACGCCTTTTTCGCAGTAACGCTGCAGTGTTTTGGAAACATGCACCCGAGCATAAGAACATCCAGTTCGGTCTGGTGATTGCCGATGAAGACGGCGGGTCGCACGGTCTCGAGGTGTCGCTTCGGATCGATGACCTCGAAGGTGATGCCGGTGGTCGCGGCCATGACATATTTGAAGGCCCGAGCCGTTGCCCATTGGGCACTATGTCCTCGGCCGAGTATTCGTAGGACAATCGAAGCCAGCAAGCCGTAGATGGCGCATATTATAAGCGAGATGTAGGCGGCGAGCGCGCGAGCCACAAAGGCTGCCTTAGGTACCACGAAGGAGAGCATATAAAAGGCGATGACGAGAGCGGTATAACCTTCGGAGAAGTATATTAGGTACGAAGTGAAAGACATGGCGGTCCCCGTCAGGTCGAGAGCGGGACCTTAAGGTATACCGATTTGTTGGGTTATAGGTAAATTGGAGACCGGAGAAGTTAACTTAGGTTGGAACAGAGCGGGCGACTAAGGCGACCTTGGAGTTTGTCAGATGCCAGTTTTAGCAAAATCAACTAAGGTCTGAGGGGTAGCATTTATCCTAGACACTCGCGCGTGACAGACGGTCGGGTCGAGTCGAGCCGGCGGTCACAAGACATTGAGGTCTTGTTCTGTTGCCTTCCTGTTCATTGCTCGGAGGGGGAAAAAAAGAGTCTGGCAAGATTTTAATTAGCTAGTTAAAGATTTCCGGGTTGGTGGTGGTGCTCTCTCACCGACGGCAGTGGATGTTGATTTGTTGAGGGGCATTATGGGCTTGGCAACCGATACTGACTTAGGTAAGTAGGACACGTTAATAAGCCGACCCGTCATTCGCTGACCCGTCATTCGCTACCATGCATGTACATATGTACCTCCTATACCTGCAGCTAGATATCTACCTCGGTACCTACGTGTGATCCACATCCCGTGAACCTTCGTTCGTTACACAAATCGACGGCCTACCGGTGACGACCCAACCATGACAAGGAGGTTAAGTACTTAGGTAAGTACCTGTTTAAACCTACTAATCCTACTGCCCGCCTAATCCTATGCTCCTATATAACTTGTTTCTGTAAAGTCGGTATCATTCTAGAATATTTATTTTTTCAAGCTCTATTGTACCTCTTGCTCGAGTTCATTCGTCTGAAAACGTTGGGTCTTTTCCGTTACGATAAGTAGTTCATTCTAGGTGTTAAATAGGGCCGAGTCGGTTGAAGAAAGTACGCTACTCATTTGTTGAACGGGACTATAGTTATTTACATGACTTGGAATATATACTCACCTAGCAGGTCGTACGTTGTTTTCATCGGAAGGCTAAGTCCACATACGGCTACTTATAAGTACTATGTACAGCAAGCACAATTGGTCACAAATGACCATTAGAACACAGAGCGAGGACTACAAGAAGAATGCTTCCGTGAATTGATATAGCTACGCTGAGAAGGTTCTATTGCGTCGGGTACTTCGAATCGCTAATTTGGTCCATTGCTATTAAAAAGCATTTGATCTATCGATGCCTCACAAGAGTCAAGACCATCTAACAAACCATCATCTCACCTTAAACGAGTTTTACAAAACGCTAGCCAAAAAATATCAATATCTTCCATTACCAATACCGCTTGGGTGCCCTTATCTGGCGATTGCCAAACCAGTGCCCGTATCTTTGAAAGGAATCCGGGTGATAGTCGTCCACGGTCGAAAACGCCCAGTGTCGCATTTCAGGATTGAAGAGTTCCATCTGCAAAGGGGGCAGACACACCATGATCTCCTAGTCGGCATCGTCTCCTTTGCGCCTGGGCAGGACTACGGCATCTGGAGTCAGTATTTTCCCTTCGTAGACACAATTTGGTAACTTAACGGCGAGTCGAAGACCTATACTGGGTGTCTTCAACCCCCCTAATATACACCAGTAGAGAGTTGTTGCTCCTGGGCCAGAATAGAAGAGGAAGGAAAGAATCTCGGATGCAACTCACTGGTCACGGTACTCTGCTCCTGCATCCACGGCTTGCGCACCTAACGCGGTCTTCCGTCACCATCACCTCGCCCGGCCCCCGGGATACCGAAGTCGATATCCGCGCCAAATTCGACAAGGGAGTCAAGCCTAACACCCGCCGATTGCCTGTTCATTGGATTAAGGGTGGCTTTGTGAGCCTTGTTTGGATCGCTCCCTGTGGCATACTCAGTCAGCATGATCTGTGACATTCTAACTTGGAGGTTAGGTAGTCTTGAGTCTCTAACTCCCAGACAATGCGCTCAATGGGAAATATACGTCATGAATCAGGAGCACAGAGGTGGGTAATAAGGGATAAGCCTAGGAATCTGCCCACCTAGATCAAAAAAGGCCATGCGGCGTCGCATATCGTAATCGCCAAATGAGTTGATCGCCTTATGAATGAGATACGCGGTTAATGTGTAAACATCGTCGAATCTATCACCCCTCGGTACTGCAAGACTCGTCATATGACCAGATACGGCTCGCCTGTCGCCGGTGGGGTACTGTTCGGTGATCAACGTCGTTACAGCCGACCCGTGCATATTACCGAAATACTCTTCCGGAAGTCGCGGTGACAACTTGCTACGCGTGTTGACGGTGGTGAATAACAAAACTCGACCTCCCTTTATGTTGTGGACGAGGAACCTCGTTCGAATGATCTCCACCCAGATCATGGCCGAGAGACAGTCGATCGTAGATACGGGCCCTACGGGCCCTAGGCCCATTTCTTCACCCCAGAGATTCACTTGCTTTTTCCATCTCTGGACCGTCTCAGCTCGGATGGCGTAGATTCGTGTCTCGGTATCTTTCCACCCTCTTGCAATCTGGGTGTGTTTTGGGCCGAGTTTCTTAAAGCTGGAAAATTGAGGAAAAGACTCGGCAGTAAAGGTATGGTTACCCGTCGGAAGGTCTGGCGTATGATACACCAAGGTGTCTAGACTACCGAGTAAGCCGACAGGCTGATCAAAAGTAGTAGGTATCAGTTAGGTGCTCACCCGACATTTCATTAGGAAGTATTTCCGAACCACAACCTGCCGCAAACATCTCAAAGAACTGAAGAATTGACGCGCCGTCAGCGATAGTGTGCAGAAAGGCAAAGCAGAGGACCAAGGCGCCATCTTCCAGGAAGTTCGCCTGTAGAGTGAAAGCTTGCGGCCATTCACGCGGATCGACCTGGGTGGGAGCTACACAAAAATCCTCCATTTCCCAATGTGACACCGGCATCCCACTCGCGCAGAGTTTCTGATAGTTGTAGAACAAGTCCTCTTTATGAATGCTCCATAAGAATATTTCGGGGCTAATCTCTCCCGACGCAGCTGCGTCGCCGTATCGTAGCTGTACCAGATTCTGCCGAGAGTGACTTTTCAAAGGTCCTAGCTGACCCGTTAGAAAGGGGTAATACTTGAAGGCAACTTTGAGGCCCCGGCGGATGGAGTCCAAGGCCGCCTCGATCGCTCCGTTAGAAGTGTCGGGGAAGTCGAAGATGAGCATGCGGCGGACATACTGGCGGTCGACTAATAACACTTAGCTGTGAAGTGCAATGGCTGTAACGATGTTGTATCCTACCAGCCTGATCTAATCCGGAGAGAGGGTGACTAAATATTAGACCTTCAGGAACGCCCACGTCTTGAAGATATATGTCTTCTTCGGTATCCGGCTCTTGAAGAGGGGACTTGTCTTCTTTAATGGCCAATTCTTGAATATTGGGCAAGTCTCCTCTAGCATTGAGATGTTGAAGAGGGGGCGCGTCTTCTTCAGTTGCTGGATCTTGACTATTGGTTAAGTCCTCTTCTCTAGTATCAAGATCTTGAAGCGGGGGCGTGTCTTTTTTAATGGCCAGTTTTTGAATAGGGGGCAAGTCTTCTTTTTGGTCATCCATTATCCTGGGAATCTGCGAAAGCGAAAGCACAGTATCTGTGAAAATATAAATAGACAACAAGACTACGTTGTAAATAAAGGGTTGATTTATGAAACTAGGGAATACAACACTATCAGGGAAATATCAGTGGTCATCAGAATAGTAGTATGACACTGACGACATATAGACGATGATTCCTACAGCATTCAGGTTTTGCTAGGTAGTGAATTGGAAGCCAGACTGAAAAACCCAGCCCTTATAGATGCTATGATACGTCGTCTAAAAGCTTACCTATACCAGGTAGGCAGTAACTGTAGTCGTCGCTGCTCGAATCGCGACATCCCTTATAGCAGACAGGAAGGAGACATCCTAAGGTGGTCGCCAACCTGTCGCGTTGTCAAATCGTAGCATAGATACGCCCCTCACAATTATTTTCTCAAGTAAATTGCTGTATTTTGATTATCTTAGAGGGGAGGGAGTATTGCTATTGAAACGAGCGAGCTAACACCTACAACTATTACACTTGTTTGACAGGGACGACTCCCTTCAAGAAACGAACCGAGAGACAGAGATCTATTGATGGGGGTTTTAGTCAAAGGAGATATACATTATACGCTTACATATGGCTTTGTAGCCTACAGCGAGGGAAGTCATGAATACAAATACAGTCAATTATCAGGAGGTCGCTAGATGTAGGGGAGTTCGATTTTTACCGAAGTAATTGGGTCATATAGCCTCATAAATTAGATTTATGTACATCGGCTAACTATGGTAGGCATTCCGGTTTTCTACTCGTACCCTCTTAGTCATTGCGTTTCTTCAATGAAGTTCATACATACTTAAACATGTAGCCAGCTTTTCTATACACTGTAAACTAAGGTCGCCAACTCTGTAACCCCCAAGTTTATCGGAAGTGTCAGCCTCCCTAGATGCGAATATACGATTGTTGTCACAAAACAAAAGTTTGCGCCCGATCTCTCACCAATTGACGTCCATACCCGTTACCTCAAATAACAGCTATTTTGGTAGAGACCCATATCCGCGGAAGCTCACGAAAGCGCCAAGAAGGAATTCCGTTCCCGGAAAAGAACTGGAAATTCGGAGATCCCCAACCCCGTACGGCGTAAGTACTCGGGATTGCGCTTAGTGTAGCGCACAACATACATGATGGCTCACGAGTAGCATGGCTTCTAGGTCATCGGACTAACACTAATATGTACAGGTATCGACCCAGGCCGTTGACTACCTAAATTAGATACAGTATAGCGTACCGTATGTGCGGCCGCGGATATGTACGTTGTATACCGTAAATATGATGCCTTTCTAGGCAAAGAAGGCATTTTCGAACCAATGAGAGGCCGCGTATTAGTGTTCGGAAGGAGGTAGAAGATTTCTTATGGGTTCAGGCGTCTAGGATTGGATATTCCATTGTGGGGTACGACTTAGGGTAGCTTCGGGGCACCACCCCACCCAGGTACCGATTGGAAGCCGAGTTTCGTACCTAGCGTACGTATTGACGAACATACGCAGGCAATGTATGTACTTTTTTTTTTTTATCTCTCCCGTAAATACATGATGTGCATTATTGTACAATAATAAGCCGCTCCTTGTTACTATGTACTCATGGGCCTTCTTCTACCTTGTCAACCTGTCAATCTTACCGGAAATATCAGAATTGCCTTTGTTCCAAGTTTCATACGGATCTGATTGCTTCCGTCCTGCATAATTACATACTGTAGGTGCCTCGGAGAATCTGAACTAGGCAGCTAGGTAGTATACCTAGGTACCTACATACTTCGTAGGTTAAGCAGTTAGCAGTAAGTAGTTAACTTGGCTAACTAATCCTTGTCTGTGTTTGAGGACACAACCCATTTCACTGGCCTCAAACCCGATAATTTTTCTTTCCTCTTTTCCAACCACAGTTTCTCGTTCACATTACCCGAACCCCCTGGAATTGACCTCAACGGCCAACCGAATTTCCGCATCACCCGTCACGATGGACGCCGTCCTTCGCCAATCCAAGGCCATGTGCCCCTTCTTGAAGAAGGCTTCTCCCGCCACACTCCGCGCCTTGTCGACTTCGACCCGTCCACAGGCTTCGCAATGTGGCGGTACAATCTCCAAGCTCCAGCTGCTTGCTCAGCGCTGTCCTGTCATGGGCAAGGCACTTGCCATCGAGTCCGCTCGAGTTGGTAAGTCTCCCATGGCCGGCGCTGCCGCTGTTGCTGGACTCCGCCATGTCTCGGGTCACTCGAAGCCAGGGAAGGCCAAGATCCACACCAGCCAGTCCCAAAAAGCGAGGGCCGTCGACTCGCCTATGTTCTCGCCCCGTGATTCTGGTTTGCACTCCCCAAAGGACCCATTGGGTAATTATATTCTTACAACCTGTCGTAGTCAAGTTTCCACCTACTACCCCCGTCGATCGCAAGGCCAATGCGCCTCCTGCCGAAAAAACCGCAAGCTCTAGTATCAAGTTCGACTACGATGGGTTTTATCAGGGAGAACTCGACAAGAAACACAAGGACAAGTCGTACCGCTATTTCAACAACATTAACCGCTTAGCTAAGGAGTTTCCTCGGGCCCACGGAGCTAACAAGGAAGAGCGTGTGACGGTGTGGTGTTCCAACGACTATCTTGGCATGGGTAGAAACCCGCAAGTTTTAAAACGGATGCACGAGACGCTTGACGAGTACGGTGCTGGCGCCGGAGGTACACGAAATATCTCCGGCCACAACAAACATGCAATGGAACTCGAGGGCACCGTTGCTAAATTACACGCCAAGGAAGCTGCACTTGTTTTCAGCTCATGTTATGTGGCCAACGATGCTACACTTGCAACACTCGGAAGCAAGCTACCTGAGTGTGTCATATTGTCAGACAGTCTGAACCACGCATCAATGATCCAGGGTATTCGCCACTCTGGGACCAGAAAGATTGTGTTTAAACATAATAATTTGGAAGATCTCGAGGCCAAGTTGGCTTCGCTACCACTTCATGTGCCCAAGATTATTGCTTTCGAATCTGTCTACAGTATGTGTGGCTCAATAGGACCTATCGAAGAAATCTGCAATCTGGCCGATAAATATGGCGCCATCACCTTCCTCGACGAGGTACACGCTGTTGGTATGTATGGATCGCATGGTGCAGGTGTTGCTGAACACCTCGATTTTGAGGCCCATAAACAAGGTAGGCCGAAGGGAACAGTTATGGACCGCATTGATATCATAACCGGCACTCTCGGAAAGGCATACGGTTGTGTTGGTGGATATATCGCTGCGTCCTCTAAACTTGTGGATGTGATCAGGTCCTTGGCACCGGGCTTCATTTTTACGACCTCTCTTCCGCCAGCTATTATGGCCGGCGCGAAGGCTGCTATCGAGTACCAGATGGAATACAATGGTGACAGGCGACTCCAGCAGCTTCACACGCGCGCTGTTAAAGAGGCGCTGGATGCGAGGGATATTCCTGTTATTCCAAACCCCTCGCACATCGTTCCGATCCTTGTCGGGAATGCTGAGCTTGCTAAGCAAGCCTCAGATATGTTGTTGAACGATTACCACATTTATGTGCAATCCATCAATTACCCCACCGTACCAGTTGGTCAGGAGCGCCTGAGAATCACGCCGACCCCAGGTCACACGAAGGAATACCGCGACCAGCTTGTTGAGGCCATTGATGAGATCTGGTCTAAACTTGGTATCAAGCGGACTTCTGAGTGGGCAGCGGAAGGCGGGTTTATCGGTGTGGGTGTGGCACGCGCCGGCATCGAGGAACCGCTCTGGACGGATGAACAGCTCGGAATTGATCATCAAATCGCCAAGGAGATCAAGGAATCCAAGCCAGCTAATGGCTTCATGGAGACCTTACTCGAACGGGAGTCTCAAAACGCGGCTAGGGCCGTGAGCGCCATCACCTAATTTTCAATCCTCATCTCGCTAGAGAGGGATGTGCGTCAATAAAAGGGGAGCTCATCGGACCCAAACCACGTTCTTTAGAGCGTAGTGGGACTAACTGCAGCGTGCGATCTTTTGAATTCTGATCTGATTCGTATATACACCTATTCTCCAGAGACCTTGTGGTCTTCCTGAAGTATTTAGGGTCACATTTATGATTGGGCCTCATGGTACCATATATCAATGCAACTACAGCACCATCCAATCGAGATGGATATTGCTTATTGAACTGCAGCTTACTACTCCAAGTCTTCCTCCCCGTGAAATTGCCTAATGTATGGGTCAAGGCTAGTGAAGGTTGTCGGTTTTAGCAGTTTCTTGTCAATTCAGGAGCTGCATCTACCCGCAGAGTTTCGTTCACAGGTATAATCACTGTAGCTGAAGCAAATAACGAGAACGAGGGATCGACTGGGCCCGGCGAATTGAACGGTCCCTTGGAGAGCCGAAATCTTTGCGAAGACGTATCTGCCCCTTTCTTGGTCCAGGCTAAATATTGTGTATGGCTAAGCTACGATTTTACTAATGCTCTCAGCATAGCAGCCTGCAGCGTTATACCATCCGAGTTGGTGTCACTTAGAATTCTCGACTCATACGCTTATAGATCCCATATACAGCAGACTTTTCGCTAAATCCATAACTAACTAACATGATGGCACTCTAGTCTAGGCTCTTCTCCAGGAACCTCGAACCCAACAGACTACGCGGAGATAGCTCAATGGCTAAATATCTCGGCGACGTGGAACCTACCTCGACTATTTACCCGTCCCTTGACTTGCACCTCGTTCATCTGAATAGGGTTGCCTTACCCCAGAGCCAAGATGCGGAGGTACTATCCAACAGAGCTTAAGCACGACTCCGAAGCGATCCTGCAGCTTCTTCGCGTGCCGGAAATATGGGGTTGTGGCCATCGTGTTGTTCATAGGATGATGTTAAGGGAGACCGAAGGTCCAGAACGTAGCTTGCTAATTAATACCGTTGAGCCGGTAGATGTCGGGAGCTCCTTGGTGACTCTCGTAGTGCATTATAATGGTGCGACATTCCACTTATAAGATGATCCGGCCGCCAGGCTCAGTCTTTGTATACTAGGAGCACCTCCCCCAAGAGCTGAAACTATATCCTCGACCCGACCGAGGTAACATGAGACCAACAACTCTCCTCCTCGCCGGCGGTGGCACCCTGCTGTCACCCGCATCGGCGCTGCCGTCGTGGCTCAGCCGCCGGCAGACGGCGTCGACGATCACCGTGGACCTGTCGACAACGTACCAGACGATCGACGGATTCGGGTGCTCGTTCGCGTTCCAGCGGGCGAACCTGATCGCGAACATCGAGGACACGACCAAGCAGCGCGCCCTGCTGGACCTCCTCTTCAACACGACCTCGGGGGCCGGCCTCTCCATCATCCGCAACGGCATCGGCTCCTCCCCCGACAGCTCCTCGGACCACATGAACACGTTCGCGCCCGTGGATCCCGGCGGCCCCACCGCCGAGCCCGCGTACACGTGGGACGGCAAGTACTCGGGCCAGCTGTTTGTCAGCAAGGAGGCCTACGACACGTATGGCGTCCGCGAGATCTACGGAGACGCCTGGAGCGCCCCGGGGTACATGAAGACCAACGGGAACGAGAATAACGGCGGCACGCTCTGCGGCGTCCCCGGGACGAACTGCCGCACCGGCGATTGGAGGCAGGCGTTTGCCGATTACCTGGTGCAGTACGTAAGGTACTACGCCGAGGCGGGCGTTCCGGTTACGCGGTGAGTCTATCTCTCTATCGCCTTCCTTCCATCTCCCCGTTCTTCCATACTACATACACACACACACACACACACACACACACATATATATATTTTTCCAGACTTCAACGCTTACGCAACCGACTACGCAGCCTCGGCTTCCTCAACGAGCCCGAGTTCTCGCCGGGGTACGCGTCGATGAACTCGAACGGGGCGCAAGCGGCCGACTTCATCAAGGTGCTGCACGCGACGCTGGAGGCGGCGAACCTGACGTCGCAGGTAGGGATCGCGTGCTGCGAGTCGGAGGGCTGGGGGAACCAGGCGAACATGGTGAGCGCGATCCGGTCAGCCGAAGCCGAGGCACTGCTCACGACGGTGACGTCGCACACGTACACGGGGGGACCGTCGGGGCCGATGGCGGGCACGTCGCGCGTGTGGCTGAGCGAGCAGTGCGACCTCAACGGCGCGTGGAGCACGGCGTGGTACCAGTACGGCGGCGCGGGCGAGGGCCTCACCTGGGCCAACAACATCTACGCCGCGCTCGTCTCCTACAACGTCTCGGGCTACCTGTACTGGGAGGGCGTTCAGTGGCCCAGCCCCGCCACCAACGAGAAGCTCGTCCGCGTCGACCAGGCGGCCCCCTGGAACTACGAGGTCGCCAAACGCCTCTGGGCCTTCGCCAACTGGTCCCGCTTCGTGCGCCCCGGCGCCGTCCGCGTCGCTACTACCGGAGGCCCCCAGGGCCTCAAGAGCGCCGCGTTCGCTAACGTCGACGGCAGCGTCGCCGTTGTTGTTATTAGCTCCGCTGCCGCTGCGGGCACCGTTGATATCAGGGTCGACGGGGGTGAGGTGCCCTTCACGGAGGCGACGGCCTGGGTCACGGACCAGAGCCATGACTGCGAGGCGATCAACGTCACCGTTGCGGGTGGCTCGGTGAGCGGGAGCGTGGCGGCGAGGTCGATTACTACGTTCCATATTCCCGCGCCGCGTGCGAAGCGGGAGGCGGATAGGTAGGTACCTAAGAGGGAATTGGCGTGTTGATGTATTTAGTCAGGTCTGCTTAAGTGCTTTGAACCGGGTAATTGTTCTCAACTGGGCATATATACGTTGAATTCGATACTCTGATTTTATATGTAACAGCTCAAAGTAGGTAGGTAGAAAGAGATCTGTGTACAAATCGGCTTTTTCTCAGAACTCTACTCGTTTTTTCTCTCCCTCAAGTACCATATCCTAAACCCACGTCTCCCCCCACTCCAACTAGATAGATAGATACACGAGCTCGCCCTCGCTACCTACCTACCTACCTACCAACCTACCAACCTACAACAGCGCACCGAGCACCGTCTTCGTGTCCGCGGCCGTCTCCTTGACGAGCCTGGCGAGGTCCCTGAACTCAGGGATGGCGGCGTCGCCCATACACTCATACAGCCAGGACTCGGAGGTGGTGACGGCGGCGCCGGCGGCGCGGAGGCGCGCGAGCGCGAGGGGCACCTCCTGGCGGTTGCAGCTCGAGACGGCGTCGGCGAGCACGTAGACGCGGTGGCCGGCGCGGAGAAGGTCCAGCGCCGTCTGCGTCACGCAGATGTGGCTCTCGATGCCGACGATGACGACCTCGCGCGGGCTGGTGTGCGGGTCGGACGAGGATGGGGATGGGGAGGGGGGAGAGGCGAAGTGCGGCGCGATCTCCGGCACCATCATGCTGAACCGCGTCTTGTCCGCCTGCGCGGCCGCGTCCGCGATCAGCGGCTGTAGCTCCGGCACGGTGGCGCCCAGCCGCGCGGCGTTCTGCGTCGTCACGTAGATCGGGATGTCGAGGGTGTGGGCGGCGCGGAGGACCTTCTGCGTCGTCAGGATGCTGGATAACAACTGGTGTTAACCTAGTTTGTCTATCTATGCTTGTATTCGGTGCGGGCCGTTGTCGGAATGGTAGTTGGATAGTCACTAAGGAGGCAATGGAGGGAGGAAGGGGAGAGATAGAGAGCCGCACATCTTGTCAAACTGCCAGATGGCATTGCGGAACTTTTCCTGCATGTCGCAGACACTATACACACATACCAAACGCTCAGGTCAGCGGTCTCTTGCGACGACAGGACCCTCCCATGGTAGGAAGACTGACAAGATCGCAGAATTCTCTGTGTGTTGTTAGCTCAATGGTTTACCTCAACCAAATGCGACTCACGCAGGCGTCTCTGTGCCATGGTGGATGAGAACCTCGGGCTCGAGAAGTAGATGGTGGTGGACAGGGCCGGTCTATGCAACCGTAGCCCTCGCGCAGGTATGACTCTCGCCGTTCTCGCAAAGTTCATCGAGGGGTGTAAGGTCCGCTTGGAAAGCAGTTAGATAGGGAGAGTATCCGATTGTCGATTGGTATGAAGAGAGGAGATTCCGAGCTTGGACCGAGGGGGAGCTACCTAACCTATATATGTTGCTACTACGTAAGTACCAGGTATAGGGAGCTCGGCGCGGGGCAGGGAATGCGGGGCAGGAATAAGGGGTAAGGCTACCTAGGTACTGTAGCCAGCCCATGCTATTATATATACTTATATATTTATTAGGAAAGGTCTGAACATCCTCACCTAAATAGTAAAGACCTTTACTTAAGTTAAAATGCGGTTTATTTATAACTCTATTTCTACGCTAGCTAAAATTTATTTCCTATAATTGGCTATATAAGAATTAATAGCTTATTTATTAGTTAAAAATATCGAATTTACTTAATTATAAATACTTTTTTATTTATTTATTATATAACCTAAAAGGTAGTTTAAAATAAATAGCTAATAAAAATTAGTAAAAATATAAAAATCTAAAATTAATAGTGAAGTGGTTTTATATAATGCGAGTGGTTTATATAAGCCAGATTAACTATTAATATACGGGAGTTTTTATTTTTCATACCTAACTATTAAGCTATTAAAGGACACACATATACTCGATATGAATTTAAGCCATTTGTTTTGCTATTAATCTCTGAATATACGTACTATTTTAAGTGATTTTATTATTACTAGCCCTATAGGCTGGTATTACCTCTTTACTACTACTAGGTAATTAGCTCTCCCATTTTCTTAAAGACCTATTATTATATAGGCACACTACACCTTATTTTGTTTTAATAGTATGCAGTACTCTAATTTTCAACGTATTAAATTGGGAAAAGGTCGAAAATGAACGCATAGTTCAGACCTTTCCCAACTTAGCTTTATCCTTAAAGCTACCGGGCATTTTATTTACTTTCTTTCGTAAGGTCCTCCCTAGAGTATGCCAAGTTGTTACTAGATCTGAATTGATATAGATACCTGCACCACCAACAGGTATATTAGTAGCCGCCGACAGCTCTGGACGGGTTATAGTTAAGAAAAAGATACTTAGATATTTCCAGTAGCACTCCCTTTTCCATATGAGGAACACAAATAGTCTCACATATTTAAGCCTAATGCTGAAAGATAGCTAGAACAGAGAATAGTTTGAAAGTTGATATATAAGCCGGAATATACAGATAGACTAACCACAACCAACCACGCTCCATATATACTTAAGTATATACTCTATCGAGCGCTATCTATATAATTCCCCTGGGCTTGTATATCCTCTTTCCCACTAACACACCGCTAGACGACCCCAGCATAGCCGAATCCAAGTCGGTCGTACACGGCAATGTCTAATCCATCCCGGCGCATGTTACCCAACAGCCCTAGACCCTACACCTGAAAACGACGTATTCAAGTCTATGGTGAATAACACAAGCCCGCCGTATCAATCAACCACCGAGACCCTCGCCCTCTCCAACCAGCCAAGGTCGCCGCGCGCCGTCGCCTTCCGGACGGCGCACAGCTCGTCGAGGAACGCGGGGACGAAGGAGCCGGGGCCCCTGACGACGTCGGCGCGCTCGGCCGCGAGCTCGGCCGCGACGTTGTAGAGGAGCAGGGCCGCGAGGGTAGCCGCCAGCTTGTCGTGCGGGAACGCGGCGATGGCGGCTGAGATGGTGGTGCCGAGGCAGCAGCCCGTGCCCGTGACCGCGCCCAGGAGCTCGTGGCCGTTGTCCACCGCGTACACCGCGCCACCGGCCGTCACGAGATCCGTCTTGCCCGTCATCACCACCACGTTGCGCCGCAGGGCCGCCAGCCCCCGGATCGCCGCCCCGAGCTTCCGCAGGTCGGTGTCGCCGTGCCCGCTGTCGACGCCGCGCTGCTGGACGGCGGTGGCACCGATGCACGACAGGATCTCGGTCTGGTTCCCCTTCAGCACGTCGATGTAGCCCCCGCCGAGGATGGTCTTCGTGGCCGATCGCCTGACCGCGGTTGCGCCGGCGCTATACATACGTTGTCAATCCTCACTACCTAAGGCCTCCGGATCACGGGTTCGCAGAACTCACCCTACGGGGTCGAACACGACGGGCTGTCCGACGTCGTTATACGCCTTCAGCGCCTTCAAGTAGTTGGCCAGCCCCTCCGGCGTGACGGTGCCCATATTGACGACGAGGGCGGCGCCCAGGTTCGCCAGGTCCCCCGCCTCCTCGCCGTAGTTCGACATGATGGGGCTGGCGCCGACGCTGAGCGCGACGTTGGCCGCGAAGTTCTGCACGACGAGGTTCGTCATGTTGTGCGAGAGCGGCTTCTTGGCGTCGACGGCCGCGATGACCTCCGGCACGAGGCCCAGCAGCGCGGCCGGCGACCGCGTCTGCTGCGCGGGCGACACCGCCACGCCGGGACGCGCGAATGGCGGCGGCGACCTCACCAGCGCGCGCAGCTCCCTCGAGGCCGCCTCCGGGTCCTTCGCGGCCATGATGGCGCTCACGACCGCGACGCCGTCGAGGGACTTGTCCTTCCCCGCGCTCTGCCACATCACGCGCGATACGTTCGAGGCGTTGATGCCGCCGATGCACACCGTTTTCACGCCCCGGTTTACCGCCGCGGTCTTAAGCAGGATCTGCTGCAGGCCGTCTACGCCGATGATGGACTTTGTGTTCTCCTTGCTGTGGCCGCGTCAGATTCAACTGGTCAGTAGTACGAGAGTAAACCTGGCTGGGGCGTTTTACGTTGGCGTGGCAAACACGGTTCCGATCCCAAGGTAGTCGGCGCCCCCTCTATAGGCGACCTCGGCCTCCTCCGCATTACTTACGGTGACGCCGATGATGGCGTCGTCGCCTAGCAGTTTTCTGGCGGTGGGTAGATCTACATTGGCATCGTCAGCCGGGCCGTTTCTTCCAGCTGCCCGCGATGCAGTAGAAAGCATATCGCCAGATCACGGGAGTAAAAGTAAGAAATGGCCTTACCTACCTAAGTCATCCTGTCCGATATGCACGCCCTCGCAGCAAACCGCGAGCGCGACATCTACGCGATCATTGATGAGGAGCGGGACTTTGTATCTCCTGGTGATCTGGTGCAGCTTGCGAGCCGTTGAGACGAGGACGCCTGTGTCGCTGGTCTTGTCCCGGTATTGCACACAGGTGACGCCACCCTTCAGGGCTGCTTCGACGACCTCGCAGATGTCTGCATCGCCAAGGATCGCCGGTGTCGAGTCAGTCACCAGGTACAGTGAGTAATCAACCTCGTTTTTCGGCATCGTTCCTGAGAGGGGGAAAGGTTATTTATGTACATGCTCTAGGACCGTCTGTTGCGTCCACGAATTGTGCAATCTTCTAGGTTTACCTAAATTATGTAATTATCGGGCTTAGCGCGAACCATTCCGTCATCTATAGATCATTATGTAGGTACAGTATAGGTACCCGCTTCATCCAGTGGGAGTATATGTATCAAGGTAGATCGTACCTTGGCCTAAGTATAAGGTGATCGATCTACAGGTATTATTGACTCTCATTCAAGAGCTACATATCTGGTCGCACCAAAAGATGTTGATTAATATTGTTTATTTGCTTTTTCTTTTTTTCCTTTTTCCTTTTGGCTCTACTTATGTCTACGCTACGGAGGTAGTAGGAATTATTTGTAGTCCTAGCCGAAAGCACTAGGACCTGAGCCTGGCAAAACTGCCCTTATCACCACGTACCAAATAGGCGACCTAGCTTCGAGAGAATCCCTTACTCGGCTGCCGAAGTCGGTGTCCTTGGTTTGCTTGATGGGGTCATCCACGAGAACGCCGAAGCACCACCCACAGGATTTGTCGAGGTGCGCGCTGCACCAGATACAGACCGAGCTTCACGCGGGACCGGCGATGGCTTGGTCTCGGCTGTACCAGTCGATGTTCGCTTCGACTCCCATCGAATTATGTTGCTGTTGGCCGCGTCCGCACCAGGTTGACTTTTGCGCCGATTTTCGCCGCTACTTCTGGGAGGCGGAGGCGGTTCGTAAGCCGCTCCTGTTCGTGCTGAGGATGATGCGCTCGATTTCATCGGCTTCAGGACCTTCATACTCCGGCCTCCGCGCCCAGCAGGTTGATATCCACTCAATGGAGCGTTATCCTTTTGTTCATTGCCATTGGGTGTAGCATTGTGACGCCATGAATTCCAAATCCCACCCGTTGAGGATGCGCGGCGAACGTTTTCCCCTGAAGTTTCATTTGGCTGGGCTTGAGGTTCCTTCGAAGTTGCCTCCAGGCTGCCGGCTTCTTTGTCCTGATTCTCACTTTCGCCGCCGCTCTCTGACAGGTTACTTGCTGGAGCGGTTGCGGTTTGTTGGCCCGCTTGCTCTGAAGACGGCGGTGTTGACTCATGGCTATCATCTCCATTACACAACTCTTTCGGCTGCGCGCCGTTGGAAGCCACAACTGCTGGGGTTTGCTGCTTCGAATCGCCAAGGACAAACGGACGGGCTGTGGCATTCAGCTTAGGCTTTTCGGGGAACACAGCCATCGTCCGGATATTCTTGAAAACAGCGTTGTCTTCAGGACGCACGAAGGGCACCGAAAGTTTGTCACGCTCGCTGCTATACAGTGTCATTCGATTCTGTGAGAGTAGGACATCGGCGGAATGTTCCCTCAAGGCTTCACTCCCAATAAAGATGCGAATAGCTTTTTTGGCTTCCGCACTCTCCGGTTGGTCCATCCCTGCCACCTCAAACGTGCACATGAAACTCGGCAACTGAGGTGCTAGACTTAACCCTCGAGAACTTGAATGAGACACGGTCGCTTCAGTCAAGTAGACGGGTAGGCGGATTCTGTAAACACCGTCCAACTCCCTGCGTATATCATCCACAAGGTCTAGTTCCTTGACCAAGGAAACATCAATGACAGATTTTTGAGATCCAGTACAGATATCTGCATAGAGCAGGGTATCATGCGCAAAGTTGGCAGTGAGCCAACATCGGATAATTGCAGGTACCGAGCCCAACACAAACAAAACTGGAGGTGGTCCTGGGATGCTAATTGGTGAGTCGTCATCCTGGCAGCCGGGCGTAAATGCTGTGTCCAGACCTAAACTACTTCCTCGACCGGAGGCGACAGAGTGGTGGGAGTGGACTGAATGTACCGAATGGCCGGCAGAGCTATGCCTACCATCAGACTTGTGGGATAATGAACGCTCCATACCATGGTTCCCGAGGACACTGGCGGGTCTGATGGGGCCAAAGTCGCCTGAATGTCGGCCGTTCTGCGCCCAGCTAGAACTTTGCAAAGCACTCTCATCGAAGCGGACGCTATTTGCCCTAGAGGCCGCGCCGCGTCTTATGGGTTCATCATCAGCATCAAGATGTAGGCTGCCTAGCAGATTCTGACCCTGTTCCTCAAAATCGTCGAACATTTCGCTCGGAGGCATCTGAAGCGGTCCTAAGTGAAGCGATGTTAAAATGTGGCTCTAAGGAAAAAGGGACAAGGAGTGGAGCGAACCGTGTTGCGGCGTACCACCCAGTGCACTGGGAAAGGGCGAATTCCAGGCGGATTTGATGGCGGCATCGTCGGCTTGGCGTTTCTCTAAGCGAGAAAGTCTTTCGGCATGGTTGTTCTGAACGATTTGCATCTGCTTGACATCCATGTGGACACTGTAAAGTTCGTCGCGAGAAATCGGAAAGCGGGAATCCATACCAAACCCGATGAATGGCGTTCAAGTCTAGGCCAGCAAGGCCGGCCGTAAGCTAGGCTGTCGAGCTTAGGTCGGAAGGAGGAACACGAGGAGGATTGGCCGCAACAAAACGGCAGCAGGGTTCAAAGTCAGATCTCAAGGGGCGTGGTGGTAGGCGTGGATAGTCAGTTCATAGCACTGGACCGGAGCGTATGGGAACTCGCGGCCCATCAGCCCAAAATATGGCCCCAGACTTTGCTTTACGCCCCGTTCAATTTTTGCTTGATCTAATCGTGACCTCTAGCCTTGTATATGAGCGACCAGGTCCACCACCACCTCCTCATCGCAGAGGACCAAACGGTCTCTTTGCGAGCTGGTACTCGGAACACTTCTCCCTCTAGGTTTTGGAACTATGGAGATCTGATATTAAATGGTACAACTGCTCGAGATCGAAAGGCGGAAACTTCCGGCAAGCGGATCGAGCAGGTAAGAGGACGAGAAGGGCGGACAACTTGAAGATTCTCGATGGCCTTATCGTACGAGAGACGCTCTGGAAGGCCTTGGTGGTAGTGTTGGTGGTGGTGGGAAAAAAGGGATACAGTTGTTTGCCGTAGCACTAAGCTTTGCGTCGACGTAGTAATAACCTATATAGTACAATCACCAAGGAGGGGAGTTACACAGTAATCGAAGTCTATTTATTGAGTAAAAAGATGTTAGTTCGGGTGATTGTAATTTCTTGTTGTAGAAGATAGACAGCGTTAGGAACGTTTGAGCGATCGAGGCCGAGGTCGACGTCAGCGCCAGGGAGGGTAGGTTGCTGAGAGGGAAGAAACCCTTTCGAGTAGAGCGTAGCGTTTCAAATTCCGGGCCGGGACTAAAGAATTGGAGTTGTGGGGATTGATGGGCAGTCTCTACTCGTATCTACTGGATCTTGTTGGCAGAGTGGGTAGGTTAAGAGAAGAAAGAGAGAGAGAGAGAGAGGCCGATTGATTCAGTCCTGGGAATAGATAGCAGTGGTGATGGTGGTGGTGGTAGTAGTGGTAGTAGTAAGTGGCTGCTGAGTGGGTTTTGGTTGGAATCGAGACGATGGATGATGGCTACGATTCACATTCCCACGCAAAAAGTGGTTGGTGGCATGGGCGGAAAGTAATTCGTACCTACATACATCGTTGCAGTGCAATCACGCTCAGAGCACTTACTGCGAGTTATCTGTGTACGGATCCATGATTGGTTTCTCTGTTAGCGTGCGCCAACCCGCCTATACAAGTACCTAGTACCTAGTAAAACCCCTCCAGACAGCCCAGAAACAGCCATGCACTCAACTGTTCTCGACCACTTACAGTGCATACATAGGTTCACTGGGTTAGGTGTGTATGTATGCATAAACCTCTAGGGGTACGGGTCTGCCAAAGTGATAGAATAAGATGCAGTTCTACTCTAAATGCAACAAGTACTTATATAGGCAGTACCTATCAAGTCCCTAATTTACACTTATCTATTTTTTTCTTCTTTTTTTTTAATAGCTTTATATATGTGTATCCGAGTGTTAGTCCAGTCGGAAGAGGAGTATAGCACCTATATTTAGAAAATTGTTATTTTAATAATACCCGACATTTAATAGTACCCTACTTTTAATGTGAAATATATTACATTTATTACCGATATATATTTTTATATATAATTTATATGTATTTTTAATATATTTATATATTATAACGCTTTTTATAGCATTTTTTTACTTATATTTTTAATTGCGTATAATTTTAATTATAGCTGCTTAATTTTTACCTCGTTTTTAGCCTTTTTTTATAAAATAAATATAAATATGCTGTTTTTTTAATCGTTTTTAAATTAAATATTTGCTTAATTATCCATACTTTTTATAAAGTTAATAACCTTTTATATTACCTTTTACGGTACCTTTTATAATGCCTTTTATAATACCTTTTATAGTGTTTTTTTTAAAACCTCCTTTAAAAAATGTAATAGTATAGGTGGCTGAATGCTTAAAGTGAGGTAATATCGGTCGCCGATTAAATGGTAAATTAATAGGTAAATTTCTATCTGCTTAATTTCCCTTAATTCCTATTAGGCATTTAATATATATACCTAATTTAAATAATCGATAAACTTAAGCCTTAACGCATTAATCGGCGATTAATAAAAGTAGATACTCTTAATATATATAAGTATTTATTATTTATAGGATCCTTTATATTATTCCCCTTTTTAAAATAATCGGTTCCCGATTATTAAAATTAGGTCGGTAAGGCTAAACTATCGGCAATTATATATTAAGGTATAGTTAAGCTTTATAATGGGGTTTTTTTATTATTTATTACCGGTTATATTATTTTCGTATTTATCGTTATTTTTATATCGGCTTATTATTATTATTATATTAATTAATTTTTAATATTATAATAATATATATTATCTTTTCGGTATATTATCGCTATACGTTTTTTATTATAGTTATTATAATATTATTTCCTTTTTTTTAAAAGCTGGTTTTTAGTTCCGTTATTCGGTATTTATAGTCGCTTAATAGTTTATAGTTTATTAAGATAGCCTTTATTTATATTTTCGCGTTTTTTTATTTATATTTTAATTTTAATTTTCCTTTTTTAGGATTTTTTTATTAATTATTTTCGTTTTTTTTTTCTATATTTTATTGCCGTTTATTTAGTAACCCTTTTTTTCGTATTTTTATTTTTTTATTAATTTTTATTTTAATATTTTACTTATTTGCCTTTTTTATATTAACTAACCGCCGCTATTATATTAACTTGGGATAAAATTTTAGAAAAATTCGTCTTTAATAAAGTAATCGGTTAGTTATACGCCGATTTTATTAAACCTAATAGTACCGTTATTTTTAATAGCGTACTATACGCTTATTATTTAACTATTATCTATTTAAACCTATATATTTATTACGTTAATAATAGTAGTAATAAATACGTAATATATATATATAACTATAAAAAGTATATTCCGGTAAGCGATTAATTTCTTATTTATTGATAAATATTATTTATTTATTTTATTTTTTTACTATATAAATTCCGCTTATTTTTTTAGGTACTTATTAATACTTTTTAGCGTATTAAGTTAATTTTTTTAATATATAGCGATCGTTTAATAATAAGATTTTTATTAATAATTATATCTTTAATAATTTAATAACGGAATATAGCCGCTATTAATATTACGTTAAATAAATTAGCCTAAATTTCCGGCGTATAGTTAAAATTAAAGAGCGTTTAATAATTAAATTTTTACCTAAAAAACGGGATTCCGTTTTAATTATTAAAATATAAAGTATTTACCGGTTATTAATATTAAATATTAATATATATTTAATAAATTTAGCGATCCTTTAATATTTATTCGGCGATATATTTTTTAATAATGTTTATTTTTAGGCTTATATAATTTATGCTTTTATTAATATTCCGATTTATTACTAATAGCTATATTTTATTTTATTTAATTATAAATATAACCCCTTTTTATATATTTCGATAATATCCGTTTTATAAATATTACCTAAAGCGAAAACTATTAAAAATAAATCTAAAAAAAAGTCGGCTTTATATTTTATTAAACGTTATAATAAAAGTAAACTATTTAACTTTTCCGATAGCTATATTATTACCGTTATTACGGCGGATATTAATTTTTTTTTATTTTTAGCTTTTAAAACTATATCGGGTATTTTTATATTACGTAAGTGCCGATTAACCGGCCTTTTAACGCTATTATAAGTTAGTTTTTTTTATTTTTAACTACTTATATTAATATTAAATACGCTATTACTTTTTAATCGTATAAGTTTTATTTTTTATTTATTGTTTTTAATTCGGCGTTATATACCCCCGGAATCGGTTTTTAATATTATTTATAAAAAAATTATAAATTATTTTAAAAAATATATTTATATTATCGCTAAATAGGTAGTAATAAAACTTACAGTAAATAAAAGTTTTAATAATAATAATAACGTTTAAATTATTTCTTTTAATATTTATATAAAAATACTTATTCCTTAATAATTTAATCCGATATAATTTTCCGATAATTTTCCTAATACCCGTATTTTATTCGGTTATTTATAGCGATTATTTATTTCGTTTATAAATAAACCTATATTCCGATCGCTTTATAAATTATTTAACCTTTTAATAGTTAGCTTTTTTTTATTAGTAATATTACGATTTAATTTTTTATTATTTATTATTAATTTTAATAACTTTATTTAACTTATAAACGTTTTTCGATTTAATAATAATTAAATATTTTAGCTAAATTTTATACTTTTTTAATTTTTTATAATATTTCCGAATACTTACCGTTTAAAAAGTAATAAAAAAAAGGTCCTATTATATAGGGATTTAATAACGTTCCGTTAGCTATAATATTTTAATGGTTACTATTTTTATTTCTTTATTAATTTCTATTTATAATTCTTTAATAATCGATATTAATAGCTATTTAGCCCTTTTTATTTATAACTATTTATTAATTAATATTTAATATATTTAATTAATAAATAAGCTTAAAAATATTAATAATTTTGCTAATTATATTAGCGGCCTTTTTTTGATTATTTAACTTAAATATCTCTATTATTATTATTAATTATAAAAAAGCTTTTACTATATTTATTATTTATAAAAAAAAAGAAAATCCGTCTATTTAGCGATTTAAATAAGGTTATAGTTATTCTTTTAAATTAATTCTAAATAAATACGGTCGTTACTAATAGGTTTATATATAAAAAAGTAAAGTTCGGTTAAATTTCGGCTATAAATTTATTATTTAAACGTTTATAATATTAAACTACTATTTTTTCGTACCCTTTTATAAATATTTCAATTTTTAACCGAATATTTTTTAACTAATATATATAAAATTAATTCGGTTATTTTTTTATAGTTAATTTTTAATATTTTTTAATAGTTTTTACTAATTTTATACCGGTTTATTACCGGCCGTTTTATAGCAAATAATTATATAAATCGTTATTATATTTCGGATCCGGAGCCCTTTTTTAAACATTATTTTTTAATATATTAATAGGTAACCTTTTAATAATTAATTAAAAATTTTATTTAATTTTTTTATTTTAGTATTTTTAGGGTTTAATTTCCTATAATACCGGCTATATTATTTTGCCGATCGCTTATTAATTATATTAATTATACCTTATTTAGATTTATTTTTATTCGAATATTTAATTTAAATAGCTATATTATATTTTACGTATATATATCGATAAGGTTATATCTACTTTTTTTTATTTTTATTATAGTATTTTTTTATTAGGTTATTTTACTTATTTAAATATTATAATATAACTATAGTTTAATTTATTACTAATTACCTTATTTTTTAGTTCTATTTTAACGTAATTTATTTTATTATATCTATTATATTTTAATTACCGATTATTAAATAATTAATAGCCGTCTTATTTATAATAAACCTTCCGGGCCTTTTTCTTATACCGGGTTAATATTTTAAAAATATTTATTAGGTAATTTTTCGGCTTTTATATATTATATTTTATAAATTAGCTTTCCTATTTTACTAAATATTCTTTAAGCTTTTAATCGTTATAATATCGGACTATATTTTTAACTACCTATTTCTATTATTTTTTTTTTAATTTAAATAGCATTTATTACTTTCCGTTTTCTTACCGATTTTTCTATAATTTTAAAAATAATATAGGAAAAATATTATATATTTAAATATAGTATTTCGGTAATTTAATCCGATAAACTTATAAGCCTATTTTTTCGGTAATTTTTATATATATATATATAAATAATAACTTTTTACCGGTTTTAAATCGGAAATAAGTTATTAATAAATTTATAATATTCCCTATTTTAAACTTTTTAAAAATACGCTTTTTATTATAATATTTCTATTAAAATTTAATCGCTTTTTTTTAATAAACGCGTAACTTTCGGCGTATTTTTATTAGCTTTTTTAACCGCTTTTAAATCCCCTATATTTAAATACTTATCTTTTCGAATATATATTTTATTATTTTTAAATAATACCTATATAAGGTTATAAATAATAAATACCCGATAATTATATAATTATTATTATTATATATAAATAAAACTTTATATAATATTCGGGCCTATTTATTCGGTTTTTTAATAATATATAATTATAACTACTTTTTTAAAAATTAATATATATATTCCGTTTACTTATCGGTTTATAAATATTATATAATAAATAATCGGCAATTAACTTTTTTTACGTTATAAAATTTTTTTTAAAATTTATTAATAATTAATTTATTCCGGTTATTAATAATCCTTTCCGATAATTTAAAATAGTATTTTATTTTTTTATATAATATCCGAACTAATTTTATTATATTTAATATTTTAATAATCGGAATAAATAGTACTATTTTTATATACTAATCGATAATTATTAAAATTACGTTATATTCGATACTATTGTTTTTAAAATAGCCCGATAACTCTATAATAAAGTTTAAGCTAATTTTTTAAAACGGTTAATTCGGTAATAGTAATAATTATAATTAACTATATAGTTTATATTTCGGCTTTTTAATATTATTATATTCTATATATTTAATAATATATTTATAAATATTTTATATTAGGCCTTTTTAATAAAACTTTCTTATTAGGAATTTAATTAATTTATTTATACCTATATACCCTATTTTAAAGTTATTATAATATTAATAAATTAGCTATTATTATAAAACCTTTTATAATAAAATTATAAATTTTCCCCGAAAATATAATACCCCTTTTTTATTAATAGCGTAACTTTTTTTAATTCCGGCACATTTCCGAACAGTTTTTAATAAAACTATAATATTTAAATCTTTAATTTATAGCCTTTTAATTTTATTATAAAACTCCGTTAATACTATTAATCGTTATACCGTTTCGTTTTTAGCTAATTCCTTTATTTTAAAACGTAAAACGTATTAGTTATAAATAATAGCCTTAACATTTCCCTTTTTTTCCTTTTCGGAATTTTAATAAAACGCAATTTTATTATAATTATAGGTTTTTATAAATAATTATATAATAACTATAATTTATACTTTTATAATAATATATAGTTAATAAATTAAGCATTTATAATAATACTTTTTATTTTTATTTTTTCGAAAACCTCTTATAATTATATAATAAAAGTATAATATATTTTTTATATTTATAAGCGCTACTTATATTATAGTTATTTTTTATTTTTATATTTTTATATTAATTTTTTTAATTACCGATTTTATTTTAATTAATAATTTTTCGGTAAACTTTAACCGCTTTATTAGCATTAATATAATATTTTTATATTATATTTTTCTTAATATATAATTAAATCGGTAAAAGGGCTTATCTATTAGGTTTAATATTTCCGACTTATATTAAATATTAAATTTAAATTAAAAAAATCGATATATTTATTAAATAAATTATCCCTATAGGTTTTACGTTAAAAATATAACTATATTTTTTAATATTTAATAATCTATTAATACTATAAATAGCTTAAATGCCTTTTTTAAATATTAACGCTAATATTTTAAACTTTTAATAATAATTAATAGTTCCTATTAACCCGTATACTATTAGGTTTCGGTATTTAATAATTTTTTCGACTAAAAAATAACAGGTTACTATTTATTATTATATTTTTATAATAATATACCGGATATTATTTTTAATAATATATCGGTTTTTACCTTTATTTTTAAAATATAATTTTAATAATAAAAAATGGTTGCCGATTAAAATATATTTTTAAAGGTATAAAATGCGTTATTTATTTTTTTAATCTATTCGAATTTACCCTATTTATTACTTTTTAATAATATAAATATTAAGGTAATAATTTTCGAATATTTAACGATAAATTTCTAATAAAAATTTATAAATCCTAATAAAATTTATATATTATATACCGATTTAAATATTAACTATTCCGTTATAGTAGCTACCTTTCGGGGATTTATTTAAATATTTTTCGTATTTATTATAAAGCTTAAAAATTCGAACTTTTATTTAAAAAATTCGCATTTAAATAGTTTAATATAAAACTAATATTATTTTAACCGTTTATAAACCTATTAAAAATATATTTTATATTTTTTTTCCGAATTAAAATAAATTATTATATTATTTAAATAAACCATATATATATAATTTATTAGCCCGATAAATGCTTTATATATATATATTTAAAATATAATTAATATATTAATTAACTTAAATAATATTATTATATATTTAAAATATCCGTATTTTATTCGGAAAATAGTCTTTTATTAATCGCTTTTTTTAATATAAATATAATAATAAATGTCCTTTAAATTAAGTTTCGAAAATACCTTAACGGACCTTAATCGGTTTATAATTTCCGAAATAAACAGTAATAAATATTGGTTTTTTATAATAATACAATTTAAATTTTAATAATTAATATATAATTGGAATTTGCTATTTTTTTTAATATAAATAAAACGGATACCTTTATATCCGTTTTCGAATACTTAATTCTTCCTATATTTAGGTTTTTATAGATATATTTTTTAAATATTTACCGCTATAATTCCGTTATAAGGTATATAAGTTTAAAAAATAGGTATTCTTTTTTAATTATATTAATAATATATTTAGCTTTTTATAATAATAATAATTTTTTTATTACCTATTTAAAATATATTTATTTAAAAGTTTTAAAATATTTTAATAAATTAATAAAGTTTTATAATATAATTACGTTATTTTATCGATTTTTAAAATAAGTATTTCTTTTTTTAACTTAATATTTATAATATTAACAATATATATATATTTATCGGTAATTATTAAAACTATAAACTTTTTAAGGTTAACCTTTTTAATAGTTTTATATAGCTATTAATAATTAATAAGATTTAATAAAATACCTATATATTTTATTCCCGAATAAAATAAAAGGAATTTAAATACTTTATAATTACGTTTAATTACGAAAAATATTTAAGTAAATTATCGGATATTTCCGTAATTATCCGTTATTTTTAATAACGCTTTATATATTCCGTAATATTTAAATTTATTCCTATTAAAACCTATAAAGTCCGGAATTTAAATAATAACCGGTTATAAATATTTCCGAATAAAGTTTTTATATACCGTATTTATTTATATCCCGGTATTTATATCTATAATAATATTACGGCAATTATATTTTCCTTTTTTAAAAATTACGCCTTTTATTTTAAATAATATCCTTAATCCGACTATTTTAAAAGCTTTAATTAAAATAAATTAAACGTAAATATTTATATTAGCAAAACTTTTAACTTTTTATTTTTATTACCCGATTTATTTTAAATTATTATATTTTAAATAGGTACTTTAAATTATTACAGTTAACGATTAAAGTTTAACTATAGTATTAATTTATATTCCGCTTTTTTATACCTTAATTTATTATAATTATAATATTTTAATATTTATTATACCGATAAGTTTTATTAAAAATAATTAATATTTATTTATAAAGATTTATTTCTATTATTATTAAATCGATAATTATTTTATTAACGGATTTTATTTCGTTTTTAACTTAAAACATTTAAATTATTTATTATAGCTTATTTATTCGGTAAACTATCGGTATAATTTCGCTTTTTTCGGCTTTAATTATAATCTTATAATCCCTAAATTTATTTAATTTTATCGGCTACCGATTAGGTATTATTAAATCTAACCTTTTATTTTATAAAGGTTATTTTAAGACTTTTTTATAGTTTATATTAATAATTAAACGCTAATTAGCAATTATTTTATAAGAAAATATTTTTTAATTTCCGAATTAAAACGTTTTATTTATTATAAAAATTGTAAAAAAACTATTTTTCCCTTTACCTAATTTCTATTAAATCGGTTTTATAAAAACGTTCGGCTAATTTTAAGTTGACGTTTTTTTTCCGAATAAATTTTTAAAAATAATTTATTATAATTTATTAGCCCGGTTTTAAATTAAATATATTAATATATAATTATTATTCCATTTAAAGGTTATAATTTATTTTAATTAATACCTATTATATTTAAATAATATTAAACCGGCTAAGTTTCGATTTATTGCCTTTATAAATTATTCGGATTTAATTTTTAATTTTAATTATAATAGCTTTTTATATTAATTTTTTTATATTATATATAGGTAGTTTTATATTACTTTACGATTTATTAACTTTTTTATTTCCGAAAACTTTTTTTATTATTTATAATATTATTTCGTAATTCGATATTAAAAGATTTCGGAATATAGCCGTTAAAATAAACATTAAGGTATTATTTTATAGTTTTTTTTAAAATAACCCTTTTTTAATCGGTAGTTATTTTATAAAAAAGGTTATTTTTATTATATCGGTATATTTTAATGTTTATTTCCCAATTTTAATAGTTTTTTTAAAATATATCGATAATATTTTTAATTATTTTCCGAATTTTTATTATTAGGGTTTTTATTATTAAATAACCCTAATTTATCGAATATTATAACATTCGGATTACTTTATAATTAATTTTTAGGTTATACGGTATTTTAATATAATACGGTTATATTTATAACTTCCGCTATATTTTTAACTAAAAATTAAACTTTACCTTTCCTTTTTACGTTTTAATTTTAACCGGTTATTATGTTATTTTTAAAAAAAAATAAAAAAATATAATAATATAAATAGTTAAATATTTAAAATAAAGTAATACCGATCGCCGATTAAATAATAAATTAATAAATAAACTTTTATTTACTTAATTTCCCTTAATTCTTATTAGGTATTTAATATATATGCCTAATTTAAATAATTAATAAACTTAAGCCTTAACGCATTAATCGGCAACTAATAAAAATAAATACTCCTAACACGTATAAGTATTTATTATTTATAGGATCCCTTATAAAAAAATCTAAAATCGGCATTATTATTAATAATAAAGGTTAAAAAAGTAGTAAAAAATGTAAATAAAAAAGTAGTTAAAAAGTTAATAAAAAAGGTAAATAAAGAGGTAAATAAAAAGGTGGTTAAAATGTATAAATAAATAAGTGGCAGAATACCTAATTAGGTAGGCGGTGGGAAATTATAAGTATTAGGTATATGGCAGAATACTTTATTAGGTAAGCAATGAGAAAATGTACGTGTTTATGGAGTACTATTAAATGTGGGGTACTATTGAAATAACAATTCTCTATATTTATAGCTAAGTATGGATTATACTGTTTAACGCACTGGTGTGTACCTCCAAGGATTTTAGGCGCTTACCTAATATGGTCTCATAATCTGATTTTGCTGCCGTTGTCATTTTCGCCCTCTATCCGTAGCGTTGATGCCTTTTCAGTTACCTTTCTCATATTCGTCTCTATGTCCGCCTGGCTTTTTACAGCGAGCCGGGATTCATCACGCGCCACCCTGGAAATACCATATCTCTGTCTTGGAATGGTCCGATATGTGGCTTCACAAATTCGAACAGGACCTTGTACGACAATCCGCTCATATGCAGTCCGTCTGGCAGAAGCTGTTCCAATGCCCCTCGCTTGCCTCCGTGGTATCCTAACGGAGGGCCACTCGCGTCCCAATCCGTAGTCATGGCGATGGCTTTGTCCATAATAGCTTTTTGCAAGTCGATCAATACAACTCCTGGAATCTCTGCCGCGACTTTCCGAGCCGTCTCGGAATAAGCTGCACTGATAGCAGCTTGGCGTGTTGCTTGTGGGTGACCCGCAGCTAGGTCACGCTCTGTAATCCGAATCTCGTCGACCGGAGGAGGTGTCACTAACAGGATCTTGGGGTTATGAGCTTTGATGTGTTCGTGAGTTATGATCTTTACCACTATGACAGCACCAAGGGTCAGCTACTGCCAGGTGCACAAGCCCTCATCAATGATTCTAACTTGTGGTTTCTGGCCCATTTGCCACAACTCCTCAACAGGCGCAAGGTGGCAAAACGTGGCCCAAGCAGACCAAGGAAAGGATAGAAGAGAGTAGCAAATAGCTCACAGTTGTCTTTATATTGGTCAATCGGAACCCCCTGCGTGTTCGTAGGGATAGGGAGGCAAGCATCGTTCGCGCCGAACAACACCAACTGTAAAGGCCATTGTCAAAACCGGCGTGAACGTGGACATATAAATTTCCGAACACCATCACTCACAAGATAGTCTATCTTAGGGTTCGAGGGTGAAGGCGGCTGAAATATTTGCGGGAGCAAGGTCAGGGCATTCTTCGTATTATAGCCAGAGAAACCCCTATTTATCACATCCAGACATCGCATACAAACTGTGAGTTGCTTAGAGACAAGCACAGCTAACTCCACAGCCACGTGGACACATACGACCTTGCAAGGCACCTTGAAATGAGAAGCCCTCTTTGACTTCGCTGGAAAACTGGAAGAGCGAGTCCCCAAATAGGACTATCTGGTTGTACCGGGAAGGTGTCTATTGCTTGTGTCAGTTCTATATCTCGGAGCCGGACAAGTTGAGCCACGCACAGCCATACTGTAAGGTAACTGGGAGAAAGATGTATGGGTACGTTTACGGACAAACCACGGCTTACTGGAGCAATGAGAATTCCAATAGGTTCAACCAAATCGACCGAGAATGTCAGAGGACAGCGGTGAAGGGGGGTATTTGTATGTACCAAACAATAACGGGCTTACCTACTCCGGACTGCGTAAAGTCTGCCTTGACCGAATAGGCTTACCGAGGTCTTCTCCATTTTAAATTAAAGACCGGCTTTTCGAGTTATGTAAAGAGACATTGAAACTCTGGATATATGTAGTCTGTTAATAGGAGCTGGAATATTTATAGCATTAAACATGTTTGGACTTATATCTATCTCTTGATCTTTCAAACGATTGGCTTCTGGCTTATCCATTTTTTGGTGCCTCTTCCTGAAGATTGTACCGCTCATTACGTACACAGTAAATATTAGTAGACTAATACCGTGTACAAGGTCGAATTGAGGAGGTCCGGTCTTAACACCCCCAAGATAAACGGCACAAGGAGCGGCCCTATTGTTCTTATTATTCGGACAGTGTTATCGTCGACATCAGTGACCACACTTATAATGAGGATGAAAATCTGAGAGCTAACAAGCCTGACTTGTAGGATCTGCGGTACTATCGATTTTCGAGGTATTCACTGCCAGTAGCCTAGAATCTGGCAGACGGGATATCAGCTTTTCAGATTGTTAAGACTCGCCCTTTATAGTATTATTTAAGAGGTCTATGCGTAACAGAGAAGGAGGTATATATCGTGATGGGGTCTACTGATCTCTAGCTTTCCCTCACTTTAGGGCACATTCGCCCCTATTTGTAACCGAGCACAGTAAAATTAAGCTCTGATATATTAGAGTTCGTTTTTTCGAGTCTGCTAGATTAGGTTTCTCGTACATGATCCAGCAAGTTAATTAGAAGCCTAATTTGAACACTCTGAGATCGTTGGAAGATATGAGAGATGCAGGCTATCCAATCCACTTGTTACTAAAAAGATGGTTTCAGGTAGTTGCTAACCTACGTAACCACAGAACTCTAACAATTACCGCCAACAAGCCTGGAAATAACAGGTTGTTGCTAGACGACTACTGGCTCTATGCTGTTAGGATGATAAATCAAAAAATATCCTGATGTAACAATGACTATGATATGCCTCGTTTAGCTGTAAAGACATTGATGTAGATCCCGTGGCCTCCTGAGCCCTGACAACATGCCACAAGCTTTTCAGAATCAGTATGACCCTACCAGCACCGAACATATTGTTATCACAAAATTAGCACAGCTATCGACGTACTTATTTATTGGCAATAGTTGGTAAATCACAAAATACCTAGTTTGACTGCAGCTCTGAATTTGTTTCCCGTCGTAGCCCCGATCCCGGTCCGGGCTCCAGCCCAAGCTCCGGTCTATTAGGGCACCGACCGGATTGCAAGTTCCGGTTTAACCTATAGATACAGTCCCGTGCCTATTAGCTTCACTTGGTAATGTACCTGTTCACCAGAGTCTGGACTGCACCTTCGACTTTCATTATGCCAAACTACCAACTTCTAAAAGATGACTCTAGAGTTGTAGGTATGCCTTCAATTGCTCTCGATTTTACGCTTATTAATTCCTAGATCGATTATAAAGTGTCATCACTAGCTTCCGAGTATAAATTACCCTATTATTTGACAGCTTATCGTGGCTCGTACTATCAAGACATTGTTGCAAGCCAGGCCTCTGTGAAAGTGCTCCGATTGTAAGCCATTGATGTACATATCTATCTACTTTCAAATCACTCACTGATACACACATAATAGCGTGATAGCTCCATCACACCAAGTGAGACACAAAGTCATGTTTCACTATAAAGGCATAATGGGAAATAGTAGTCTGCTAGTTAACTTTTGCCCACAGATCACAAGAGGTCTGGGTACCTTGATTTATTGTAGTCTTTTTAGATATGTATAGATAACATCAATGAAATTCCCCTAGCATTTCTACACTAGAGCCATATTATACGTGTAGATACTTGCATTGGAGGTCCACATGCTATGTAGGTACATGTAGGCACGCCGCACACTATCTTGAGTAGGATACGTACACTACGCCCCCTGTTTTAATGTTATTCAGTGGTTCTTGTAGTGAATTTATGCGTTTGTTGAAAAACCCCTAGGACGATCAAGCACGATCTTATAGAAATGTACTTGTCTATATGATTATGGCTCTAAAATACTTTACCTGGCCTTGTTAATATTGAAACAATACCTTGTAGTATACCTTGTAGCGGTGGTTTTCCGCTGTACCTTTCCACCGCGGAATTGAACACTAAAACAGGGGCCGACCTGTAAAGAGGTAGGTTATGTATGTGCATTAGGGAATGTACCTATGTACCTAGGTAACTAGATACCTCCTTAGGTACTTGCCTAAGTACCTGCTTAATAAGGTAGAACATGCAGTACATGTAGGACTTGTGGGTCCCGGGTTATTACTTATCGTGTACAAATCATTGGTTGGTCGTGTTATCAGTAAATTTTCTGCCAGTGAAACATTGCTCCCCGCCAAAATTTTGGAAAAGTCCAATTTATAGGTTGATGTTCCATCGCCATCACGGAAGCCTCCAGTCACCGGAAAGCCGCCGATGAGTGTAGAGTTGTCCGGGCTTTGTTCCTTATACATCATCTAATGGAATATCAAGCGCAGCTACTACGAAGACGAAGACGAAGATGACGACAGCATTGGCTGCGCAACTTGCGCAGATCGCTGCGAATTCGAAGACGACCCTCGATGTAAAAGCCCAGAAAGCTGCCCATTCTAAGTCGTTGATCTTCGAGCCGCGAGTTGCGACTTCGCAAAATTTCCAAACGCTCTACAGCATCTGCCGCGAAGGCTTCGAAGAACTATGTCAGCTAGACTCGCGATTCGTCCCTTTTAATACCACCATCTTCAGCGAGCAAAGCCAGAATGAGGACCGGAGTCAGATGACCGCCGCCGAGAATGTCGAGCTCGACAAGAAAATAACCTCGTTCCTGCGCCTTGCAGGTGCACGTTTGAGACTCATGCCAGCCATTAAGGCGATAGAATGGCTAATCAGGAGGTTTCGGTAAGCTTGCTAGACATATTTTGGGGTTACAATCCTAATTTTACAACAGAATCCACGAATACAATACGGAAATCCTCGTCTCGACATTCTTACCATATCACACCATCCCGGTTTTCGTGACGCTACTCTCTATCCTCCCTAGCACTATTCCGCAAGTATACAGGTTTCTAGATCCATATATACGGTCATTAACACACCCACCGAGATCTATCTTGGTCCATCAAGCTATACATCATCCTGATTTCCTCGCTGCCATATCTTTATATACGATAGATACCTGCAGGGCCCAACAACACTATCCTGCTTTGATATCTTTCTGGGGTGGCATTATGACAGAAGCTATCAATGGCATGTTAGACAAGATGCGATCGGGCCGTCGCAGTATCCAAAAAAGCAATGACCAAACCTTGCTGCACCAAATAGGGCCGACCCTCAGTGATGCTTTAGTCATGAATAAGGTCCCTGGTTTGCAAATCGCCTGTTATATGGTTATAGCTGTCTTCGTTGCAAAGGGAGACCTCGACGATAGTGCCATCAGTGCTTTGATGGAGCAGCTTGTTTCTGGGTGGTCTACCGAGACACTCCGCCCAGGACTCGTCTGTCTCTCTATACTTGCTCAGTATCGTTCCGCTAAGCAGATGTCGGGAAAAGTGACAAGAGCGTTGCTCAAGGTCCATAACCTCCCTAGCCTTCTAGCCGAGGTCGGGGCGGAACATAACATTACTAAACTGGCAAACGGTCTCTGCCTGGCGCTGATAGATAGGGCCTACAAGAAGGGTGATCTTAAGGGTCTACCAATAGTTGAGTCGCTTCTCTTGGGTTTCGCTCTAAAAGAACAGCAAAAGGCGGTCATCTTTAAAAGTCTTTTGTTGGCAGCTCACAAAGTGAATGATCGTGTTGATGAACAGGGCTTGGTGGGAAAGGCTCTCGCCTCGACAATCATCAAGCTTTCGCAATTGGAGGCAGACACCGGGACTATATTCACGAAGGCCATCAAAGACACGGATATTGACGTAGATGCGCTGGAATTGAAACTTGGCGCCCAACTTCGACCGAAAACTCTTGCAAGCCAACCTCAGGAGGATATCGATATGGGGGGAAATAAAGATGTACTCGAGCAGACGGAAAACTTCGAAACTGCTCTCCAGAGGACAAGCGAGATTTCAACCTCGCCATCAGATTCATGCCTCCAGTCTCACTCTGATGTTTTCACCGACTTATGTTCTGTTTTCCTATCTAGCCTTGCAGCACCGGAAAACGTCGCAGCTTTTGACAAGATTACGCCTCTGCAGCATGAGCAAGCGAGCAAAACCCCATTTTATTTCTCATTTCTTATGAGAATCTGGTGTGGGCCCTATCCAACGCTGGCTCGGGCTGGAGCCTTGGACATGGCCAAACGGCGTCTAAAACAGGAAGATTGCTTAGGGATAGACTTCCAGGCTCTCCTTCCATACTGTCTTGCTGCGTTAAATGACCCATCCAAGAAGGTACGGCGCGCTGCCGCAGACCTCGCTGCCGTCTTGGAAAGTTCATTCCCAAAGCTAGACGAGTCACAGAACGACACCCGTTGGGGTAACGAACATCTCTATGATGCTAATGAATCAGTATCATGGATGAGCTCGGATGTTTGTCACAAACTAGTGCGAAATGTCATCACCCCTAGTCTCGAGGAATGCGTACTCAATTCCGACCATATCATGAAAGCTGTGCAGAGCGCAGTGAATGGCACTTCAAGAGCTTCTCTCGAGGAGGCTGATAAGGAAAAGAAGGGCCACCTCTCTCACGGAACTCGCCGCTCCATCCTGACGTTCCTTGCCTCCCATGTATTTCATACCCCGCTAATCACTGTCAAACTCCGTCTGCTTGCGCCTTTAAACCAGATCAAAGGTGTATCCGGGACATCTCGTACACAACTGCTCCTACCATTGCTTAAGTGGTGGTCTTCTTTGTCTGTCGATGCCGCTAGTCATGCTTGCATTCGGGAGGGAGCTGATGAGTCGGCCTTAGACCAGAGCAGCGTTGAGATAGTCCTTCCGAACGACAAGGAAGGTCTCGAATTTCTATTGGACATCATAGAAACTCCAAAGCTCCTGGCGAGACAAAATCTTCTACACTGCATGTTCTTGCGCATTCAACAGTTATGGCCATCTATGAAAACAGAAGCAAGGCATATAGTTGCTAAACGAATGCTGGAGTTATCACAGAAGGATTGGTCAGATGATCGTAGCGCCGTCTCTAGTGAGGCTGCTGATCTTTTGAGAAATGTCGAGCTTACGACGGATATTCTTCTGTTCTTTCTGGAGTCTTTGCAGCCAACCACAATGATGATAACCGAACCACCACCAGGCAAACGCAGGAGGACCAGTTCGTCGGACACGCATCGAGGATTCAGTACGCAACCAACACCAGAGCTAAGCTCGATACTGAAGCAAGTAACCTTTGTGTTACAACTCGTTGAGGAATCTGGTCCTGAGAAGCACCCAGAGCTACTTAATGCTCTATTCAACGCCCTTTCTGAACTACAACATTTTAGGGTATTGGTTGGTTCAGAGCTTGGGTACCTTCAGAATCTTGTGCTGCGAAGTTTGTTGGCTATGGTGCCTGCTTACAAGGATAATCAGAGCCTAAGGATTGATAGCACGGGCGGACATGGTGATCTCCTTGTCAATTGCATCCAGAAGTCATCAAGCCCCGCTGTCCAGACAACGGCACTTCTTCTTGTTGCAAACTTAGCAAACGTGGCCCCTGATCTAGTCCTTAATAGTGTCATGCCAATTTTCACGCACATGGGGGGCTCAGTGCTACGACAAAGCGATGATTACTCCGCCCATGTGATTAATCAGACTGTCAAGGAAGTCGTACCGCCACTTATTCGATCTCTTAGAAAAGGGAAGATAAGTCCCCTGGCAGGAGCTTCAGAGCTTCTTCTTAGTTTTGTTACTGCATACGAACATATACCGTCACATAGAAGGCTGGGACTATTTGTCTCCCTCGTAGAAACCCTAGGCCCTGAAGAGTTTCTTTTCGCACTCCTGGCCATGCTTGCCAACATGTACGGTACTACGGACGAGGTCTTGGCGTTCTCTACAGAGGTCTTTAATTCTTTTGCAGTCGAAACCCAACTCCAGTCTCTAATCAAACTTCTCAACCTGATTCACGATATCTTCCAACCTAGGCCCGGTCTGTCCGCCACTCTCCTTGGCGCAAACGAACATGTTGAACGAGACCCCCAGAAAATAGGACTTCGCCAGTTGGGCTTAGTCCCGTATCTTCTGACTAGCAGAAAGCTAACGACACAAATCGGCAAGCTCACAGAATGGGACAACATGGAGGCCTCCAACATTCGTGAGCTATATTCGACCCTATTAGAGAATCTTTTAGTCCTAGCCGACTCTTTGAAACAGCATAAGAATCTGTATAACCGGTGTGGTGATGCACTTTCTAAGCTTCTGAACCTGCTTTCTATTGGGGAATTTATCAAAGCCGTCGAATCGCTCCTAGACCGGCCTGACATAGTACTACGCCGGAAGGTCTTGCGAGCTGTTGAGGTCCGGATCGATGAGGAGAGTCAAGCAGACGCCAACTCTAGGTCGGCTTTGCTTGCATTTCTGCCACATCTCACTGCCATCATCAGAGACTCTGAAGACATGGCTTACAAGCATGTAGCTGTTGGATGCGTTGATAAGATCTCTGAGAAATACGGAAAGAAGGACCCTGAGGTAGTAGCGGCGGCGGCTGTCACCATTGCGAGCGACCACTGTTTAGGCCAAAAGGATGATGGCCTTCGCATCATGGCATTGCTGTGTTTGGCTTCTTTGGTAGACGTTCTTCAGGATGGTCTTGTCCCCGTTCTGCCATCTGCTATTCCCAAAACTCTCTCGTATATGATGGAAAGCCTTGCAGGCGAGAGTCCAAACGCAGATCTCCACAACGCCGGTTATGCATTCATGGCAGCACTCGCGCAGCATCTGCCTTACATGCTGTCGAGTTCATACCTAGGGCAACTGCTGGCGGTTTCTAATGCATCCGCAAAGTCCAACTTAGGCAGCGAGGCAAACGATTCTAGACTGCAATGCCTCCAACTACTTGCTAAGCAGGTCGAGGCTAAAATCATGTTTGCATCTCTGGAGCAGAACTGGTCCACAACGGCAGATTCGGGTTTCATCGTAAGTCTCGCTCTTAGATACCGAGATAATTATTCAACTAACAGTCGTATCAGGCTATACGGGAATACCTGGACATTCTTGGCATTGCAATTGACAAGCATTCGAAAGCAGATATCTCCAAGAATGTCACTGTTCTTTCGGCGATATTCCTCAACGCCTTGGATCTTCGGAGACGAGAATCCTCCAAGGGCGATGCTGCTGAGAGCTTCATGAGATATATGCCTCGTATTGAAGATACAACCAACAATGTCGCATTGAGGATGATCTACAAACTGAACGACGCTGCCTTCCGACCAATATTCTCTCAGCTAATGGACTGGGCTACTTCCTTATCTAAGAAGGATTCTACCAGCAGGAATCTCCGACTTCTAAGTGTATATGGCTTCCTGCTATCTTTTTTCAGCAGCCTCAAGTCCATTGTTACCAGCTATGCCTCCTACATCATTGATAGTGCCGTGGATGTTCTTAGCACAGCAAGTCCGAAGAAAGCCGAGGACCGTGAGCTGTGGAGGAAAGTCCTACAGACCCTCTCCAAGTGCTTTGAACATGATCAAGACGACTTCTGGCAAGCTCCGGCTCATTTCAGTACGGTAGCACCTGCCTTGACAGCTCAGTTTGCCCATGCCTCGTCTGTCGACTTAACAGCTGACTTGGTTCCCACTATCGTTGAGCTCGCTGCTGCTGCCGACTCACAGGAGCATCGGAAGGAACTCAACAGCACCCTACTCAAGCTGTTGCGCTCCGAGCAAACGTCTATTCGCCTTTCCGTTGTCAAGTGTGAACAGGCGCTAACCAATAGGTTGGGCGAGGAGTGGCTCTCCATGCTGCCAGAGATGCTGCCTTATATCAGCGAGCTCCAAGATGACGATGATGAGGAGGTAGAGAGGGAGACGCACCGCTGGATTGTAGGTATAGAGGGAGTATTGGGTGAGAGTTTAGATGCGATGTTACAATAGAAGATGTAGAGTTGAATCAGGTAATTAAGAGAAAGTGTCGTTTAATGACCGTACGTCTATTACACCTTAGCGTCGTCCCATTTTCGTCAACTAAATCGCAGTTTACTTGTAAACTATCCATCCTAGATAGGGTGTAATAGAAGTCTACGAACCAATAAAAAAGACAATGAACTCGAAAGATTAACAACCAGATTCTCCCCTGTCCGTTGATATACGAAATAGCCACAGCACTAAGTGGAAGAAGTGACTTGGGAAGGGGGAAAATGGGGATTCTAATCAGTTCATCACCAGACACAAAAGGCAAGATCAGGAAATCATCAACTCCGTTATTCTCACATTAGCTTCGTTACAGTAACACATGTACAACATAAACCGATTCCGTTCCGTAGCCATCATTTCTTTCTTCCGTCCCGTTCCATGCATGCATGCATCCGTAACAAACTGGAAATCATAGAAGAGACAGTCCCTCATGCATTATGGAAAAGTCATGGGACCGAAAATAGGTATGTACAGCGAATAGGAGAAGAGAAAAGCCTTCGGTTGCCTTCCCTTTTAGGTATCAAGCACAAAACCACCTCCATCGCCAGACTACCTAGGGTATCATCAACGTGCCAAAACCTAGCATCCTGCGTGGCGTGTGTAGGTAAACCAACTAGGTACTTTCGTGTGCTGGGTAGGTAGGTAGGTAGTGGGTAGTGTACGGGGCCTGGAAAGACCAGCCAGCTCACAATGCGAGCAGCGCCGACACCACCACCGCCAGCATCATCACGCACCCGCCGGTGCCGCTGGGCGAACGCACTACCGAGTCGTCGCCGCCGCCCCACCACCCGGAGCCGCCGTCCGAGGTCACCGGCGTGGTCACCGGCGCGCTCGGGTGCACCACGCTCGTGCTCGTCAGCGTCACGACACCACCACCGGTGCCCGTCCTCTGGCCGCAGCGCACTGCCGTCGTCTGGTTCGCCACCACACCCCACGTCTGGGTCCCGTTCACGGCGTAGGGGAGGTTCGTCGCGGGTGCGTCGGCATCGGCGTCGCTTAGGCTCTTCTTCGCGTACAGGTCTGCTGCTGCAGTGGCGCTCGTGGCCACGACATCGTCGTGGTCGCCTAGGATCGTGCTTAGCGTTGTTGTGATCGTGCTGACGATTACGGTTCCCGTGCCGTTGTGCGAGTGTGAGAGAGAGGGAGAGGGGCTGGGGGTCATGACTACCGTGTGTGTGGCGGTCGAGTTGCACGATTCTGAGGCCGGGGCGCTACTGCCCGTCGCTGCGTCCACCGAGGCCGTCGTCCAGATCGTCGCGTTGCCGGTCGTGACCGGGACGGTCTTGGTCAGCGTCGTGAAGTCACCAGAGCCGCGCACAGTGCTCGTCTCGTTCGGCGAGATCCAGACTGAGGGGTAGCTCAGGGTCAGCACGGTGGGGATGCTTATCATCGAGTACGAAGTCGAGGTCTCAGATGACGAAGATGACGTGCTAGCGGCAGAGGTGCTCACGTCCATGTCTGTGAACCCCGCCGAGCTGGTGGCAGTGGATGACGAGGGGGCTCCCACAATTTGCGTGTAAGTGATGGTGGCGGTCACGGTTTCCGGCTGCCCCGTGACGCAGACGGGGGCCGAGGACGTGGTGCTTAGGGCTAGGGTCTGCGTCTCAGTGACAGTTGAGATTTGGGATAGGTAGACTGTTATTGTGCTTCCATTAGTCTTGGTGACTCGAATGGTCGACCCGCCCTCATTGCTCGTTCCCACGCCTAAGGTCACAGTCGTGTCGGCAGTAATGGTGGTGATCGGGGTTGTTGTCTCCGTTGTGGTAGAGCTGAACTCGGGAGAGGTTGTAACTGAAGTCAAGGCCGAGCTAGTGTCAGAGATAAATGTCGTGACGGTGATGGTGACGATATCAGACGCCACGGAACCAGATGACTCGGTTACAGTTGTTCCGGAGCTGCTTATGGTGTTTCATGTTAGTCTAGACGAATGTCTAAGAAGGAGAACAGTTTCACTTACCCGTACGCAGTTGTAGCGTTGGCGGAGGTTCCGGTCACCGAAGCAGTCGAGGTGCAGTTGTCTGGCTGTCCGATCGTCTGTGTAGTAGTCACGTAGACCGTGCCCGTGGTCTTGGTATACGCGGTATATCCAGCGGGAGAAGAGGAATTATGAGAAGAATAATACCCAACTGAGGACGGAAGAGCCGGAGACGATGACTTGGCAGGTAAAGAACCGGTCACGGCATCAACCGTGGCAGTGGTCAGGATCTGGTGGGTGGAGACGGTTCCGTTGATAGACACAGTGACATTGGCCATGGAGGTACGAGTCACAATAGTAACAGCCTCAGAAGAACTGGTATTAGTGCCAATTGGAATACCGGTGGATGTCACGACCGGGCTACTGACAGTGGTAGTCGCGTTCGGACTCTGGGACAGGAGAGTCTGCGTCTGAGCACTGGTCATGGTGACGGTGGTGTTCAAGATGCCGGTTGTAGTCTCAGTCACAGTCAAATTGCCGCTGACTGTAGCAGCCTGAGAAACATTTTCAGAAACAACCTCGGTGGTGGTAGTGCCGGAGGTCACAGTGGACAACACTGTAGCATTAGTGCTAACAGTGGCAGTCTCTGAAGCAGTGGTCACATTGACAACCTGGGTCGTAGTGCTTGGAGAAATCACAGTAGACACCTCAGTCGCGTTGGTAGCGACGGTCACTGTCTCAGTACCGGAAGGGGGAACGACAACCTGAGTTGAGGCGCTAGTGGTTGAGGTGACCGTAAGATGATCCGTCAGGGTGGTGGTGTTGACCTGCGCCGTAGTTGACGGGAGAGCCGTAAGAGTGACGGTAGGGCGCTGTCCGTAGGAATAGGCATTCTGACGAATGGCAAGAGTATCACCACTGGACTTCTCGTCCGTGATGGTTTGCTTCAGGGCCACTAATTCATCGAATTCAGCTGCATTCTCTAATTGATAACCGAGCGACGCCGCCCGAAGTAGATACTTACCCATGTGAAACACAGCGCAGAGTGAGAAACCGACGATAGTGATCAAAATTCCCATCCAAAAACCAGTGAGAAGAAGGCCGCGGCTCATCGCATCTATCGTCAATAGTTAGTAAAACTCCCAGAGTGGGTGAAATAGTGGGACTTGGATCTTACGACGGGCGACGCTTCGGCGAAGCTTGCGGTTAACAGGGTGCCCAGTGACAGGCCTCGCCTGCTGGACGTCATGATCGGCGGCCATGTATGGAGGCGGAGACGGGACAGCTGGGTTGACTGGCTGCATCTTGGAAGATTCAGACATGGAGATGGCAGCAGGACCTATAGATGACTTGTACAAAATTAGTAATCGAAGGAGTGAGGATTGAAATTTGATGGGTTAGAAATAATTGAAGAGAAGTAAAGAAATAAAAAAAGTCGTAGAAATGATCGGAAGTGTTGTATTGAAGTGGTGAAAAGAAAGTGATGGACAGGAGACGAGTCAACATGTATGTGCCAATGGTTATGTATGGCTCCTCCACCAAATGATATATACTATTGGAAAGAGGGGAAAAAGAGTAAGATTTAAAATACCTACCAATCTATTATTGAGGTTAGTGGAAATATCTTAATGGATGAGTAAAGAATATCAATGAAGATATCAAAGTGGTTGAGAAGGTGTAGGCACAAAACAGAAAGAACGTAATGAGGGAAGGGGGAGAAATTAGAGGGGCAACACGAAGACGTGTTTCTGTACACGTAAACAATGCTTCCCAGCAACTTGGAAAAACAAGAATGAAAAGTTGTGGGAAAGTAGAGGGGGCATAGACCGTGTGAGATATGCTTGGGCTGATTGCAAACATAGAAAATGGGCCCACGCTGACTATGTACAACTACGAGTATAGAAGAAAATATATTTATCCCAAGGTGATACAGAAGCCGAGGAAATTTTGCTTACTTACCCGTTGATTGCAGAGCACAAGTCCCTTCGTGTTGTGGACGCGTGGAAACGAGTAACTTAATACTGGCAGAGTAGAAATATTGGCTTGAGCTTGGGAGAGGAGGTGTGCAGAAGTAGAAAAATCAGAACACCGATTCTGACGGACAAATTCACTAGACCATTGAGACTGGACTATGGAATCAATGAGGAAAGAACAGGCCCTTGAATTCGGGGTAAATAAAACCATTAGTAGAAAAACTCGATCCATCCAGTTGCCCAGTCGACTTCGTCCACCTTGTGATTACTGTCAATTCATATTCACATGTACATATAAAATAAGCTCGTTCTATACATATCATCAAGTTGAATATCTAATAAAGTAGCTCTATAATTTGTTTTTCATCTACCCAGCCCCCTCGACATTAATTATGTGTAATATCGACACGTTGCCTAAGTAAGATTTGATTTTTTAGGCTCTAGAATAAGATGGATATAATTGCAAGATAGGGAATTAATACAAATTGACTGATTGTCTCATCACCTAAATGGTACAGTCAAGACAAGTTACTTGGGCGAAGTGTACCTAGTATATGTAATATAATAAGCCCCGAAGGTTGCATGTAGAGAGCACCAACAGAAGTACCTCACCCTGCCAGCACCTTCAATCTGGCAAGAAGAAGAGGTTTGTATTAGAATGCAACATATTCAAAAGAGCAACGACTGGAAAAAGATGCTCTGCTGGCCGATGCTAGATTATGCTGTGTAGACATTCGCTTAGACAGAAGTAGGTAAACTGCAGAGTACCTATATATAAGCACACATTCAATAGGTGAGTAAATATGGCCTTCCCTAGAAATATAGAGGCATTGTTGATGTCATTCATCACTAAGTAGATTGGAATAGAGGCTTGAAGATGGAGAGGATGGTGTTATATATGGTGATACTCCCTAATAGTATAGGGAGAACGAAGGTTGACGTCTAAGATTGGTAGAGCCGCAAATACCAGCTGAGGTACATAGTACATGTATACGCTCGTACGTGCAGGTGCATGACTCGTGAGAGTTTCATGGCCCAAGCTCCTAAAGCTAAATTCACACCAGGGGCGAGGCGCGTATTGATTTGCACGCGGACCTGGGCAACCGGGGACACAGGTACCTACTTCCATGCAGTACCTAATGTACATACGTACCTTACCCCCGACGCGACATACTGCGTACACTGGAAATTGATTGATTGATTGATCCAGAGTCGCGTAACACCTCCCCAAGCAAAAAAGATCATCTCATCGCCGGGCCGGTGGTACCCCCATCCAATCTACCTTTCTCTCATATCCTCCCACCCACCACCATTCAGTTTCCAGACCTCCACCGCCTGTTTTCTTTCTGTGCAGCACCAACAGCCGTCTTTCTGCACACCGATTGAATTCCATCTACGAATTAGTAGTTCATGCCGTTATCTTCGAGTCCTACCGTCCTATTATCACACTGAACACTACTGCGACTACCCGTTCACCCGCTCAACTCGCCCCGCTCCTGAGACGCGCCGGAAATTGTACGGCGAACCTATACCGCGACACATTGCGCTTTTTCCCTCACTCCAAGATTCCGTAGCCCATTAGTTGATCTGTCAACGTTATCCTAAGATGGCGCGACACAGGGACGAAGTCCCGGAGGAAGAGGATCAGGAGATGGAGGAGGAGCTTGTTAGCCTTCAGTTCGATGAACCCCTGACATGGCGAGCTGGAAAACCAATTGCGACCGGCGAGCTCCTGCGGCGGCTGGATAAACTTTCCAAGGAATTGGTTGACATGGACCAGGAGACTGTCGACAAGGAGTCCCTCACCAGCGTTGCCAAAGAACTGGCATCTCACAATCTGTTGGCGCATAAGGATGCAGGCGTCAAGGCATTTGTCGCATCGTGTTTAGTAGACATCCTGAAACTCTGTGCCCCCGAGGCGCCCTTTACACCAAAACAACTGAAGGTACATTTGCACAGCTGCAGCCGATTTTGCTATGTACCGGACCTGTGCTGACTGTCGTGTTTTCTCATCATAGGAGATATTTACCCTTTTTGTCAAGGTGATCCTCCCCGCGCTTTGGGACCCGACGAACGCATACAATACACAACATAAATATGTCCTTACCTCCCTTGCTGAGGTGAAGAGTATCCTCTTAATTAATGATGTCACTAATGCCGAGGACTTGTTACTGCAACTTTTCTCCTCCTTCTTTGACGGTATTTCGGGGTCGTCAAAATCAACGTCAGGAGAGCAGGTCGCGAAGGATGTCGAGTTCCATATGTCAGATATCCTGGTCACCTTGGTTGAGGAGAGTCCTTCCCTTCCACCAACCGTTCTGGATGTCATCATGGCTCAATTTTTGCGAGCGGCACCCCCAGGAGGTCACCGGGAGAAGGCAGATCTAGGTGGAAACCAAACGACTCTCCTACCCAAGGAGGAGCCAGAGGCGTATGTCATGGCTAAGACAGTATGCAATTCGTGCCCTGAGAAAATGACACGTTATGTGGGCCAGTATTTTAGTGATGTGATCATGGATGTTTCTACCAAAGGTGGACATGCCGGCGGACATGCCGGCGGACATAGGGGTGATGGTGATTCGGACGTCGACGATGCTCCTATCGGGCCGTCTGAGTCGGACTTTAGAGAGTTACGGAAGGCGCATCTACTGCTGCGCGAGCTTTGGCGAGCCTCTCCAACCGTGTTGCCTAATGTTATACCCCAGGTCGAGGCTGAGCTCTCGGCTGACAATGTCCAGTTACGTTTACTAGCGACCGAGACACTAGGAGACATGATTTCCGGCATCGGTGCTGCAGGGCCCCCTCCCCATCCGGTACTCGACCCGGCAGCATATCCGCCCCTAAAACTTGACGATGAGATTCCAGACCATCCTTCAACAAGTATACTCACCACTCCTATATCGCCTCTTTCCTTCGCACAGACACATTCCCAGGCATTCCATAGCTTTGTCAGCAGGAAGAACGACAAATCGCCGCTAATCCGGGCAGCATGGACAACAGCTGTGGGTTACGTTGTCTCGACATCTGCCGGTAACATTGGCCTCAGCCGAGAGGACGAATCGCTGTTTGTCAACGGCTTGCGAGATAAACTCAATGACAATGACGAGAAAGTCAGGTTGGCTGCTGTGAAGGCCATCGAGGCCTTCAGTTTTCGTGACATTGTTACCAAATTGGCTGCAATGGGGGGTGTCAAGAAGGAAGGCTCGATATTGTTTACACTTGCAGACCGTTGTCGCGATAAAAGATCCTCGGTACGTGTCGAGGCTATGGCGCTCCTGGGTAAGCTCTGGGCTGTGGGAAGTGGTGAATTGGCAGCTGGGCAAGAAATGGTGACCTCGGCACTATCTGGCATCCCTTCCCGGATATTTCATACATTTTACGCCAACGATTTAGAGCTCAATGTGTTGCTGGAACGCGTCGAATTCGAATGTCTAGTACCTCTGTCTTTCCCTCCGCCTCCCAAGAGCAAAGGATCCAAAGCCACAAACGGCAACTCTCAAACCCAGTCAGCCGTCGATCTAGCCTATGACCAAGATAGGATTCGCGCAGAAAGAATTTTATTGCTGGTCAAAGATTTGGACAGTAATGCCAGGAAAGCTTTCAATGCATTGCAAGCCCGGCAACCGCAGTTTTCAATGGTCCTGGAGAATTTCGTCCTCCAATGCGACCTATACAACGGAGGAAGCCCTCAGGGTGATGCGGGTAGAATCAAGCATAACCTACAGAAGACAATCGAGTACCTGTGTAAATTTCTCCCCGACCCGGTCAAAGTCGAGGCGGATCTGTATAACTTTGCAAATTGGCATGATCGCCGCAGTAACCAACTCATTAGGTTCACACTTTCTGCAGAGAGTGATTTCAAAACAGTACACAGAGCTGTCAAGGAATTTGTGAAGAGGATACAGGGCTCGCCGAAGCCACATATGCTTGACACCTTGTTACCTCTTCTCTACCGTTCTGCCTACATCATACTCAACAAGAGCCATTTATCAACCTTTATGGTCTGTTGCAAGAGTGACAAGGATGGGCTTGGAGCGGCTGCCCAGGAAATCACCACTGAAATTTCTCAACACAACCCGGATCTGTTCAAGACGCATATTGGGCAACTCTGCAAGGACTTGGTAGAGGGTGCACCGACCACTAACCAGACTAATGAGACTGCTATGCTCGAGACGTTGAAGGCGTGTTCTTCGTACTCGAGAAGGTATCCGGACGAACTTCCACTGAGCGACCGGAAGTTCACTCAAGCGCTGATGAGTTATGCTTTGAATGGACAACCAGCCAAGGCTGCCAAGTATGCCGTCAATGTCATGATGGCTAAGAAAGACAAGAAGAGCGAAGTCTCAGCTGCTGACTTGCTGCAGAAAACCATGAAGGATTGGGGCTATGGCTCGCCTCATTTCCTCAATAAAATGGCGGCAGTCAGTCAGCTCGAGCTGTTAGCACCCAAAGTCACAGCCGACGTCCATGATGAGATTATGGACATGGCCTACAAAAACGTTCTTTGCCAGGTCCGAACGGACGCGAAAGATTCCGATCCCGAATGGGTTGTTGATTCAGAACTTGACGAGGAGTGCCAAGTTAAATGCTGGGCTCTCAAGCTAGTGGTGAATCATCTACGAGGTATTCAGGATCCTGAAGAGGCAAAAGAACAGTCGTCGTCAGTGTTCAAAATTCTTAGGGATCTTCTGAAGCAACAGGGTGAATTATGCGAAACTCGGGAAACTCCTAAACACCATAAAGCCCGCCTCCGACTACTTGCCGGCCAGCTCTTCCTAAAGTTGTGTACGTCGAAACATTTGGAGGAACTTTTCCCCCATACAGATTTTAACCAATTAGCGCTGGTAACGCAAGACCCAAGCGCTCTGGTTCGTCGGTCGTTCGTCGAAAAGCTCCAGAAATACCTAGTTCAGAACAAGCTGAGACCCCGATTCTACACGATGATATTTTTGACAGTATTTGAACCCGAAACCAGCTTCAAGAATCAGATCGAAACTTGGATACGATCTCGTGCTCGTTTCTTCCGCGAAGCTAAACAGAATGTCATGGAATCCACAATGAGCAGGCTAATCTCCTTATTAGCGCATCACCCAGATTACAGCACAGAAGAGGATGACTTGGTAGACCATGCCAGGTATCTTCTGTACTATGTCAGCAATGTTGCCACTGAAGCGAACTTCGGGATGATCTATAGGTATGCTGAACGCGTGAAACAGACGGGTGATGCTCTTGCCCCTTCCGAAAGCAACCATATATATGTGATCAGCGATCTAGCACTTAGTATCTTGAGGAAATGGCAGGAGAAGAAGAACTGGAGCTTCCAGGCCTATCCTGGCAAGATTGGTTTGCCTATGGGCCTATACACGCAACTTCCAAGTCATAAAGTAGCGCAAGCCGTCGCGGAAAAGCAATACCTCCCGGAAGGTTTAGACGAACGACTGGATGATTTACTCCGATCAATGGACAAGAAGAAGGTACGCGTACAAAGCCCTAAACCTCCCCTACTATTTGTACTTAGGGTTGACATGATCGGTCTTCAGAAACGTAAGAGCGTGGATGAACGGGCCGAAGGCCAGCCTGCTCAGAAGAAAGCTAAAGCTACGGTGCCCAAGTCCAAGGTTGTGAAGCAACATTCTAAGAGACCTGCTGTCAAATCTACGAAGGCCGCAGCAAAATCCAAAAAAACTGCCCGGTCGTTATCACCTGCTGCGGAGTCTGCGGATCGCAGGCGCAGTGGCCGCTCCAGGAAGAACTCGTCGTATATTGAGCGAGACTCTTCGGAGGACGAAAAGGAAATGTGGGAGGGTGTGACGGAATGGGATTATTACGACGAAGAAGGCAAGAAAATACGGAGCGAAGAGGAAGACGACTCGGAATTATCCGAAGTTGAAGAAGATGTTGAGCCCGAGCCTGAGGGAAAAGAGCCAGAACCCGAACCCATGACTACTCAAGACAAGGCCGAGGTAGCTGGAGAAGAGAGCGAGCTCAGCGATATCGAAGAAGATGCAGAGGATGAAGAAGAGGAAGAAGCTCCGCCACCGCCACCCACCAAACCAAGTGGACGGAAAGGCCGCTCTGCAGCTCAGCCTGCCGCCTCGAAGACGAAGAGCCTGCCTTCGAGACCTGCTGTTAAAGCAAGCGCTACAAGGGGCAAGTCTACCTCTGTCACCAAGTCCAAAGCGAAGCCAGCACCGAGTACAAGACCCGCTGCCACTCGTTCTACTAGGTCTAGAAAGGCGGCGGAGACACTTGATGACGACTCGGGATAGAGTTTCAAGGGGGCTACAAAGTGACAAATGCACCCATTTGACGATTCGGGGATCGTCACCTGGAGTGCAAAGAGCGAGAATGATGATTGCATAGTACCATTTTCTGATAGCGCGCGGGGGAGTTTTGCGGTTCGTAACTTGCCTATTTGCGCATACTAATTTCGCCCCCTCGTGTCCTTCTTATATTACTTTCGGCGCATGATTTTCGTGGGCACCTATACAAATGAATGAGAATGATGATGATTAGCCCTAGGCAGAGCTAGGCCAGGGTCCACTCGATTGTTGTTTCTATTTCTTTTCAAAAAGTTTTCCCTCCCTTATGCTGTTTATCCTTCCTTCTACCTATACCCGGGTTCATATGCACATATGGAGTATATCTATCGAGATTCTTCAAAATCTATCGCGTGATCTCTCTGTCACCTGTCCGCCCGCCTCGTCCGCACGTAGTGAAACTGAAGAACATCATTTGTGTAGAGACGTGAGCTTTCAGTATACGTAAGCTCTACGTATACACGTATCTGCTAGATGTTTTATGGGTTTTATAAGCCGTGCCCCTGTTACTCAACCAGGGTATATACTTCTACGGTCCGTACCATGTACCGTAGCGTACACGTAGAACGACTCGACTTTACTCGACTACCCAGCCTACCTACCTACCTACCTTAGCTGCTATGTTAGGATACAGCGAAGTAGGAAGTCAGGCCGTCATACCCCTTAGTTTCTACGTCTCTACCTAGTTTGGATACTTCTAGCCTCCTCGATACTTACTCACTAATACCGTCAGAGCAGAACGCTAGCTAGGTAGGTAGGTAGGTAATGCTTCGAGCGGATTAAATTTTGCTTTTTCCTAGGTAAATAGATAAGTATGCTGCCAACCAAACACCCACCCCCCTTTCCGAACAATGCCCAATGCCCAGACGCCATCCCGGACCAATCCAGGTCTTTCCTCCACCGTGATTAAATGGTATCAATTCTGCATGCCAGCCGGTTCCCCCATCCAACTCGATATAGATAATAAAAACAAAGGGCTATCCAGTATGCAGGACGCCTCCGAGGTTCGTCGCTTCTTTGAAAGATTTTTTGGTCGCTCGCGTAGCTAACTAGTCGCCTGGGTGTCGGCAGCTACGGCTACGGATGGTAATTAACGCTATACATGCATATAACAGCGATGCAGAAGGTAGGTAGTAGTTATTTTTGTTGATTTGCCGCTCAGGTTTCATTTGCGGACCTTCATCCGGGCCTTCCAGTTATCCCGCACGGCCTTCATGTGGTTCAGGAGATCGTCCTTGGTTACGGCGTCCTGGATGCTCTCGATCACGCTGTTGACGACCGATATGTGGTTACCATCGGGCTTGTCGTCGCGGAAGCGGTAGAAGCGCCAGCGTTTATGGCTGTCCATGTAGACCTCGACAACGCGGTCGTCGAGGGGGTCGTTTAGCCCCTTGAGGATCTCCCACTCGTTGTCCTCCAAGTGCAGCTGCCCAAAGTACTGGTAACCGTTCGGCCAGCCGCCTCCGTGATGGGCTAGCAGCTCCACCATGGGCTTGGCCTCGTAGTCGATAAAGGGCGCTGTGATACCCTCGGCGCGCTCGTACTCGTCCGGTTCGGCCATGGGGAACCTCAGCTTCCACATGAAGTCGACGGTGTTCTCCTCCGCCTCTTTCCATTTCACGATGTGTGGATCGGTACCGGGCTTGTATTCGCTCCAGAGACATGTGAAGATGAGACCGTCGTTCTGGTGTTTCAGATTCTTGATATCGTCAAACACCAAGTGGATGCCGTAAGACATCTGCATGGCCTTGAGGCCGATGAAAAAAGGCTGGAATTGCTTCTCCGAAGGGTACTCTTCAAGTAGTTTTTTGTATGGTTTCAATATTTGCTCCTGGAAATAGCCCAGTCTTTTGTTGAGATCCCGCGACATCAAAGATTGTCCGTCCATAGCCAGACAGTCGAAGACAAGGTATTGCGGCTCCTGGCGCCCGTCGGCCAGAGTGTCCATGACCAGTTCCCCATCTAGCACGGTGCCCTTGTGAAATGCTTGCTGGCTCTGCGGGGTGGGGAAGTGCAAGGAGCCAGTGTTGATGTACCAATAGTCGTTCTTGCGATCGATCAGGTAATGTGATTCTTTGCCGGTCTCATCCTCGGTCAAGTACAGCAAATAACGAATCCCGTCGGACTTCTCGCAGACGTAGTAGCTGTGAGGCGCAAAACACACAGGTCAGTTGCAAACGGAACTAGTTTATGAACTCATGCACTCACTCTTCGCGTAGAAGCTCATCTAGGTGCTTTCTCGTGAAGCTGACGGGCTGGGCACCAGGAAACGTGGACGTGTTTCGGTGAAGGAGATCGGCTACTTCTTGGCGCAAGTCTCGGGCAAACTCTAAGCTAAGTTTGACGCCTGGTTCATCGATGGCCCGTATGGGCGTGGGAGGACCATCGAGTTGATTCATATTCGAAAGACTATTTCAAGAGACTGTAGTTCTGAAAGAGAGGGGTGGAACAGCGCACAAGGAGTGGAGGCTGCGATCTCGAGGATTACACGACGCGAGACAACGAAAAGCTGGGACTAAGCGGAAGAAGAGGTGATACGTATTGAAGGAGAAGGTGGTATTTCTTTGTCGGGGGCGGCAGTGGCAGTAGCAGTGGCAATGGCAGCGGCAGCGGCAGCGGCAGCGGCGAACATCTCCATCACATGGCATAGAAAGAGGTTTGGATGGATGAAGTTGTTGGGCAAAGAGAAACGCAGTTTGCCATGGGAGAGAAACTACCTAAGGATCGTTGAAATGCGCTAACCTAGCAGCTAACTACATAGGCAGTTAGGTCATGAGCTTATCGCCTGTATCAGTCAGCAACGTCCACCCCTGTCCCATGCAGGGGCTTACTGCTACATGTATGTAGTACCTATGGATGTACATATGTACATTATGTACTACTGTAGGTACAGTACATGGCAGAGCTACGATTATGTAAGCTTCTCAGCCACAACCTGTTCTGCTGCCCCTGACGCTTAGATCCTAACACATGCAGATTTATTAATGTGCAGTACCGAGTACATATCGACGTAATCTGTTAGGTATTGATGTATCAACATGCGTTAGGTACATGGCTTTGACTGCCTTCTTATACTATGACGGTGACTTTGTATACCTACGGTATAAGGTTTTGCTTGGGTATTTCATAACTATGTTTCCTGTCTCTTTCTCTGGAAGAGGTATACGAAGCTATATATCATAATAGGACTGAGTCTATTAATCTCTACCTAGGTAATTCTCCCTTACTTTACGGCAGGTTCCCCCCCCCTTTTTACTGATACGTTAAAGTTAAGCTCTCGTATAGTAAAACTCATTTTCCCATACCCACTGGATTAGCCTTCTCATATATCCCCCCCCCAAGCCTCACGAGAAAAGGGGCGGGTCAAACTTTCCATCGACGATAGTGCACGAGATAGTTGCATCGCCTGTAGCTGTTTCCTGGTAGAGCGTGTGAATAGCCAAAAAGCCTTTGAGAAAAGCGAGGGCTGGTTCCGTTGCTAACAACATTTCCAAGCGATTGGGTCGATGAGTCCGGACTGGAAACACCACAGGATATCCCCCATTATGATCACATTATCGTTCGCTGGGTTGAGCTTGGTCTGCCGTTAAGCATAGATGGCGGCATGCCCATAAAGGGAGAACCCATCAGGACCATGACAAAGGGGTAGCTAATTAGGGGCATAATCACACCTATTAGACCGAATCGTAAGCCATAGTATGTACCATGCGGGTCTTTACTGCATGTCACTGTCTCTAGAGTGGCATCGTGAGACCAATTTTCGTTTCTATTCACGATGAACTTGGTCTTTCCGTTGGGACATGTCTGCTGTGCTTCGTCGAGGTGAGCGGCACCATGCTTCTCGTACCATTCATTTATCACCTCTCCACTGCGATGGTTGAAACCATCCGGCATACCTAGACAGGGGAGCATAGATGAGTCCTTTGCATTGGACATTGTGGGCAGGTCAAACCATCTGCGATGCTTGATCTTACGCTTTGGACTCTGGATTGGTTCATTCTCATCGACTACTTCCTCCCCAAACACGCTGCAAAGGACATTATTGGCCTTCTTGCTTTGTACAATGTCATAGCACACGATTATGCCGTTATCTCTATATAGGCCTTTGACTCGTGATCCAAGCCGCCGTAACAATTCAATCTTATGATTAACATTACCTATATAGCAAGAGCAGTAAGGTAGGGAGGTCGCCAAGTTAGAAAAGGGGCCTGTAGTACGCCGTCAGAACAGCGGGTATGTACGAACTTGGGACGGCAACGGCCAAGGGGCACAGTTAGGATGGCCTGCTTTTCATCTTCCAAGTACTTGCGGAGCAGCTCATAGATGACACACTTCCAACCATTCTCATTTGGGTGGTGCTGTCCGCGCGATAGCTTGCAAAAATTTGATATATTCGGGGGTTCGTTCTTCTCGCTGACCAGGATCGGAAATACCCAGAGACAGTAACCCCCTTCCTCCCCACCCAGGGGCCTTAATCAAGCGATCATGAATTCTTACTGTGGCGTTTCCGTTCTGATTGTCGAATACCACCATGTCTGGGTAGAGATCCATCCTTGAAAACGGAGGCTCTGCCTAAGACGAGGCACTCCGTCGCGACGAGTGCCGAGGTCCATACATGGATGACGTTGGAGTAAACCGAATTATTTGTCTCGTGGATGGCGATAGAGATGTTCTAAATATTTAGCAGGAACTGCTTGTGTTGCTGCTCGCATCCCACTTGGCTAGATGGTCTCGTAATCTCCTGCTGAATAGTAGATGCCAATGCGGTCTGGGTGGCCTCCCACTCTCGAATTGAGCTACAATCTCCCTTTTTCGTTCAGCGACGAGCTCTACCCAGAGAGACGCGGCCTTGGCATGCTTCCACATCCGCGCAATGATACACGCCAGTAAATACACCGGCATGGCGGCTTGACTCGAGGCCGCCGACGCCCAAATAGATATAGCATCAGCACCACCATATTCGGAATCGATCCAATTAGGACCTCGAGACTTATCTGAGTCCTTCTTGCCACCTCTTGTGAGATTTCCGAGGCGCGTAAGCTATCCGACATCTTCAAAGCAGTTCAATATAGAGACAGTAGATATCTAACAGATCTAAAACTTCACAATTTCCAGATTGTTTAATCGAAGTGTAAGTCTACCAAGGTGTATGTGAGGATGCGGAGTTCATATATATAAGTGCAAGCTAGAACGAGAGTCTGCACAAGATAGCATTCGTATAACACATTGCGCCTCATTTTATGTTCAAGCAACATTGCTTATTTTAGTCAAAAAATGAGATGATGAAATAAGATCCAACTAATTTCGTGTCGAGATAGTATTGAAGCTATATAATAGGTATGCTTGACTTATTTCTTATTAAAGGGGCCAGATAGCACGACTGAGGTTCAGGTTGAAACCCACTAACGTATCTACACTCTACCGATACACAGAATCGCTCGAACTTAGTATAGTATATACGGTGAATATAGCGTAGTCGACTCGGGAACCCCCGGTCGTGATTGTGACCTTTTGACTTCAATAGTTATGTATGGTAAAGGCTTCCAGGGGCCAGTCCCTTCCTAACACCTTATTAACTAGATCTCTACCTCCATCACCGCCCACAGTAAACCCGAACTAATGCTCCAGGACGACAGGGAAAATTGTCCAAACGATAACGCTCCAGCGAGACCGCGTCACATCCTGGGGCCCCTTGACCGACAAGTACGAAGAGGACCATGTCTCACCCTTTCTATACATACCGGAATTACGGTGTCAAACGTCATATAAAAAGCCACGGCAAGCCACAAGGCGAATTCCTACGAAACGTCCTGTAGACATTCATATCATGCCTTGTTACCAAGGCTGAGTTCCTACTGCCTTGGAGGTGGCGGTGAATCTTGCTAACAACTACGGGCTACTGCTCCAACTCCCCAAGTAACCTCAAGAAATCAAATCATAAGAGACCCGCTGACATGACCGAGTCGGGTTGACAGTTTCGGCTCGAACAATTCACGGATGAACCAAGCACACGCACACGAGATTGCAATTCTCGAGGCCACGATATATATGTATCCAAACCTAGTAGACCCAGAATCAGGCCATATACCCTGACCCAGGATACCAGTTTCTCGTCGTAGCGACTGAGCCTTCAAACCACCTCTATCTAATCTAGGGGCCTTCATATCTAATCGACTGACTGCCATTGTTCAGTCTCCGTATGGGTAAAACTATTGCTTCGAATCGCGTCTCTCTGTCTCTCTATGTTGAGACTGCTTATTACAACGGAGCTGATGACTATTGATACAACAAACTCCACGCTTCTGATCAAACGCGCTCGGTTCCCAGCGGCCGTATATTGACCCAAGAAAAAAATACATATCTAGAGGTCTCCTTAGATAGATGGAATACATACACATGACGCCGCACCGCCAGCTAGCCCAGACTACTGTACCGAGGCCCGTTAGCCAAACGCCTTCACTAGGGCTCAAAGTCTGCCGCCTAGGCGGGCGTGCTGCTGTTGTCGGCGGGGGATGCCAGCCGTTGCTCGACTCTCTCCTTGTGAGCCTTGTTCTTGAGGTGTACCTCGAAGTTCGAAGCGGATGTATCAGGACCCGGGGTGTACAGCTTTCCGGGGCAATCGAGGCAGCGGATGCGGGGGAGGAAGTAGAACCGGACATGGGGCGGGACTGGTTCGCCTTGCTGTGGGAGCGGGAAGGGGGCGCCAGTGTTAGTGTCAACGGCACTGTAGCGCATGATTCCCTCGAATTGATCGTTTGCGTAGGCCTCTTCCTGCTTGAACCGATCCAGAGCGGTGACAAGCCATGTAGGAATAGGGGGCTGTGAGGGTTGGTGAGTATGATTGATTATATTGCGAGGAAAAGGGGGATTCCAGCAACAATCTGATTACTAATACTTATAAATCATAACGGCTGCTGGAGAATCGGAAGATGGGTGAATTAGAGTTGGGGGGAGTGTGAGGAAAATGTCTTACGGGAGCTGGGACGGGAGCACCAGGTGTTGGAGCGGGGGCTTCAACACGACCAATCTGTGTTGGAGGTACGCCATTAGAAGGGGTCGTCGTCGGGGCTGTCGCGGTCGAGACAACCGGGGTAGAAGGAGGAGGCATGTTGTTAGATGCGGAGGCACTGGGGGCACGGGTATGGGGCCGTGACGGTGTCTGCGATCTACCTGGCGTGTTTGGTTTTAACCTAGTATCACGTAAAAGTTTTCGTAGTTTCTCTTTCGAGACCTTAAGGGTTACGAGGTATGATTGTTGGGGTTCGTCAGTTTCGTCTCTAGTTAGTTCACGCCCAAATCTCCTAGATGTCCGGGTTTCGTGATGATGTATTGTGGCCTCGGGTGTTTCGGAACGACCGATATTCGCCATCCGTTGTTGCGCAGCAGACGCAGCACCCCTCATACCTCTTGTTCTCGCTGTGCCGGCCAAATGCGAGGCTGCGGGCGAATCGGGCGATGAGTCGTCGCTCTCGTCAGACTCGGAGATATCACCGTCACGTGCGCCCGGACCTCTCCGCCGGCTAGTGCCCGGCGCACCTGCAACTCGCTTGTAAAGCCTGCTTTCTTCTATGTCGGTTGCCGCGCCTGGTAATGTCGAAGACACTACGAGTGTGCGAATTGTTCTCTGTCTCTCCTTCAGGTCAGGTAACGAAGGACCGCCACGCCTGTTTATAGACCTCTTTTGCCTCCTTTGTTCTCGGGAAAATACCATCTCGTTCCTTTCCAAGTCTGCCTCGCTGAGCTCGTAGAGATACGGAGCGTATTCCTTGGCTTGCTGTTGTGGTCGAAATACCGAGGGCAGCGGAGATGGAAGGAACGCAGAAATCAAATCTGGGTCTTCTATCGGTCTACCATCGAACGGATGCCCAACGCTGTATAGACTTCGGGTGAAGAGTTGTGTCTGTTCTCGGATACAATGAGCGATGGCAGTGGTGAACTCGCCGGAGAGTGCCAGATCTTTGGCCATGCTCGCGGCAAATTCCTCTGGGGAATTGAGTGGATTGTTGATCTCCCATTCGAACTGATCTACCAATGTGTGTTGTCCGATGGTGATATTCAACTTGACCAGTATTCTCATCTCATCGTTCTTCCACGCCGAGTACGGCAACTCAGGATCTATCGCGTCCTCGTCAGAGAACACAAAAGGGTAAAAATCATTGAGTTGTTCGTGCATTTGCTGCACGACCTGTTCGAAAACAGGCTGAGCAGCCGGCGGTTTGAGTCCCATATCCTCTACTAGGTGCGCAGCGAATAGCTCGGCCTGGAGAATCCTCTCATGAAGGTTCCACGTGAAAGTGTCGCGCAGTTTGATTTTGTCCCAGTCCACGTCTAACCTCACGGGAACCAGCTCTTCATGTTGCTCAGCCTGCTGTTTCATATCCTTTCTTTTCCATTTAAGAGGTGGCGCCTGTCGCTTGCCAGGTCGGGGTTTAGTATGAGGGTATACCAGTCGCGCCGGTGCCCCGGTCTCGGTTCTCCCATTACCGTAGCCGCTATAACCCTCGCCGTAAAGCCTGCTAGGAGTAAACCACGGCCTGTATTCGTTCCGCACTAGCTTGTAGTCATTTATCATCTTGAATTGGTACTTATTATGTTCGTTCTGGCGGTCCTTGTCGCTGATCATGGCAGCTGAGTGTATATGGTCTCGGGCGATTGCGTGGTATATGAGGAACTGATTGAATGCATCTTTGTCGCGAGAGGGAATAGTGCTTGCGTTCGAGTCGTCTGGCGCATCTGACTTGTCCTTAGGGGTGGATGTTGACGAATGTTCCGACTTGGATGCCGAAGAGACCCCAGCGGAAGCAGCGCCGGCGGCGCTACTTGAGGCTGGATCTACGTCTTGTCGGTTTGCCATGCTTGAGGAAAAGCCCGCCTCACATGGGAGGATGTGTATCGCGCCGCTTGATAGTGATAGGAGACGTCAGTCCAGCAATTCTCTCGGCGTATGGAGAGTATACGACTCGAATCGGCGATATTTCTTAGAGCAATGCGGAGAGCTTATTGTGGATGGAAATAAGAATCGATTACTGTGTCGTGATGCTGATATTATTATGCTGTCGCGATGGTTCATTTGATAGGCGCCCGACTTTTCGAGAGCAAGAAGCCTTGAGCCGTGGCTGATGAAGAAGAAGGGAACCTCAATGGGGATACCGCTAAACACGCGACGACCGCGATCGTTTTAGCTATGGGTACATCGAAGCAGTCTTTTCTCTAGGCAAAAAGAAAGTATCTTGATTTATGTCCGTGCACAAAGTACTCGATACTCCAGATCCATAGGCTCTTAACTAAGAAACAGAAGTCTCCGCAACTTTCGGTCGGCGACTATTCAAGGCGTTTTTTTATCCGTAACCCATCCAGAAACCCAAGCCCGTGAATATGCTTGTAGGCATACAAAAATGATGCAAATATCCACTATTATTCTTTTATGTGAGACAGCGCCTCCATCGATTTAGGCGCTTTACTACACAAGTAACATTAGTACGCCGTACATATGTAGTATACCGTCATTTACGGTAAAGACCTCACTCAAGCTCAAAGGCCAACCAAGGAGGGGACGTCACTGGCCCATCAATCGACCCAATTGACCTTAGGATCGGCAGCCCACTTCAGCAGTTCAGGTGCTCTGCCCCTCTCGCCGTTCGCACAAAGAGCAAAGCCCCGCAGGCTACGAAAATACCAAACTGCCAAAATACCTTCCATACCACCTACCTTGTCTGCCACGCCAATCTTTCTGCTCCATTTCAATCATCCACACTGACAACTCGATCACATTTTGTTTGAACCACGATCAAGATGGCTGATGACAAGGAAATTGGTCCGTACATCCCTCCTACCTAAGTGCCCAGTCCTTTTCAAGAATGCCATACATGTAGCTTCTTGGGAACTGCCCCGCCGTTGGTTGTTTTCGTACTTCGACCCTCTCTCTCCCTTGCAAGATTTGACACGGTGGGCTAGAAACTAACCTGTCCGATTGCAGATTACTCGTTGGCGAACCCAGATACCCTCACAAAATATAGGGTAGCCGCTACCATTGCCGAGAAGGTCCTCGCCGCTGTGTCCAAGCTATGTGTTGCGGGCGAGAAGATCGTCACCATCTGCCAGAAGGGGGACAAGCTCATTGAGGACGAAGTTGCCAAGGTGTATCGCACAACAAAACTGAAGGGTGAGTCCGAAGTTGGCTTCCTCCTACCCTGTACATCCGCTCTGATGTTGCTTACGCTGCGCACGTGCAGGCTTCTCACACCCAACAACTGTTTCCCCGGCTTCCTATGTGACGCCCTATACCCCCCTGACATCCGACGCCGCCGAGGCGAATGTCGAGCTTCAGGAGGGAGAGCCTGTGAAGATCCAGCTCGGCGCCCAGATCGATGGTTTTGCCTCCATTGTCTGCGATACCGTCATAGTTCAGCCCAAGGACGCAGCGCAGGACGTTATCACCGGTCGGACTGCCGACTTGTTGCTCGCCACATACTACGCTAATGAGCTTTTCCTGCGACTCATGATCCCCCCTGGCTTGTTAGCCGGCGGGTCCGACGAGGAGAAAGCGAAAGCAGCTGCGGCCAAGCCTCCTACCCAGTCCAAGATCACTTCTCTCTTGGAAAAGGTTGCCACAAGCTACGAGTGTAACCTGGTAGAGAGTACCACTTCCTGGCTCTTCGAGCGCAACGAGATCGAAGGCAAGAAGAAGATTGTCATAGCTCCCGCAGAAGGCACCAAGGGAGATGGCACGCCCGAAGTCGGCGAAGTATGGGGTGTCGAGATGGGTATGAGTTTGGGATCTGGCAAGGTCAAGACACTCGAACAGCGAGCGACTTTGCACCGCCGTACCACCAACACCTACATTCTGAAGTCTCAGAACGCGCGCAAGACGTTGTCCACTATTCAGAGCAAGTTTGGCCTTTTCCCTTTCAGTTTGAGGCAGCTCGAAGAGGAAGGGGGTGACACCAAATATAAGGCTGGCGTATTTGACGGTGTTCGTCAGAATGTCCTTCGGCAATATGAACTGGTCGGTGATAAGGATGGTGCTCCGGTGGCCCGGCTCCTAACCACACTTGGTATGCCCGTAACCCTTCCACGGCCCTTAGGTTGCTAATGAAGCTAATTCGTAATAGCCATCACTAAAAACGGTATTTCAAGACTCGGCGGTCCTCCGGCGTTGGACTTGAATAAGGTTCAGTCGGATAAGAAGATTACCGACGAGGAAATTTTGAAGCTTCTAGAACAGCCCCTAGCCAAGAACAAGGGAAAGAGCAAGAACAAGAAGAAGAAGAAGCCGGCCAAGAAAGCAAGCAAGGCAAAGGATGAAGAGGACGACGACAGCGAGGAGAGTGACGAAGAGTAGGCTTCTGCGGCTTAGACGCCATTTCGAGACGTCTTCTGCAAGTCGGCACTGTGTTTGGGATAGCTTGTACATCAAAAAGCCGAGGGTGTCGGCTTTAGACGCCTGCGTTCGCCATGGATATGATCGCATATCTACCAGTGCCGGCATTCGAAACAGGGCTGCTCTGGGGCTATATGATGGCTTAGATGCCGGAAGCGTCTAATGTACCAAACATGGTCAAGATGACTCATCTGCTCAGGCATCAGCTACTGCGTTAGCACTATTGGCAGATAGAGGAGTCTAAAAAAGCGAGATACATATCAATATATATAAAAAATACTCCGATGAGAGCATCTGAAAGCAAAGGGCCGAGAACACTCGGGGTTCTAACTCTTGACTGCTAGGGTGGTGATAGAAAAATACCTCAAGGAGTAGTTTGCCTCCTATGTGCAAGTGGCAATGATGTTGTCATAGAGGATAACCAGGGGCAAAGACATAGCAATTAGGTATGTTGCCTTTTTTTTTCATATCAAGTAAGCCAATGTGCTTAAGAGCATCTGTGGGTTTGAATTGCTTGTTTCATCCACGGATTATGAGTCAGTGCTTCAGGTCTGACTCCCTAGGTTACATGAGTGCGGATGATTTGAGTTGCAAACTACCTAGCTGGCGCGTTAGAGAGCAGAAGAGAGACTTGGGAAGGAGAATGCACCCGGAGGGGAAGGCCGTTAGACATGCAGACATCAACGAGGTTTGGAAATGGGCATGTGATGAATGAATGTGTTTGTGACACGGATGGATGGTCACGTCGTAAGATTCCGACGCAGTCAAGGGCGTTCATTCTAGGCAGACCTGAGCAGTATGTAAAAAAAGGAGATACCAACAAAATAAATAGACAACCAAACCAAAAAGGAAAAAACTGATAGTCTCCAATTTGATAAAGACGTGAATATCGACAAAGTCTGAAATAATTAAGTTTGGATGATATGTGTATTTGATATTTTCGTATAAGTAGAGGGTGCTTCAATTCAGTCGAAAAGGAGGCCGGGCTCGAGGTATGTGTGCATGTGTTGTGTGCGTGTGTGTGTGTGTGTGTGTGTGTGTGCGGTCTGGCCCAGAGAAATCCCCCCCCTACGTTGTCCCCTGTCGCAGGCGGGCCCGCCAACTCCGAATTTTAGAGCTCTGGAATCTGGCAACGCTCCCTTCGCCAGAACACCATCTACCGCGTAGTCAAACATCAACGAAAAAACGCGCGACAACTCCGTCATTAATCGATGCATAACTACTGAATAGAAGTAAATCAGTCTCCATTTATATCAAAAGGACGCGAGCTAATACTATTTACAGACGTAGAATTATTATCGGAGTCGCACGGTGCGAGACAGCGAGAAGGCAAAAGGGGGCACCCCCCCATTCAACCCTCGCAGGAAAAAAAAAAAAGAAGAAGAACCACCATGATGTCCTCCCACTCCAAAACTGCCCGAACACGGTTCTCTAGTCCACTACATCTTTCGAGTTCACCCTCAGGTCACAACAGAGGCCTCACTTCCGAAGGCCAGAGAACATTTTTGCAGCGTTGGTTGGAGCCGCCCGTGCAGAACAAAGCAAGCTTTCAGGAGGCGGGATTGATGAGAGGCGGCGTGGTGGAAAATATGGCTCCCTTGGGTACTCTCCCCAAGACCGCCATGCACAAGAAGTCGCCTATAAATGGGGAGACATCTACTCCAACTCCAAAGACGAGGATCGTCCTGAAGAAATCATCCGCGACTCCTGCAATACCGTCAGAACCTGCGTCTGTACGCGCACCTACACCTGCACCTGTATCTGTGTCGGCATCGGCGGCTACGATGGCAGCGATGCAGGAATCACTAGATGCTGAGCCTGCAGAGGCTGCGCCCTTGTCGCCCTTATCGCGACCTGTGCTTCACCTTCCCGCCATGGATGACGGCGAGGATGATGATTACGTGCCTAAAAAATCGAAAGCGCGGCGTTCTTCTCACATCAACAGCGCCCCAAGCTCCAACACCAGGCGCCATTCAAACAGACGCAAAAGTGCACGACTTAGCCCTACTCCCGTTCGTTCATCACCAGTTCATTCCTCATCACCCTTTCATGCTACACCCTCCACTCTCATCCGGGAACCCGAGGATAAAGACCTTGCAGACAAGGTTGTTGAGCTGGCAGTAGACGAAGCACTGCGTCACTACCGCTATCCTACTGCCTGGGCACTGCGCCTACTTTACGACGAAAATTCATCTGATCCTCACTTTGTATCTATGATTGAGGATATTTATTTTCAACGAGCTGACTCAGACACACTTCAAGAATTCAATCGGCTTATTCACGAGAAGAAGAAAGACGGCAAGAAGGACAACAAAGGCTGCTACTACTTTGTCCCTCCTCCCACAGGCAGCCGCTTCACCCCCCACAAACCCAGGCCTGCACCTTACGCTGATCTCATCAAGATAAAGATGAATGTGGGCATCAAAGAAAACGATGGTGCTGCTGCCACTGATGGTCATGATCACAGTCGCAGCCATGACCATGACCATAGCCATGGTCACACTCAGAGCCATAGTCATGGTCATGGCCATGGCCACATCAGCAAGAAGGTCAAATTGGAAGGTGATCACCCCAAAGCCAAAGCCAAAGCCAATGGGGTTGGTTCTCACCATGGACACAAACGCACAGCAAGCCACAAGTCACCACGAGGAAAGAAGACGCGTTCGGGATCGATGAGTAGCACCTCGTCTCTATCTTCAGTCCCTGATGATATGCCAGATGATTATGAGGAGTTTCTGGATCGGGTGGACGATGGCTTGGGCTTGGGAGTAGCGCGTGCGTCACCCATGGAAGCCGAGCCAAATAAAGCGCAAATCCCGACAGGCTCGGTGCGGCCAATCAGCGGCCACCAAAAACAACCCGCAACCAAAAAGCAGAAAGTATCGCCCGATCCTGCTGCTGGTTCTGCTTCTCAAAACACAACCACCCCTACTCAACCCACTTCCCCTGCCCGGGATCCAAGCATGCCCGCCACTCTTGTCGCTCATGCTAATACCAACGGCGCTGCATCGTCTCACCTTCATGACCATCATCAGCCCTCCGCTGCTTTGAAGTTTGCCAGCAGATTCGGGGATCTCAATAATTCCGATTCCTATATCCAAAAGAAACTAGACAAGAAGTTTGAGAACGCCACCTCCACCAAACGCGCTTCTGGTGACAGCTTCATCCGCAATCCCCTAGGGCCGGGAGAAGAACTCCAAGAGCTGGCTGTGCCGCCGCCTCCGCCTGCTGCCGTTGCAGCAGAGCAGAATCGTGCATCGAGAACGCCGGTTCTGAGTTCGCGAGCGGCCAGGGCGGCCAAGAGAAATCATGATGAACTTGATAGATCCGTCTCTCCCACTACTCTGTCCTTCAGGGCTGATCTGGAATCGTCCTCGGCGCGCAACTCGCGTGCGGCGACCCCGTCTAACCTGCGATCTACGAAGAAGCCGCGACCAGGACTGCGCGTCAAGACCTCGTAAGTATCATTGACCCCCTCGCGCTCGTTGTGCTGTTGTGTTGGGCGCTGCATGGACCGGTAGAATGTTGTGTGTTGTCACAGAGCAGGTCTTAGCCAAGTGGCGATGTGGCACCACATTATCCCTCACATCGTTGCATCAAAAAATTTCATTTCTACTCTCAATTAATACATATCTCTCGGGCGGATTTGCTGACGACGCGTCTGTTCTGCACTACAGTCCGATGAAGAAGAAGGGCACATCTGCGGGAATTCCTCGTGGGAGTGGTGAGCAGCGACCGAGCCCCGTGGGCAACGGAGCACCGAACAACCAGGTAAGAAATTCATTCCATCAGTGATTCCCTAATCTCAAATCACTTTATTCATCCATCTATTAAACTCGCCGGGATGGTTTATTACGCCGAATTTTCAATTTCTTGCACCCGTGGCCAAGGGAGGCTTAGCCCTAAGATTGGAGACGACGGAAGTTGGATGGTGGCGATCCTATTTGGTTCCCGCTTTTGCCGAAGTCTACGGTAGCAATGCGCAAGGTCCCACGTTCATTTTATGCTGACGAGATGGGCGCTAGGACGATAATGACGATTCCTGTTATACGTGCGGCGGCAACGGCGAACTTGTCTGCTGTGACGGATGCCATTATTCGTTCCATTTCCTATGCATAGATCCTCCAATGGATGAAGGCCACATACCTGACGAGTGGTACTGCAATGAATGCACACAGCGGTATTTCCCGTCCATCGGCGAGCAAAGGGGCGCCTTTGGTTCTCTATTGCACGCCCTTGAGCGCAAGAATCCTCGGGCTTTTCGTCTGCCTGAAGATGTACGGGATCATTTCGAGGGCGTTCGGACTGGTGCGGAGGGCGAGTATGAAGAAATCGCACCTCCCAAGCCTAAGTAAGTGCATTCACCCCATGCTTCTTATTTGTATATGAGCGTGTGCGCGTGTGTATTGTTTTTGCATGGGCGGCGAGCTAACAACTGGTACTCTAGGTCTAACAAGAAGCTTGATGAGCCCTTCGACTTCTTCAAGCTCCGAAATGCCGATGGTCCGGTGCTGTGCCATCATTGCCACAAGGCGGCGACAGACAACCGTCCGATTGTTCCCTGCTCTGTTTGCGGGCTAAATTGGCATCTTGAGTGTCTGGATCCTCCTCTAGCTGTCCCCCCAGTCCCCCGTACGTGGCGTTGTCCCTGCCATGTTGACGAAGTTTTGAGCGAGTTTCCTGAAAGACTGGCACCTGCGCATCGATATCGTAAGGTCAAAAATGCGCCAGTTATCGAGCAAAGCTATAGCCGCGGTCTGGCCAACAACGGCTGGATAGAGATCGAGGAGGACAGCGATGACGATGAGGATGTGGATGCTTGGCGGCAGCACAAGGGCTTTGGTCGTGTCCACCGACTGTCCGCGAAGGGCATCAAGCTGGACTTCATTGATCGGTAAGATACCTGGGGTGGATCACCTAACGAGTTACATAATACTGACTGATCGTACAGTGTGCACCAGAATCGGCGACGTGCCCAAGCTGAGGCTGGCCCAACAAACCCCGCTTTCGCTGCTACACCCACAGCACGAAGTATAGAGGCGCAACAGGCTGCTCTGAACCTTGCTCAGTTGGCACAAGGTAGCGGTGAAGGCGCCAACCAACTGGTGCAAGCTATGCTGGTACGTTATGTTATGTTCAATCTTCCGAGTTTTTGTGGCTGACTCGTGCGCAGTCCGAGGCTAGTCCTACTGTCGTGTCCATGATGGCGGCTGGTGATGCGTTGCGCATATCTACGGGTAATTTGATTAATGCCGATCATGTTGCCCTGCAAGCCATGCTTGCTCAGGCTGAAAACCTCACGAAAAATATCGCCAAGATCCTTAAAGATCGAAGGGAGTCTACTGCTCCAGATGGTGCAGCGGATATCGCAACGCCTGCAACACTGCTCGAGCAACAACCTCTAACGCCTAATGGCTCTCTACGGGGTGACTCTGCTGTGGTCAAAGACGAGAAGTCGCGCGCCTCCAGTCCACGAATATCTCCCGAAGAACATGAGGCCGTTCACGCTATGAAATCGATAGACAATTCCACAATGCAGATCGACTAAGAGTCGCCAATTACCCTACACGCAGCAGCATTCTTATTCTAAGAGACACAGGGGGGGAAAAATGCTAGCCTTGAAAGCAATAAGGCAAACTGCATTTTCTTCCCAGTCCCCATCTTTCATTTCCCAGCCTTCGGTGAAGAGGCCACGGGAATGAGAGTATCCCCAAAAGTCTTTCCGAAAATTCCCGGTTTGATTACTTAATTTCCTCCGTCTCTTCAGCACCACAAGCCGGGATTGTACACATCATTGATACTTCTCAACCTGATGCCTTTCGGAAGGCCTTTTGCGTCCGGGCTAGATCCTGGAATCCGATCTATCCAGAAGAGTAGATCGAACGGAGATGCACCTGACGGATCCGGAGTGTTTTGACAGTCTTTATCCGTCCGGGCCTTCCTACCTTTCACCATGGTCACAGGTCATAGTGTACTTTGTTCTACCGACATATGCGTCCGTCCGTCCGTCCGTCACAGATCAATCAAGCAAGGATGAAGAGATACAGTCTTCGCCTTCCGATCCGAATTTCTTTGTATTAGTATTTAGGCAACAAAACGAAGCATACACGGTAAGGGGGTTACGGTGTAAGGTTCAGGGACCAGGCAGAGGGATAGGGTCATGAGAGAAATCCCGCGGGAGGTCTTTTTTTCGAGACCTTTTGTGTGCTTTTTCCCTTTTTTTTTTCTTTTGCCCTGTCCGTTTCTTGCCTCAGATAGACCTGGTTTTTTTTCCTTTTCTTTTTTCCCCCTCCCCCGTCTCCTAGAGTCAGTCTCTGCTGGCTGGCTACTCGGCTAGTTCGTTAATTTGCGTCACCAACCAACCATGAGAACAAGGGCATGCGAAGTGTCAGCAGGAGGGATCGGTCGGCGTTTGTGAGGAGGACCAGTCCGTCATTCGGCTCGGAGGGGAGGAAGGGAGGAATGAGAGGAGAGTGGCAGAGAGAGAGAAGACAGAGGAGAGCAGAGAGACAGATGAGCCAATAGTTTCGTCTGTCATCATCGTCATCATAGCAAGCAAGTCTTTTGATTTTCAATTTGTTTTTTTAACCCCAAGCCGTGGTCTTTCGTCTCTGTGTATGTTAGGATCGGATCGGCCAATGCCTAGGCTAAACGGTAAACGGAGCGATGGTGCGCGAATTTGACACGATGACATATGCAACCAGAGAGCTATGTACTACTGCCTCTACCTATCTATATCTACGGGGTGTTCCTCACTCGGTGTTCTGTTCCGCGGGAATCGTGGTGATTGACAGACATCACAGTAGCGAGTGCAGTAACACGCACGTATAGACACATGCCTACTTCATACAAACTTAAACATATACTGTATATACAAGCCCAGCCGGCGGAAACACATACATATGTATGCACGTATGTATGTGTGTCTTGACTACTATAAAAAGAGCCAACCTAGTCTACTCTCGACATTTCCCACCTGTGGTCAATCCATCCAATCCTTTCCATCCATCAAGCTATGTAAATACCTCTCCACCTAAGATCAGCACCGGGCCTCGGCTCCCTCCTATTAGGAAAGTAAGCGAGGAAGTGTGGAAAAGGAATGACACTTAGTTTCATCGCATTGATTCCCTTTCCTTCTTTCCCAAATGCCCCCAGCCCAGCCCAGTCCGATAACAGTGACTCGGGCCTAGGCCTAGGAGGCGCATGTAATCAACGTTTGTGGAAGTGGTAGTGGTCCGGGGGTCCCACCGACAAAGCCACGTCAGCGATCTCAGTGGAGAGGTGGACGGTAGACGGATACTGGTTTTTTTTTCTGTCCCTTTTTCTGACTAGTTTTTTGGGTGGCTGGGGAAATTGATCTACTAGATGGGTAGATAGATAAATAGATAGATTCAGTAGGCAGGCAGGTAGACGGTCTTGACTAATGTCTGTAAATCTATATCTACCAGCCACCTACGTACATACGCACATCCATAGCTATCTAGTTAGTTAGCTGGACAGACATGCACGAATCAGTATGGAAAAAAGGGGGGCGCAGGGGCAGTCGGAATCTATCTGTCAGTCAAGCAGTCTGTCAATCAAGCCGTCTATCAGTTTAATCTCCATTGGCTGGCCAAATAGTCCTTCGAGGGCGCCCAATTGTGCACAATTCGTGTCGCGGACGTAAGAGCGGTCACACATGTTGGGCAGGAAGAGACACTTCACCGCCCTTCCTAGGACTGCAGGAACGTCGCAGGAGCAATACCATTGTAACACGCACAATTATCAAGAAATACAGGTATCTAGGCTGCTAAAGGCGATATTGTTGACCCCGGCAGCGCTATTGAGAGTTACTTGAGTCGCTCATTTGAAATGTGTTGAATAAAAAATCATTCGTCTCTTAAGAATTTTTCCTATCCATTTACGTCACTAATGATGTAGTCCTCTCGTCGGTTCCCGTAACCATAGACGCGACCCTTTCCCCGTGTTTGCTTGCAGACCGACATTGTCGGACGAGCCATAGGGAGAACCAATGCATGCCTCGAGGTAGGTGTGGCGATAGCAAGGGATTCCTGAACAGCATGCTCAGATCTGATACACTAATCACATGCTTCAACCTGTGAACGTCCATCGACCCTTCGTTGTCCTTTACTACATGGCCAGCTGGTAGCAGAACGCGTCTCAATTCCAAGAATCCGATATTGGCCCCAGTTCGTCCATTGCGGACGAAACGAATTTGTACATATAACAAACATGATGGCAGGAGCATCATCCATGGATGCTTCTTTGTCGTAAAAAAGCGTTGCCGCGAGGTGAAGCAGCCCATCTCAGATCTGGGCATCCGCAAGGATGAAAGTGGGCCGTATCTATATGTCGCCTGAACAGTAAAGCGCAACGAACTCTGTACTGAAAATCCAAGTACTGCCAGTGTGGTCTCCTGCCCGCCACAGCATACCATCCACGACGGCTTTACTGCCCTCAACACGAACTTCCGAATATAAATCAAATATGCCGAACCAACCAACTCCTGTATCTGTACAGACACACGACTCGGCGAGAAAAAAGTAAATACGTAGACAGGTAGATATGCTTCTGACCCTTTGCAGAATGAGACGGATGGGTTTTCAGATCATCTCTGGCGATCTGTCAGTACCGCCCGTGTTCACGGTCGAGGTGACCTCTTTCTATGAGGGGTTTGACCTACGCGTCCCCGTCTACCATTGACCGGCTGGTCCTGCATATACGGCATACCATTCCCGTAGCCATAACCTCCCATGCCCATTCCCACACCAAACCCAGGCGGCGCATAGCCAGCTGGAACTCCAGGTGGTTGGATAGGGCTGCCGTTTGCCACATTCTGACCGCGGTATTGATCCATGGAAGCACCAGGACCGTTGATTCCCGCGTAACCTCCTTGCATTGGTGGGAAGAAATTGTTCACTGGGGGTGTTCCGCGTGGAAGCATGCTTTGCTGGTATTGCAAATGCTGGAGATTTACTGGTCCCATAGATCCACTGGTCGCATTGTACATCGGCCCTTGGGGCGCATATGACTGGTAGGGAGGCATAGCAGGTTCCATGCTTTCGCTTCTAGGCACAGTAAAGCCACCCATATCGAAATTAGAAGGGGTGCTGGTAGGGTTGAGCGGGTTTAGATACTGGCTACTGTACTGCGAGTTCTGTTGTACGGCAGCGGCATTCGCCTGAGCTTGAGCTTGGCGGGACGTAGGCCGTTGGCGCTCGGACGAAGTGTTGTGGCCAACTGAGTGGTCGCGGGAACCACCACCTCCTCCACCACTGCGGGTAGAGAGGCCAACCTCGTCCATAATTCGCTTGTATCCCTGGTTTGGCTGTGCTTTGATGCGGACTAGAACATTCTTCGCGTTTTCCACAACTCGACTTCTGAGATTCTCGTCGAAGAACGGGGTTGTGAGGACCTTGAAGATCAGAGTAGCTCCGCAATTGTGGTCGGTTAGTATAGCCTCCAAGATTTGGTCGTTAGGCGTAAAAAACAGGGCCATGAAAATGGTGTCCCTTGCTTCCGGTTCGGATTTCTGGTTGATCACCTTCAGAACGGTAAGATACGCAACCTTATGCGTGCAAAGGTGGACCAGATAAGGAACGAGCTGAGGGGCCAGAACGCTACGTCGCTGGGGGAAGGTACAGGTATCGAGGAACCAGGTCAATAGAAGAGCGCCGTTAGCGTTGGTAGCTAGTTGCACACTATGAAGCGCGATAGCTGCTGCAAGCATCCTTTGCTGGTCCTTAGTAGCATGGTGACTTTCAAGGCATGCTCGCATCGCCCGCGCACCATATCTGCCTTGGGCAATTTCCCACATCTTGCTCACCATGGTTTCGAATATGAAGTCGTTGAAAGGAGAACCGAATTTCAGGCATCCTTGTAGCACATAATTGCCATATTGATCAAGGAACAACGGGATAGTATAGGGCCGAAGATTCTCAACAATCAACGACATCTGATGTGGCGTCTTGCAGACATCGATGATTTTCTGTGCCGCCCAGGTTCCATTCTTGTGAACACCAATTTCAGCCATATGTGGGGCAATCTCAGCCAACATGGCGTCTCGGAGGTCGTCTGAGCAGTGCTCGAATAACTTCTGAACCACTGTGTTGCCCAAGTAGTCCGAAGATAGCTCAGCTATCTCAGGAAGCATGTCTACAGCGATGCTCTCGATATCTGCCTGGGACAGGCTTTGATTGTCAATGCGCTTTCTGATATCCCTCAACTTTGGTGCATCGTGAACCCGTGTATGGGCAGGTTCACGGATCGGGGGAATCTCGTCAGCGAATATGTTGTACTGAATAGCTTGCTGAAGACTCTGTGATATTCTGAGCGTATCCTCGTCCGTTGCTCCGAAAGATTTGACTATCTGGAGAATATCCCCAGTCATTTCACGTAGTGGCGGGATTACCGGTGCTGCGTTCGTTAGGTTCGCAGCAGTTGCCGCATTGTCACCCGTAGCAACACTACCACTAGAACCCGCCGCATCCTGACTCTTCGCAAACGGATCAGGGCTTGGGCTTGGGAAAACTCCGTCGTGGCCCGGGGTGTTCGACGCGGACGGTGGTTTGGCAAAGTTGATCCGAATTGGGCCAGCACCTGGGAAGATTTCCTTACTGTTCATGCTTGCCTTCGCTGAAATAGCACTATCAACCCTCTCGAAGTTTACGAACCCACAGTTCTTGTGTGTTAAAACTCTTGCAGAGAGAATGGGACCGTACGACTTGAACATCTCGGTCAGTGTGGACGTAGTTGTAGAAGTCGGAATGCTGCCAAGCCACAGGGCACTCGTAGGACCCTCAAGGCCAGCTTCTTCTGCTGTCAATAAGCCGTTGTTGCGACTGTTCGATCTACCTAAGCTCATCGCAGCCACAGCTGTCGGGAGATCGTCAAACTTCTTCTCTTCTGGCAATCCAAGCTCACCAGCGGTTATCGAGCTATCCAAGCGTGAGGGTTGCGGATAGACATTGCGCATCAATCTCGATCCTGCACCGTGTAGTTCCAAAACACCAGCTGTTCGGGCACGTGGTCGGGTGGACGACGCTTGCGAAGCAAAAGATTGGAGTCCCTGGACTGCCAAGTTGTGATTGTGGATCGCAGCATTGGTTGCCGCCAATTGCTCCTGAAGGTGGGCTGCATATTGACTCTCGAGTGCCATGCCGTCGTCATCATAAACATCATCCTCCTCGTCTGCATACTTGTCTTTATTGTTGACCGAGTAGGAACGGAAACGATTATTAGCTTGCTTGGTGAACTCAGCGAAGCCAGGCGGAATGTAGGGAGTAGCACGAATTGGCTGTGGCGTCTCGGCCAGACCTAGATAGTCAAGAGTTCTCATATGAACATCGTTGTCTCCAGGCCCTTCCTTCGAAACCGCAGATTGTGTAGGCGAGCTGGGTCCATTGGATCCAATGCTCGCTATGCTTGCCAGAGTATTACCTCTCTCGCGACTGGTCGGGTTCCAGGTACTGAAAACCGAAGGACCAAACGGCGAGCTACTGCCAGGGCCATGAGCAAAGGGACTACGCTGTGGCATAGAACCAGCTCGGAGTCTTGACAAGAGTGTTGAAGAACGCGACGACTCGCCATTATCGCTCAAACCTGGTGGCGATGGCGACTTGTATGGACTCTGGGATGGCGTCGGTCGTGAGGTCTGAGAAGAAACAGGGGGAATATTGAGGAAACCGTTTCCTACGCCACCGGGCGGGAAGCGGGAGGGAACAGTGCCTGCTCGCGCTCGGCGGGTTGACGGTAAGCTGTCGGGAGTAGGTAACTGTGTGAAATCCGGGAATCCGTCGGTTGGTGATTCCGGAATATTTTCTCGCAGAGGTGTCGAATTGCCACTAGTTGGCGGACCGCCCCAAGGGTTAATTGGCAAGCCTTCTTGAGCTTGAATTTCTCTCGCTCTGATGAACCCAAACAGGTCAGCCCAAGCCATCACAAAGCTCAGCAAATTTGGGACAAGAGTATATTGCCGATGGATCTTACCTTTTAGAGAAGAGCCTACTTGAGCCGGCAGTCTCATGCGAAGGAGAACCAGCCCCGGATCGCGTGGTACCTGCCATTTTGCTGGTGGGATTCAAGACGCCAGACATGCCGAACGGAGACCTGACAGCTGAGGAGCCAGCGGAGTCGACGGGAGATTTGTTGGTGGTGGGCGAGGGCGAACGACCGTTGGCAGACTTTGGTGGATAGCCAATGGTCAAGTGTTCAGATCTAGCAGTTGACATTATTGATTATTCATCCGACCTTCATCAGGTGAGGCGGGTGTAACGACTCTTCACGGATGGTATTAAAAGGTTGAATACAACTCGTGCAACTAGTAGGCAACGAAGCTGAAGGAAGTATCGAGAAGACGTGGTCGTGTCAAGCTGGCTGACGGAGAAAATCCTTTCTATCGTCTTGGTACAATTCGACGGCCGAGGCGACGTGTTCAAGAGCCAGTCTGGAGAAGATCAGGCGTATTTTGAGGATTAGATAGTCGCACACAGAGCCGCGAGAAAAGACAGGATAAAGGAGTGAAGTGTCGAAGGTAGCGATCCCTCAAGTTTTCAACGTCTTGGGGTTTATTACAATGAGGCAGGCGACCGGGACTATGTCGAAGTCTCACAGGGTCAACTGACTGAACAATTGAAATAAATGGTCGAAATTCAGGGAATATAAGGAGTGGTTGTCGTCTAGGACGTCGTCAAGCTCAAATGTGAATTGACGAATTTCTCGTGAAGAACAAATTTTTATCTTTACCTATTTTTTCCTTTCCGGACGAATCCCCCGTTACTAGAATTGGTGCGCGGAGAAAAAAGAAAAGAGGACGTTCAAGGCGGAAACAAATGACCACACAGATCAAGATCAATATACAGGCTCCATTAAAGATCTACTTATGATCTGAGCAGCGGTCGGGAGAGGGGATATGAAAGAGTCCAGAGCCTGGAGAAGGGCAAAGGGGGGGAAAAAAGAAGAGGGAGAGGGTTGGAGAGATGGTTATTTTCAGGAGGTTCAAAAGACGGTTGAGGTGATGGGATGGTGCGAAAAGAGGTGCAGTGCAGCAGGGAAACGGGGTCGAGGGTAGGTACCATCAACCGTACAGTACAATTAGTACAATTGGTGTAGTGGGGGCGATGCTGCTCTATGAAGTATGTACTCGCAGTATGTACGGGCTACATACCCACCACACGGCTTCGGTACCTTCAAGTCAATTCTTCAACATTGGGGCAAGTTACGTATGTATGTACCTTCGCATTGTACATACCTGATTCTGCCCCAATGGTGGTCAATGCTGCGAGAAACGGGGCTAGGTATTGTACTTGTAACTTCCAGAGCTACATGACCTAGCAAAACTCTTTTGAAGCTGTGAAACAACGAGATCGACCTACAAATCAAGAGACCTCTCTTTCCCCTGACATGCACCGCTATCCTGCAATCCTAAATTGTATTATAAGTAGGTACCTGATGTACTCCTATTACTAATTCAAAGGTTATTTCCCTCTTCTCTCTCTTCTGCTTTCCTTCCATTGCTTTAATTCTCCATCAACAACCCTAGTTCGAACGGCTTAATGATATATGTATCATTCTTGATTGATCAAGCTAGGAGCGCTTGATAAAACAACTTGTTTCTTCAGGCTTCTCGAAAACAGGGGTGACCGAAATATAATTGGGCAGACAACATACTATTCTATGGAGAACTTAACGGCTCCTCTCTTGGTTCAACCATCAATGCTGATTTGATATTACCGTCGGGAGATGCCTGGCACTGCTGACGAACCCAAAAGAGAATGACGGCATTGTATCCGTGATTGCTGCATTGGATTACAATACCTGGGCAATAATAAGCCTTCGCTTCCCGAATCTCGGTTGGATCTACAGTCGGTACGAGTACGTCCTGGAAAGTTAGTGGTTAGGTTAACTGCCTTAGACAGCTAGACTTACGCAGTAACTTCTTGACTGACGTCCTTACCTGGGTGATATGTCACTGTATGTGTGTATGTGTTGATGTTGTTGTCTTTATCTCTACATAGAATGACCCTCTCACGTCTATGGAATTGATTATCCTGTAAAAATGGGAAAATGGGGTCCTCCTGCATCACAAGTATGTATACGATTTACACTTGTGCTTTTAGTCTTGAGGAGGGGCTTGAAGAGACTTCGATGGTTCTCCCCACATTGTGCCAATCTATATCTTAGTCTGGACTTTTTTGCATTCCTGCTGGAATTACCTTACACACAAATACTCCTTCACATCTCCTTGATAGGGTTGTTAGGCTTGAAAGTCCTGCCAATGGTTCTGAAGAAGATGGGTCTCGATTCTCTCAGCTTAGCGACCTAGCTACTTTTTCCCACTATACTTACTCACCTAGAAGAAGTCATCTATCCTGCTACGTACCTTAAGTTTATTGCTATTCGCCCCTAAGCCTCCTCTAACCTTAGTGGCGTTATACATCGTAACTAAGACAATTCAGGAAGCTTGAAAGTTGAAGGCCACATAGCATACCGGAGTCCGCTACCTATTTACATATTAGGTCCGGTGTATGCTGCTCTAGCAGGGCATTGCACCATGTATATACATTTGCGGGGGTTAGTATAAGAGTAGGTCGTAAACGGTCAAGTCAACACATCCAACAACTGCCCTTTTCGGGAAAGAGAGGCAACACCATCTCCCTACGTTTGCATGCAAACATACATGCCTACATACATAGTACATAAGAAACAGCATCAGGTTGAGATCTGGGGTATGTCAAAGTGGCAGAATAACTAGCCATTAACTAGAACTGCCAGGTTCACTTATGTAGGTATTGGATATATGGCATACATGACCTCTCAATATGAGTCAACTTGACTAATGCGGCCTGACCAGCAGGTATCGCTAACTTTCTCCAGACGCAATCCCACGCGGCGAGACGGACAATATTCCTTATTCTGGATACATGCTTTTGAGGAAGTCATCGACGTACGCATAATCGAGGCTACAGCCCTCACGCCTCGTATTTCGGGGCATACTCCACCGTTCTCCCGCAACCCAAGCTACCTATATATGTATCTATAAGTAGGTGATGTAGGTATAAAATACGAATTGTCCGATAAGACGAAAATGGAATCTTGCTTTGACGTATGTGTGTGTTATCTCTGTATGTACATACATAAAATTAGATAGGCACGCCTCTCATAAGCAGCCAACTATCGTGCCAACTCACGGTACGTGTTTAGTCATTCCTATCACCAAGAATAACTTTCTCCTCCACAGTAATTAATGGAATGCTGTAATACAGTTCATTGTTTTCAGGGTCCTGCACGCATGAGAAGATAGTTGGTGTTGTTGTCGTCTTCCTCCTCCTCATCTTTAACATGGCATGTATATCAAATATATACGTACATACATATGGACCTAATTACAACCTTCTCGTAGCTACTGCAAGTGCCCACTGGAAGACCTTTAATTTTTATTAATAGAGATTGACGACTCGATACATGTACATGCGTGACCCCAGTCTCACTGACAGCATGAGGTATGTTATGTACTGTAAGTACTGCATGATTAGGTACATGTATACATGGGCCAAGACGTACGTACGTCGTACACACTACGGTGTTAAGATGCGCTCTATGTATAATTTATGCTGGGAGGGAGGGGTGATCGCCGCATTGCCCAACCACCAATCGGCGGGCTAGGCGGCGTGGTCGGAGGATTTACTAAAATTCTGAAACATCGCTCCAAGTTGCCCTCGCAGCTCTCTTTGATCTTCATTGGGTCGGCGGAGAAGCCACACCTGCAACTCAACCATCCCGAAACTTCGACATTGGGCAAGCCTCATGGACGGCACCAACCCGACCGATGATCAAGACCAGCAGGACCCTTCTTCTTCCCCTTCTTCCCGGTGGCTTGGGAGACGTGTCACTCACTCACCCCTTTACATACCAACTTCGTACATCCAACTTTTACTATTACATGTATTTTATAATTTCATTTCAGCTTCCATTCCATCAACATTCGACCGAACAACGCTATGCGACCCGCATATTTCTATTTTAGGTAGTTGTGTGCCTTGGTATCCATTTTACCAGCCTCAATTTATTTGTGAAGCCATCTTACTCGCAGTACCGTCGTCAATGCGTGTTGGAGATCGATTGTTTCCAAGTCGGAAAACCATCTCGCTTTCTAGGTAATATGCTCATCGTTATCAGCCACAAAAGACAATAAACTTCGTTCCAAACTACTATGTGATGTGCTAATGGTACATATTTCGCTTTCACTTTCGCTTTCGCTTTCGACAGCTTGCTCAGCTCCCACCGCACAAGTAGCGTAAACTTATCGTCACTAGGGCTCGCCCTGCTACCATACTGTGTACTCTATATACACATATAGTTTGCTCTACCACAACACAGTTAGATAATAAGCTCAGCTGTTTACCCGCCCCAAGTTTCAGCCCCCTAACTATTTTCTTACCCATACTTCGCCTCGCTTACAAGATGGCATAGTATGTATTCTCGATATCAGATCTGTGGCTGTGGATCGCCTTTGCATGGTGCCATCTCATTAACAGTTTAAGGTTCTATTTCTACTTTAAGCTAAAAAGAAAAGCAAGGGTTGGGACATCCATGACTTCGCTTGGGGACGCAAATGTGGCTATTAACATCAACTTGACACGCTACCAGGGAGCTGCTGTTTGAAATAGACTATCCCACCCATTCACAGAGCTACGCGATCCAAGACGGCGGTACAAGCCGCTACTAACAGGTCAGGAAAAGTACCCCGTCAGTAATATAGCGGAAACTGTGTTAGCTTCGGTGCCACTATCACACCTTAGACTTCTGTAAACTAAACACATACCAGAGTCTGTCCAGTCTGCCCAGCCAAGGGACTAAGGACACCTTTGAATAAGAGAAAGATTACTCTTTAAATGATGATAACAAAGCGATGTAATGATATATTGAATCAAATCGAACATACCCGTCTTCAACCGTGTAATCCAAACCTCCGCAGTCATTGACTATATACTAATCGTAAAAGACCTTCTCAAGTAGCAGCATCTTAGAAATCAATATGACCTAGGATCACACGATAGCTCCATTCATGGTATCATGATATCTACTACGTACACCTAGGTATATCTCCATACGAGAGATCGACCCGCTGGGAAATCATGTCCGCCCAGCTCGTCGCAGTTCTCCATGATCGTCGTAATATTCCTCACGCCATCTTCCCAACCGACGGAAGCCCAGCGGCCTCTCCTCGCAGACCGTCCCGACCGTAAACCTGTTCGTGGTCTTCTCACCGATAATCTAGGTATTACTGCTCTCTCCTTCCCTCTCCGCCTAGCCCACAACCCCCAGCCTCGCCCAAAACGACCTCTTCTCTACCACCATCATACGAGGCGGGTACACACCACCGCCGAAGCTCCGCCATCACCACGAGCACGCCCCCGCGGTCCCGAGTCATCAATAACTCGCTCGCTCCTTCCTATACCGCGGCCCAAGCGGGCGCAATCCACTCATACCGTACCTATCCATATAATTAAATAAACCCACCGCCGCCATCGGTCGAAACAGAAAACCCCCTTCCGCCTACCTACTAGCCCGAAGCGGGGACGCCCGATGGTACCCCCGATGCGCACGCGCATGCGCTCTACCACGATGTACGGCACCGGTATGCCCGGGCGCCCTGACACCCGAAGCTACACCGTCAGCGGGGGGCGTCGGCTTCCGATCGACAGCGGCGGCGGGATGTTTGTCCGCAGGCTTTGGCTCTAACTTCTCGTCCGCCTTCGGCGGCGGCGGCGGAGGTGAACGGGGAGGAGGGGGAGGAGGTGGTGGTTGTTTAGTATCGGGGTCCTGTGCGGTGGGGGACTCGAAGCCGTAGGGCGAGCCGCGGGGTATCCCGTCGTCGTTGCTGGGACCCGGGATCTTGGGGGCGCCGTTGGCATCCTGCAGGACGGTCTGGAGGGCGAGTTCCTCGGCCTGTGGAGGGTCGGGTGTTAGCTCATCTCGTTAGGGTCTGGCTCTGGGTCTCTTTCTCTCTCTCTCTCTCTCTCTCTCTATATATATATATATATATATATTACACATCGTATGTATGTATTTACATCCATATGTGTAGATAACGAGTCCGGGGGAGGCTGAGGGGGGTGGTGGTTGGCTTAGGAAGGAGGGACACCGCACTCACATCAGGAAAGCGCCAGAAGGCGGCAATGAGCCAGAGACCCAGGAGCAGCGCAATAGCCTTGACGAGCGCGCCGCGCGTGATCGTCGTGGAAGACGAGACAGCGGAGGAGGCAGAGATCGGGGAGGGTAACATGTTGGTGATTGTTCGGGTCGCGAGCGGTCAGAGTCAGGAAAACCTCGTAGTATGTAGGGAAGGAGGAGCTAGGAATCGATCGATCGATTGGTCGGTCGACTGAGGAAGAGCTGGCTGACTGCAGAGCAGATGGACGGGAGGTAGCAAACGTGCCGGCCCCTCGTGACAGATATGGTTCTGTCCGAGGTCTCGTGTCACGCCCCTCAGGACGGGACCATCCGCTTCCAGAGACTTATATTGATCGGGATTTTGCCTGGGGAGGCAAGGAAGGATGGGGATGGCGATGGGGGAATGTTGATTCGATTTGGCGGGTAGACGGACTCATCCCCAACCGCCTCCTGGCAAGGGCGGGCCGGGCGTTGAACGCGGGATTGTCTCAACTTAAGGTAGGTAGGTAGGGAAGTCCAACTACATGTACTTTAAGACATAATCAATAACCGTAGACTATTTAACGCCTCAAATATTCGAATAGGGGACATTTAAGTGAAAAAAGAGTACAACCAACAATGGTTTGCCCATGGGGTATCTATTTCCGTTTGGATGCTATATCGACCCGTGGAAAAATGTAGTTGAAACCTAGCGCGATCTGATATACAATGTCTCTGGCTAGATCACGAGAGACCGGCCCCAAACCATCCATCCACACTACTGTATTGCTATTATAACGCCCATTCGCCCTTATCGTCTTCGGGCCCTATGAAAGGTTCGTCGATGCGTTTGATAGCATAGTCGCTGCAAAGAATGCTATACACATCATTAGCCATCTTGCACAAGAGCAGGTTGGGCATAGTCGCGCAAATGTCACTTACCATGCAGAAGCCACAAGCGCATCCAGCTCCGCGACCATAGCGTCCTTCTTAGCGCCGTTGACAAGCCCCTTGCTGATTTGCACCTGGCACTCCTTGATGCGTCTGCTCTTGCTCACGCCGGCCTGCTCCAGGACCTTTTTACCCAGGCAATCCGAGTGGAACGCGTGCTGGCACGGAAATACGAAGAACTGCCGGCTGAGGAGCGGGAGGCCGCATACGTAGCACTTCTCGCCGGGCTCGACGATGGCGTACCGATGGTCGAGGCCAGCAATGTCAACTTTGATGTTGGCCGCCGTCTGCGAACTTTCGTCCATCTCTTTCTTTAGGCCGTCAATGTTGCGCGAGTAATCCTCAAGCGCATTACAGATCTCGTCCTTGAAGTCGTCGATCACAACGAAATCGGGGAAGAAAGGGATCAGGTCCTCGATCTTGAGGAGGTCGCAGCGCTTCAGGAATTCGATGGCCGTCTTAATGCCGTTGGACTGCGAGATGACCTTGCGCGCTATCGCCAGCCATAGCTTCTTACGCAGGGTAGGGTTGGACATCGGCCGATCTGCGATGATGGATGCGTAGTCGACTTCATTGTGAGAGAGGGCCAGGTCCACCGCTTGGACGTATTGCCCCATGTTGGTATATATGTGTACGCAGGATAGTGTTCGCTTGTGCTGGATACACAGGCGAAGAGCGAAGTCAGGATCGAACCGAGGCTCGTCACCTTGTGATTCCAGATATGCTAGAAGACCCGACTCATCTTTAGATTCGTGGGAAGCGTAGATAGACACAAGTGTATTGTGAACGGCAGCGTCTGTGGATTGGAGTTGATTAACACAATATTGAAGGTATCGAATGGCCTGATTTTGGAAGAGTGTCCCCTTGAAAGTCCTGTTGTAATCTAGTAGGGCTGGAATGATTTTACGCGGCTCAAGATTGGGATGTCGCATTAAGATCTCCACGAGCTCATGGCCAACGTGTGTCATCAGGACACTACTGTAACGATAGAAGACCTCTGGATCCGTCTGCTTCTTGAGCACGTTCAGGGTTTCCGTCCATCTCTCTCGCTGTACCCAGTATGATAAGACGTAGTTGTAATCGTTTATAGCGTTAGCGAAGAACAGAAGCTCATCTTCCCGAGCATGGCTGCTGATGACATCATATATCGTCTTGCGGTCCAGGTCGGATTTATGCTTAGTGACAAATTCGTAGAATTCGTTTCGGACCGCAACAAGCTGGTCCCGGGATTGCGTCTTGTTGCCATTCTCGACCATCTCCGCTTCCATGGTTATCGAATCCTCAAGTGAGTTGAGCTTGGCCATGAAGACTTCCACCAGCCACGTAGCGATCATTGTCCGCTGCATGATAGAGGATTTCTTGTAAGTTGTTAGTTTCGTAAGGAGATATTTTCGTAACGCGTCGTGTTGACCATGATCAATGAAAGATAGCGCAACCTCTTCGAATGGTTTGCTACTCTTCCCGTATACGCCTGCGGCTTCAATGAATAGGCCCTTCTCAGCCAGATAATCGCCTGATGCTATCGCTACAGCGTCTTTCTGCGCTAAGGTATGGGCATATTGTAAGGCCATGTCAAACTGTTGCTTCTGAAGCATGATTCGCCATATATCTCGGTCCTCGTCTCTAGCGACGATCTCGAATATTTCTTGAGTGGTGAAGAGCCAAAAGGTATTCTTCTGTTGATCGACATAGAGTCCCAACGCCTTTTGCCCCTGATCCAGAATCAACTGATCATATACAGTCGATCCGGTTAACCGGTTTGTCGCCACAACACGGCCAGCGACTAAGCTGAGGATATGCCACTGTGTTAAGGCGACTGCCTCAATGAACTCAGACGAAGACTTCCTCCGGCCCGAGATTTCTGACGAGACCACCTGCGACCTTGGCAGAAGCTTTGCTTCAGCGTACACTTTATTTCCGGTATCATTGTTGGCCGGTGCTGTCAAAAGTTTCCCGTGGTAAACGCCCTGAGACGACAGCCAGGCGAAGGCTCGATCCGGTAGCACATCTTCGTACGTCTTAGCATCGGGGCAATCTGGCGTAATGGCGAGTGCAGAAGGAGCGGCACCAGGGCCCCTCGAAACCTCATGAATAACCGGTTGTTCTCCATCAAAAAGTCTCGTGTAGATCGACCCGCTTCCCTCATGGCCGCTCCGTCCAACCTTTCCGACGAGGTGGAATATTCGGTTCTGCGTGGTAATTACGACCCTTCTCACATCCATCTTGCCGCCCATATTGTCGACCCATAATCCAGTAATCGGGCCATCTGGAATTTTATTCAGCGCCTTCAGGTATTTCTCTTCCTTCCTGTAGAACTCGGTGGAGGTCTCGATAAATGTTTCGTATATATTCCCATCGGCTGCGCCCACCAGGATCTCACGAGTTGTGGCGGTAGGCAACGAGGGATTCCAAGCTATGGATTCAATCGGGACGCCACGCAACCTGCTTAACGGCCGGGGCTGTCGAGATTGTGTATGTAGGTAGTAGTTCTCGCCGAGGGAGGTGCAGATAAGAAGATGCGAGGCCGTCGGGTCGAGGAACATATGCCGGATGACCCCTACTTCAGAAACCCGCTTGGGAAGGTCGATGTCTAGGGTTTAGTCCCCGTCAGCTTCAACCCTAAGTTTCATAGCTGGCATGCGATGGAAGAGAGAGTGCTTAGTAAAGCTTACCGTCTATATCTTCTGGTCGGTTAAGGTCGATGCGCAATATCCGCCCGTTCGACAGGGCCAAGACAAGCACATTGTTGGCAACCTGGGCAGCAACGAAGTCGGCGGCGATGGAGAACTGGAGCTGCACCCGCTCGACATCGAAGATAGGCAAGCTCTCGTGGGCGAGATCGGGCACGCCGTGGCCAGCGACAAAGCCTGTAGATGCGTCGAGCGCCATCAAGTCCTATCTGTTCATGTTGTTGGAATTATCGAGGTTGCGTAGCTGGCTGCCTGCAGACCGCCGTTGTAGAGGCAGACGTTGGATTTGTTGGAGCTTGTTGATTGGGACGACGACAGAGGGGCCGCACCTTGTCTGGGATTATGCAAGTAGCGAGTAGTAAGTTTGGTCAGGTACCTAGGTAGATGTAGATGTAGCTATGCCGCTCCACTGACATCACCGACAAGTACCTAACTAACATCAATAAAACAATCACATGCATCGACAGCGCGCTTGTATATAATAGCCGTGTTGCTGAAATTTATCGACACTCGAAACCTCTTATTAGTTTTAATATAGTGTCATTTTATTTAAGAATGCCCAGGCAGCTGATCAATTTGCCAAAGGCTGCCTATGTCTACTCTGGGACGTGTACCTATTTTGTAGGAAGCTCTAAGGTTGTAAGACACCAGGGCCTCCTTTCTAGCACATCCAATTTTATAATGCAAGCAACCAGGTTTGAGCGGTGCACTCAACTGTTAGATTTACTCATTATGACCTAAAATCCTTTTCTCCTTTTATATGCAATAAGTCTCATCCGTAGGTATAATATATACAAAGCGTTGCGCTGACCCAAGCCTTTCTGCTGTAGGTCGAATCAGAATAGACAGGTCTCTCCATCTGCCATTAAAAAATGGATGAGAACAAGCACACTATTGGGTCCAGAGTCTGATCCAGCCCGCCTGCCATTGTAAATATTTTCCTACCTGCCATGGCATTTCATCTGTCATGGAAGGAATATTATGATTTTTTTTTAATAAAAAAAATTAAGGATTAGTCCCCAAATTTCGCAGAGACCTCGGCTTGTCCGCATCGAAGACAATAAGTTCAGGAATCCTTCGGTTTAATCGTGACGTAGCCGTCTGCTCTTGCGGTCTTTCTATCGTTGAATCATTTGTCGTCTGTACCGTACGTTCTTCGTGTGTCGTGTGTTGACCGCCTAGCTCAGATTGGCCTGAAGTGCCTCTATCGATTTCCATTGATCGGCGTCCGTCGTTGCCTATGGTCGCCATGACATGGCATAGGTTCTCTTTCCGACCACTTGCTGTTTCCGACGCCACCTCAGAGTCTATCAACAGACCGTTTCCAACGCTAGAGCGGCCTGACTTTCCCTCTCCATCACTGTAAAGCCCTAAGGGCGGTTAGGTGCCATATCCGCTCTCACCATCGCTGACAACACTGCTCTCCGTGGTATTCGTGGTATCCGTGCTGTCGAACTGTACGTGTCTTATTACATGATTATCGTCTTCTCCACGGTATGGCCCTGTTGACCATCGATTGTGCTGTCCTGGTTTCCTCCCTATTAGAACTCTGACCTTGACCACAAAGCCCTTCGCTCTCCTAGGATTAAGCGCCATGGTCATCATCTCCTGTCCGATCAAGTCGCAAGCCTCACGTACGTCGGCAGGGTTCCATCCCTTATATCTAGTCAGAAGCCTGAGGGAGGTCGCTTCTATACCGTTCAGCATGGCGAGAAGCCAGAACTTTCCCGTCGACCCATCTTCCGTTCTGAGAGGGATGGCGTGTTCGGTAAGCTGCACATCGACATACCCAGCATTAACCAACAACCTAGGCTCCAGATGGCCGACTCCACGTGGTTTCCCGTGAATAAGGGAAGCTTCCTGGACATCTTGTGTCATCTTGTGTATTACCGATTCAGGGCTGAAGAATGACAAGAAATTCCTCATCCCCTTGTGATCGTCAAAGTCCAACACCTCGATCCATCCACCCGGTTTGACGCACGTGAAGGCAGACTGGTAGATGTGCTCCCAGTTGGCAAATGAACCGGCCATGTTTCGTAAATGTATTAGATCGTAATGATTCGGCGGTCGCTCCCACTCCAACTCAGCATCGTCAATTTCCCAGTAGACGTTCTGTGGGACGCTGCGTTCGAATATATTCGAGATGTCGGTTCCGGTTATTTCGCAGTCGGGATATCGCTCCGCCATGTCAATCGCCCATTCACCAACGGCTGTGCCAATGTCCAGAACATGCGTCGGGGCTTCCAGCGGCACGCTCGTCAATTCTCCGTCAAACGTCTTGAGGTACACCTGGTTAATCAACTGTAATCTGACCTGTTCATCTTCGTCGTTCGGCATGTAATAATTCCCGCAATAACGTCGGCCGTTCTCAAACACATAGTCGAGATCCAATTCGTTTATTGATTGTGTCGAGTTCCTACTCGAGATTAATATCGACTTCCAATTGAGAGCCCGCCAAGGACTCACATGGTCCCCCCGTCGTCAAACGGCCTCTCTAATTGATATTGAGGCGAAACAATCCGGTAACGGGTTTGGGGGTAGATCGAGACGCCGTCGAGGTGGGGTACACCGGGTTCATCGTCCGGTTCGAAGACCCGTTCGGGTCCTAAGTAACTCGTTCTCGTACTCAAGTAGTCACTTGTGACATCTTCGGTAGAAATGTCGTTGTCCAGTTCGGGCACAGAAAGCTCGCCGATCTCCCTAGCGTAGTCACCGTTTGAGTTACTGAATCCATCAAAGGATGAGTTCGTTAGGCTGGTCGTTTGCGATGGCATGGTTGAGGGCGGTGCGGCCGACGCTATTAAATTCCCTAGTTCCTCGGATTCTTTCCTCCCACCCATTGCAGCCACATTCGAAAGCTCGTGGTTGATTATGCGCTATTAGTCGGCCAGTCCTCCTCAGTCTTCTGCTGAATTTCATTGCGTTGCCGACGCCCGCAGGATTCAACGATGCGACGAAATGCACAGAAGATTATGGTGCGGAATTCGGCGCTGGCCAAGTGTGGAAAAAAGACCTATCACTAGATGCTAGACTTTTCCCCGCGCATTCCGATTGCAGATAGATGTTAACTATGGTTCATCAGGGGTGATCCAAATGAAATTTGCAATGTTGCGTACGTATGTAATCGCTGAAGCCAGACGGAGTTGACGATGGGCAGCCGTTCAAGATGAGTGGTCAGAGGAACGAACGAAAGGTGGAAGTCTCGACAGATTATTAGAGAAATGGTTAACCTGCCGGACAGCGCCGGAGTTGGTTATGGCAAAGATTGGCTACCAAAAGATCACAAGTGTCTCCAGACCTGCGGGTTGGGAACCAATGAAGAGCTTGAGGGGTATCTAGGGGTGTGAACAGGGGCATAGTAACCCCCCTATTCGTTGGATGTACGTACATATGTATCAGTACACACACTACTTACATGTAGATACCAAGTAACAGGCAACATTACACCTTAGCCTACATGTACCAAGCATACATACCTCAGTAGGAGGTAGTATGCGGAGGCGTGCTGCGTACTTCATACATTAAGTACTTATGCATATGTAACAGTATTCCAAGGTTCTATAGTACATGTAGCTATTATCATTACATACCGGACAGGTTAGGCACTGACAACGCCAAATACGAACGAGTTTCTACTACCGAAAACACCTACTACACTAGTAGTTTTCACTAAGAATAGCTGCTAAAATAATAGGTACATATACTATTAGAATAATAGTACGCCTAACATGCGCAGGGAAGCAGCCTAAAAGTTACCGGACCATGGTACCATCTATGGGGAGCTCGGACTATTGCACCTAACCAGGTTGCTTCGATCTCTTCGGTATGTATTAGGCTGTTACCTAATTAGGTTGCTCGTACGGATTTTGTACATAGACCCCTCGTCTCGCCTTGATCGCCAGGTGATGAGTTCTCCAACCTATCGTATATATTAGTGGAGTCGACCACAAGTAGGCTGCTTGGCCGAACAGGGGTGCTCCAGGTCAGAGATTTGTAATGAGACATCCGAGAGATTGGAAACTTTCAGACAGTCAGTCTCATGACGCAATTGGCAAGTTCGGCGACCACATCCATGCATACACACAATATGTGCAAGGTAGTATTAAGCAGCAGGTGGCAGGTGTTGTATGTGGTTGGCTAGCCTACCCAGGCGATACCCTCTGATCCATGTGCCATATGTAGACCCGGCTGCCCGGTGCCTGGTGTTGGGGGTTTTTTTTTTTTTTTGACACGTTGGTGCCCGCCGTTGAAGAATTCTGCAACGGACTTATAACGGACCTCATTGGGCGGGCTAGTCAAATAAGCAATCCTGACATCGCAGGAACAAATCAACGCCCGCGTCACAGCTGCAAGATGCTGCGTCGAAACCCGCTCAGATCCATACGGCCGCCGACTCGGGCACGCAGGCTGGCCATCCCCGGCATGACTACATCTGTACCTAGGGTATGGACGGTCGTCCCGGCTTCGTTAGACCAGTGAAATCATCCACGTCACGTCAGGTCGGTCATGCCCGAGGTCTTTGCCAATCGGCGGCTGGAATCCGATAATATTTTAAACCCATCGTTCCCGTCCACGACATGTTGTGCGTTGAATAGTTGTCCGAACCCCCAACCTCGACCATTTAAAGGGTCGTTTCGCTCACCCCAGGGGCTTGCAGAAGCCTCCGTCAAAATGCATAAAGACGATACACCTGGTCCTAGGTAGAACGCATCTTGCGAAGTGCTTTATTAGGGGCTCTTACGTGTTCTCATCCTCCGATGGCTCGCAGAGTTATAGTATGACACTTTTTTCGTACTTGCTGTTTAGGGTCAGGTACGCAGTAGCGAAAACGCGGGAAACGCGGGAAAGAGAATAGCGCAGAAACAGGGGCACCGATCCATCTGCTGAGTTTTCGCTTTCTTATATATTCACCTCCCCAATGTGGAAAGCAATGTTCCTCCAAAGTTCTAATAACAGCATAGTTACGTCAATCTCAATAAGATAGACGAGAAATTCTAGACTTCTTCCATCAAAGTGAGCACTGAAGCTCCACTCCGAGCAAGTCCGCAATGCTATTCGTGCTGCCGTGAACCGGCAGCGGTATTCGCCGACCATACTTACGGATGTATTGATAATACTGTTGTAAGCTCGCCGCGAGCATGACTCGGTGTAAGATAGGTCAGGTATCAATTCATTTATCGATACCGATGTCAATAGATCTATCCGCTATCCCAACAGCATTTTAGCTGCTGTTGTTCTAAAAGCCACGTGAGGTACCTCATCCACCTGCTATGGTACATCATATTAAGCTGAGAAAACGCTTCCTAATCCTGCCGCCGATCCAGGAACAACGGTAGAATGAACCCGACTCCAGCAAAAACAATCCCTAGCTTGATGATAAAGTGCCCCGGGGGAAGGGGCTGTTATACAACTCTGTAGAGCGTTCAGCACGATACTTCTTGCTTCTTAGGCAACTGTGGCTCGTCGCTAATCTCCTCTTTGTCGGACACCACCTCAGTCTCAACGACAATCGGGAAAGGGCTGAGGACCTTGCTGATATCCCCCCACCATTCTTCCCCAAAACGCCTGTACCAATCTACGGTGATCTTCAGGCCTTCGGCGAACGAAGTCTTCTGGTCCCAGCCTAGTTTTCGAAGTTTGGTGCCATCTACGGCGTACCGATGATCATTGAAAGGCCGGTCATGAGTGTACTTAACCCACTTTCTGAACTCTTCTTGAGTTTCATGAGGGATGCCCATCTCATCCAGCAACATCCTACACAGCTTGATGTTGGAAATTTCGTCATATGATCCGACGTTATATATTTGCCCGAGGGCACCCTTGTGCAGAATCGTATCAAATGCGTCTGCAGCATCGCCCGCAAACAGATATCTTCGAGTGGGGCTTCCATCCCCATGAAGGATGGCCGGCCTGTTGCGATTCAGTAGGCAGGTGAACTTAGGGATAATCTCTGTCTTGATGTTAGCCGGGAATGGCGCTCTGGAGAACGTAGTCGATGGTTACATACTCTCAGGAAATTGATGCGGTCCGTAAACATTGTTACTTCTTACAATGATGACAGGGAGTTTGAAGCTCTTCTTGTAGGAATTTACAAGCATCTCGGCGGCTGCCTTACTTGCGGCATAAGGGTTTGTCGGGGCTAAAATGCTTGTTTCCAACAAATCATCATCGTCGTCCTTCACTTCACCATAGACCTCGTCCGTAGAGATATGGATGAACCTCTTGACGCCGACCTTCTTCGCGCTCTCTAACATGACGTGGGTACCATACACGTTCGTATGGGTAAATCCATAGGAATTTCCGAAGCTCAAGTCAACATGCGACTGAGCCGCGAAGTGGAATATGGTGTCTATGTTGTAGCGCTCCATGCAGTCGAGCACCTCGGAGGGGTTGGTAATGTCGCCATGGTAGAAGGTGAAGTTACGCTTGTCATTGAGCATGCGAGTATTGTTCAGCGAAGAACAATAATCCAGTTTATCGAAAGATACCACATTATAGGCGTGAGGATAAGTCAGGGTGAGATGACGAACAAGCCAACACGCTCTTCAACACATGTCAGTGACAATTTCAAACCTTGCACGTATTTGCGAGACTCACATAAAACCAGCCCCACCAGTTATCATAATGTTCTTCACATCGGGTAGGGGTTCAAACTTGGTAGAACCAGTCAAAACAGGGGCCTCCTTCCAAACACCATAATCCTCGAAGAACCTGGGCTTTTGTCTGGTGGTGCGAGCTGCAAGCATGGCATCATAAGCTTTTGCTAATACTAGGGGACTTTGCGTGTGGTACTCACGATGCACACCGTTGGTGCTGGTTGGTTGTGGTGTCGTCATGGTGCACAGAGAGCAGCAATGGGCGCAGAAACCAGTAAATTATTGGAAGGCCGTAAAGCGAGGGAAAGAAGTTTTTTGGATAGCTGATTATCAGCGAGGCCTGTTCGTTTTCTTCTACGCAATAGAACGGTGGAGCGGTCCAGGGAGTTGGACAGATGTCCAGATGCAGATCTTTAGGAGAACCGGTGATAATAGCTGGCAGCTTGAGGCGAGACAGTCTCTAACTTGTCCAACAATTAATTTGCAGAAGTTACAAAGAAAGGGATGCCGAATAGAGAAATTAATAAAGTCAACCGTGTCTTGTTTGCCTGTGAATACGCGTGTGTGCGTGTGTAAATTAAAAGTGCGAATAGCTGTCTCAGGAATGCGTGTCAATTGGAGACCAGATTTTGTAAGGGCGGCCGGGCTCATGAGTTCCAAAAGAGCGTCAAATTATCTCGAGCCGACCCTGCGCGTCGAGAGCTACTCCCTTTTATGTTTTGTGACTCGAATACGGATCAACCGCGTTGGGCTGAAGTCAACCTTAACTAGGTACTTAAGGCAGGTTGAATGCGAAAAGGAGACGGGAGCATGGAATTGAGGTTAATCGGCCAGTCGGCACAATCGGCGGGCGCCCACCACGGACGGGTGTGGATGCGTACCTGCGGGTACGGAGGTAATGCAGGCACGAGATCCACCTACCTAGCTCTATCCTGCCAGCCTGCTTAGGGAATTGCCATTATGCACATACCACTGAATCATAAAATCTCATGATCTCATAACAATGTACCCAAGTGCGTAAACTCTAATAAATGAGCCACAGCGAACGTTAGCTTGATAAAACTATGTACCCATGTAGGTCCATGAATAGGTTACATGGTAAGTTAGGTAGCTCTCTAGCGGCCCATCTAGAAAATCCACGATAATCTTTAAAAATTCCACCCTCACCTTACGCATCTACTCATCATCTCGCTAATAGGTTCCTACATATAAACTAGTATGACGATCAATATCGGTCGAATGTCATAGCCAGACTTTAAAACCCTATTCCAATACTAACTCTAAGGCTTACATGTAGCCTTAACTCGAAGCCCTAATTATACCCTAATTATTAACCCGAAGCCTTGTTAACTTGTATCCTAACTAACTAAACCTAACCTTTCACCCCAACTGTATGATATTAATATGACATTAATAGCAACATGACATTAATAATGCCAACAACGACAGCGATATCAAAGTTATACCCAAGGGATTTCTATTAAAGTATCGTATGTACAACTGTCTATGCATATAGATTGACATTGATCTGCTTAATAGTTTGTCTGAGAGCCTACGTAATGTCTGTGCAGAGGTGGAATTGTGGGATTTTTAAAAAATGACCGTGGGTTTTCTAGATAGACCGCTGTCTAGGTGTCCCACCCATATCTAGGTACGCAAATAGACTCAACAACTACATACATCTAATAAGGTTCATACCTGTTCATGTAGGCACAACATTGGAAGTCGGCGTACCTATCACCTACCTTTCCCACTATATAAGATTGCGGCAGCAGGATGGGGTTGCCGTAATAGGCAAGAAGATATACTAAAAGTGTTAGTACATACAGTAGTAAAGTATGAAGTCAGCACTACATGTATATAAGGTTGTAAGCAGGATGATGAGAAGTAGGGCTACAATGCTCACAGCTAAACAAATCACGTACTATACCAAATAAGTTTGCCGTATACAGCGTGCTTCGTGGTAGTTCTAGACAAATCTTCTAGATAAATTAGCTGTATAGTCTAAGTACCTATGAAGCGAAAAGACTCGCGTCGAGTCAATCAATGTCGTATGTTTCATCTAGTGTACCATAGCGAGTCTAAATAGACAGTTGCCAAGAGACTACCTAGGTAGATCACGGGGCCAAGAGATCTTCAGCTGCCAAGCCACTCCTTTTGGTTTGGGGAAACGTATAACTTGTTGCATCTGTCAATATCGACGGCCATGAATCTACCGTGGCACTTCTTCCCCTGTAGCACTTCTTCCCGAGACATGTGGCACATATTTGACTACTATGTAATACATAGTCAGTATGTCAGGTTTCGCAAGATGTGAGACCTGAGGGACGCCACTGTTCCCGTCAATAAAAAAGGAGTCTCTAATAGGGCATTACGACATTTCAGACATGGGATTCCATCAGGTTTTCAATTGGTCAAAGGGGCATGATGGGTAACCAATTTTTCTAATTAACGAAGCATATATAAGACTAAAGTCTTTAATCCTAGTATCTTAAATACATTTCTTATCTTACCGTCTTTCCCTAGTGGCATGGACCTTGACCAGCAAAGGGAAGAGCTTTAGCCCCTTGGGGCACAGGAGGTTGCACATACATAGTATGTACGTAGTCGATTGAATGACAGACACGAGTCGGCCAAGTAAGTAGCACGAGTGCTATTTGTTACCTTACAAAGCCCAGAATCTACTTGTGCAGTTGGTTCACCATGTGGAACTCTTGCTTGTCTTGATAAGCATTGGCAATGGGCAAGACACGGTTATTCGGCAACAGCTGATTTCTGTGATTTATTTATGACTTTACAAGGCACCTACAATTGGATTGAAGTCACCAAACACCTCGACTTGGTCGATAGGGCCTTATATCTTGGGTGCATCTCATCAACCTCCTTTCGTCATTGAAAGAGCTCCATTGATACATGTACTGGAAAGAGGTCTACATATGTAGGTACCTAGACGTTGGAGGCGTCCAATGACCATGTAGGGAGATTCACCCCACTATCTGCGGTTCATTGTATGTACTGACCCGAGCCGCAACGCCACAATCGAATCGATACCAACCCATGTATACGTATGTACCTCGCCATGGTCACTCGATGTAACATGCGATATATCACTACAGCCTTTCTCGTACTTATCCTGCCCATAGATACCTGATAAAACCATTGTAGAGGTTATACTTAGGTACCTACGGAGAGGTCCCTCGGTCCCTTCTGTCTCATCTCCTTATCTGCTCGGACACAGTATGTGTAAATACGTCAGCAAGCTCGTATACTAAGTGAGCTTAACGAGGGTAGTGCACAGATACATATGTAGCTAAAGCTTGCATTCCGAAGATTAAGCTATCGAGGGGCATGACGAAAGAATGTATGGGTAAATGATGCGGTCAGCCTCATCATGTAGCATGAATCACTTTTTGATAAGTCTGATACATCAATACGTCCAGTGCGCGTGCAGATTTTAGAGTATGTCATAACGGTTTTGGGACATACCCAATCTAAGGAAACTTCGCTTTACTACAGTACATACCTACCTACATACCTACATAATGTTAACCGGCGTGTGAGGTGCCAAGACGTAGGTTGAATCTACATATTGGTCACCCTGATGGTCCCTTAAGCCTTCTGTTTCTAGGTATGCAACGAGGCGCATGCATCCGACCTTCCACGCAAAACCCCCTGGCCTACCTACCTACCTTGGTAATCCTCCACCTCCCTTATCCATCCCACATCTACATAAATTCGGCTACGCGGTACGTCTGCCCTGCAGCTACTAGCCAGCCAGGCCACATACTTAAACAGCCCTGAAGATCACCCTGCGCCTGCATGTTGAGTTTCTGCACGACGAGAAACCCCCTCCACGTTTCGCGCTCATCTAGCAATCGGCTAAAAGGTGTTCTATTACAACTCTACCACCTAATAATATCTACCACGCAGTATGTACCACGCCCCAATTATCCACCACCCGCAATCTTCAAACCGTCCATCAATTACCCTTGTCGTCTTTGGGCTGTCTTGTGGGTTTGAAACAAACTCACTGGAACCCTTTCTTTTCTTTTTCTTCTTCTTTTTCTAGATCAACTCGTAAGCACATGTCTAAACAATAAAGAGATTCCCAGGCCCTCCACCCTCCGCCCTCCGGTCGTGAAGTTGTGAAGGGCACTATATGCTTTTTCGCAGCTCGGCATGGCATCTCTTAACACTCGGCCAGGGCGGCCGCCGTCTGTTACCTCTTCGTCAACAGAAGGCCACAACGACAAGGATAGGTTTACCAGCTTCGACGGCACAGACAACGATCGCGTCTCTCAACATACCGCTGTAGAAGACGGTCACGGGAGAGATGAAGAGGACATATTGCTGGAGAAGCAGACGGATGACCATGCTGCCCGAAATTCGTCTTCCAAAGGTAACTTTGGTTGGGCTGTGTTCTGGATAGTGGTCAACACCTTGGCTACGATAGGCATTGTACGTCACCTCGCCCTTTTGCCGGTCTCTCTCGACACTTGCTAATCTCGGATTCCGTCAGGTCTTCACGAACAAGGCCATATTCTCAGATCCTTCTCTGAAGCTTGCGCAGCTCACCTTCGCTGCGTTCCACTTCTTTATGACATGGTTACTTCTATTTACATTATCGCGACCTCGATTTGCATACTTCATCCCCCGCCGAACCACCATTCGGGAAGTCATTCCGCTATCCGTCGCCATGTCACTGAATGTCATCCTTCCGAATTTATCTCTGGCCTTCTCCAGCGTTACTTTCTACCAAGTCGCGCGCATTTTACTGACACCGACCGTCGCAACTATGGACTTCGTGTTGTACAAAGTCACGCTGCCTCGGAATGCGATCCTAGCTCTGGCTCCTGCCTGTATGGGAGTTGGTATGGTCTCGTACTATGACTCGATTCCAGCACAGGATACCAATGTCAAGACCACGTCGAGCCTGGGTGTAATCTTCGCCTTTAGTGGTATTTTTGCTTCATCGTTATACACGGTATGGATCAAGAGTTACCAACGGAAGCTGCAAATATCCAGCATGCAGCTTCTCTTCAACCAAGCACCTGTTTCAGCATTTCTTCTACTCTATGCTATTCCTTTCGTTGATACGTTTCCCACGTGGACGGAGGTTCCGGTGAATCGGTGGCTGATGATTCTGATGGTGAGTCGGACAAAATGTTACGTCTACCATCATGACGACTAATTATGTGCAGTCTGGTGTATTTGCCGCCTTGATCAATTTGTCTCAGTTCTTTATCATCGGCCAGACCGGTCCTGTCTCGAGCACCGTCGTCGGCCACTTAAAAACTTGTCTCATCGTGGCACTTGGATGGGCCACGTCCGGGAGGTCTGTCGGAGACAAGTCGATTGTAGGCGTCTTCATTGCAATAGGAGGCATTATATCGTAAGTTGCTAAGCTGAGTTCTAACATATTATCCACGAGGTGCAGAACTAAATGACGTACAGGTATTCAGTAGTGATGCTCCGGCATGGAGCACGAGAAAACAAATAAACACGACGATCCAATAGAACAACGTTGCATTTCTGGCGTTAAGGCGGTAAACATGGAAATTCATCTGGCATTGGACAAGAATTATAGCTATCCTTTACTAGATTGATAGCTTTTATACTCTAGGCGTCAAGGTATGATTAAGGCTCACTTGATGATTGGAATACTTGTTGCCTCAGGACACGGAAGAGATAGGGTGGAGGCGTCTGGCTTTTTTCCCGGCAACCCATGACGTAGATCCGTGGATGAGTAAACGACCATAAGACCTGTGGGTTGTACTTTATATGATACATTTCTATGGCAAGGGTCTAATTCGTTATGTATTATGTACGTTGGCTAGAAGCAAGGTAGAAATTCGCTGCGCAGATTTGACTGCCGGCTCTACGCCTGGACAGCGTTTTGTCATGAGAAGCGTTGCTAGATCTTCGCAGAATCCAGTATCTTTCGCCTAGCCTAGGAACCTCTCGGCTTAACAGGAGTATAATAATCTAAGTGCACAATATGTCCTCATTTCCTGCCAGCATGATGCTACGAGCGATGTATGGCCGGTAGCGAAATGCTTAGAATAGCACACCAATATGTTTTGTCCCTCTAAGCACCTAAGTAGGTAGATGCAAGTTGATTACATATATTGGGTCGAATCATAAATGCTAGACAAAATCATGATTCTTATTGTGTGTCATTGAACATGTGTAGGCATCAAATATCCAAGTATGTAGACTCCGGTACCTATCAATAAGTACGTAATCAAATTTTTATACCCGGGCTACAACCACACCATGATTAAATCACTCTCTGTTGAGAAGTGCCCATGTACCTTCACCAACTAGAATCAGCCCGGGCACGCAAACGATTGTGTGAGAAAATAAAGTAAATTTGAGCCTGCTACCTCAGGTATGAAGTTTAATTCTCGACCATGAACAGGTACCTGCCTCAGAATAATGGTGGGGTTACGTACTGTATGTACCTGCTGCCTGCCTCCCAAAAAATCTGACAAAGGTAGCTTTTGGTGGGGAAGGCGCAGCTGATTGTGACACACATTCTGCCGCCGCTGACCGCATCCGAGAACATTATTTAAGTTCGCTCCCCTCCCGAAAACTTTCACTCTTTTCCTTTCCTTTCCTTCTTCAGCTCTCTTTGCCTTTTGGCTTAGATCAAGTGTAGTATCTGTTCTTTTCAGTTTAATATCTGAAAGAGTCCTACTTGGACTCAATCTTTTATTATTCCAATTTTTATTCCCGAGGGGGCGCATCCTCTGTGCTTGCGCACGATCGCTCCCACCGTGTCCCTGGTATTACACTGCCTCCAGGTGATGCAAACCCCGTTTGTTTTCATTGCTTTCTCTGGTATTGCCCAGGGTGGTGAAGAAGGCTTGGGTCAAACCCATCTAGGCGGAGATGTTTTATATGATGGTCATCGGTTGGTGATGACCTGCGGGTCCTGATATTCTAAACCAGCGATCGAAACCAACGAGCAATATCTACGAGGTTTGACGGGGTGCTGAGTACAGACGACATGTTCGACAGCACATTTTTAACGTAGTAGTTGGCAGTGCTAGGATATGTGTCATCTGCTTGTTGTCCATCAAGAACAGTGGTAGCTGACGAGGTTCTTCCAGCCCTAGCCAAACCAAACCGGCGGCTGAAAAGAAGAGCTTGATCTATCTGCCCAGAAAGTGATAAATCGGTGTGTTGGCGAGTTGCTGTACAGACATACGAAAAGGCGGTCCCTTTGGAAATGATAACATACTAGAGTAGCTCAAGGGTTGTACATAGTATTCAACACGTAGGCAAGCATCCAACAGTTCATACCAGCTAATTCGAACATGTCAACGCACTGTAGCAAGAACTACGTGATCAGAATGATCATGATACTATGTGCCTTCAAGTCCGTTGTAATAGCCTCACATGAGGCTGGCTTCCAACGGAACCGACCAACTCAGATGCATGTGTCCACTTACCACTCTGGGGTGTACGTAATCTGTACATATGTACCAGACTTGTACTCGGAGCTCTGATGGAGCTAGCCATATTGGGTGTTACATATAGATCCTAAGGCGCTTGGCCCGAGCGTCAAGCTCAGCATGACCTCACGGAGCAGTCACCTTCAGGGCTCAATGTTCCAGTTTCGTACATATTCTTGTATTGAACTTAGCACTGCACTCGAATCTAACCAACTCGACGACTGCATGCATATCCGTTTCCTCTTGTTATTGATTGGAAGCATCGGAATTATCCCGAATACAAGACAATGAAGCATACTTCAGTTCTATTTAATTGATTATTAGAACTTTCTTGTTGGTTGCCGTTCAGTCCTGTCCCCTCCCCCGCCTTCTCAACAGGCGTCGCAGTGCCGCCAACCAACGACACCTTGATTCACCCTACCAGTCAACACCATCGTCGATATCTCACATACACAGCTTTGATCCACGCATCGCTGCGGACACGTCTGGTTCAACATGTGGAACGACGAGGAAGACAACAATCCTTACGGCACTAGTTTTGACCGTCGCGATTCCATCACCTCCTCCTCTGCAAACCCTACTTCACCAGGCTCTCATGACTGTAGGTTCCCCTTAGATCTTCTTTCCTTCTCTGAAGCAAGCGTTCATAATGTGGGACGAAATAGCGCTGGACTCTCCTGATGAGGCTGATCCCGACTGGGAGCATATAGACCAAGGCCGATTCGAAACCCCAAATACCCCATCATCCACCAGCGAGGATGCGCCGCCACTTCCGAATTATGCACGAGCGCCTATCGCTGTTGAGAGCGACGACGAGTATGACGCCCAGGCTCATGACCAACCACAACCGCGAAGGAAGCCCGGAGGTTACGATAGCCGCATCGAGCAAATCCTCTACGAGAACCCCGAGCTTCCCATTCTGATCACAGATGCCGGCAAGAGCCTGGAAAATGGTGGTAAATATATCGTTTACACAATCAGAACAGGGGTATGTCTACTAGTTTGGGGTGCCAGGTTCTTTTCGCTGACTCCGTATTCAGGACCTGGAAGTCCGCCGTCGCTATTCTGAGTTCGCATCACTGCGCGATGCGCTGACCAGACTTCATCCTACGCTTATTATACCACCGATTCCGGAAAAGCATACTATGGCCGATTATGCCGCAAATCCGACCAATGCGAAGCAAGACCAGCAGATCATCGACCTACGGAAGCGTATGTTGGCTGTCTTCCTGAATCGCTGCCGACGGATGGAACAAGTTAGAGACGATGGCGTTCTGTGGAAATTCCTAGACCCGAACGTTAGCTGGGTATGTTCACTTCGGAATCTCACTACGAAGCCCGGCCACTAACCTGCTTGTAGCATGAAGTTCTTCATTCACATCCTATTTCATCTATTCCTAAGTCTGTCTTGAAAGCACCACCGTTAGATACCGCAAATCCTACGCCAGCACACTCGTATCTTCCGGTGCCCGCAACGTCAGCGAAACTAAAGACCCCCGTGAACCCAACCCCTGGTCCGGTGTTCGATAGTTCTGCTACGGTCGCTTCTCAGATACTTCGCCGATTTCCTCCTGAGACGCATGAATTGAACGAGCAGGAACTTGATCCATATTTCATCACTTTTGAGGCTTCTATAAAGGAACTGGAGCTTGCATTGATGGGACCTATGGAAAAAGTCAACCGACGCACGCTTAGCCATCTGAGCTCGTTATCGGCGGATCTCTCGGATCTAGGTGCCAAGTTTAATGCTTTCGCGCTTTCTGAGCAATCACCGTCTCTTGCTGCAGCTATTGAGCGGGTAGGCCAAGCCGCCGATTCATCGTATATTGCAACGGAAGAATTATCAAGCTCCTTAGGCGCGAGCTTTGCCGAGCCAATGAGAGAGAACGCACAATTTGCTGGAGTCGTCCGCAGTGTGCTTCGCTATAGGGTTCTCAAGAGAGTACAGCAGGAAATGGCCAATGATGAACTCCTGAAAAAGAAGGCTCTTCTAGAGCAGTTAGAAAATAGCGAGGCTGAGGCGAAACGAATCGACCAATATCTCAGCAGCAGCCAACAATTTGGAGGGGGTCATCAAGTCCAGCCACCTCGAAGATCTTCTAGCATGAGGGAAACCTCGACACAGCACCATAGAGAGGGCAGTGGAGAGGATACAGCTTCAATAGATTCGGATTTCCCGCCTTCACATGGGGATGTTTCATCAGCGCCATCTGCAAAAGTGGGAGCTCCTGAGCGAGCAACCGCTAACCCCTCCCATAGGAAGGCTCCTAGCAGTAATTCTATCACCAATAAGATCTTCGGTCCAATTCGTCACGCAATCCAAGGAGTTGCTGACGTTGACCCCGAGAGGACTAGGCGTGACACCATAGGCAAGACACGCGAAAGCATCGAACAATTAGAACAGGCTCAGGTGGCAGCTGCGCAAGATGTCAAGGACGCAAGCGCAAGCGTCCTCAAAGACCTAAAGAGATTCCAGAACGAGAAAGAAGATGACTTGAAACGTTATATGGTAAGACATTTTCTACTACCTCCGAATAGTGAGACATCCCAGCTAATCAACACCTCTTCTTAAGCTTGCTTATGCTAAAAGCCAAATCGAATGGGCAAAAAAGAACAAGGAGACCTGGGAAGAGGCAAAGACCGAGGTTGAAAAAATCGATGAGACATAGCAAGTCTCCAGGGAAGAGTCTCTCTTCAGTTCGGGGTCTTTCTTTGCGGTAGAATAACATGGTCCCGTACTCATACGGATGGATATAGTCAATAAGACGAAGGCATGCCATAAGGCGCATATTACTTAAGCAGGGAAATCCCATATGGCGCGCGTGACGTGCTGGATTCTTGAGGTTCCCTATTACCTTTGGCAATACGCCAAACATCGGATTGACACTGCGGTTCAACAACTGAATCATACAGCTACTTATTTCTAGCCATATCAAAATACCTAAAGCAGTATAAAGCGTATACCCAACGACTCTACGAACGTGGCCAGTTTCCACCGCGGAGATGTCCACGTTTCCAATACAGAGTATAGACACGTAGTGAGTGATGTTCTCCTTCGACTTAGGTAGTGAGCATCAGGATACCGAAAATGACGCCGCCATACAACAGGATCTAGATTAACATTTGTATATATATATATATATTCCTCTCTCGGGTAATTTCATGCCTCATCCGTCCCGTCTTGAGTGTTATAACTCTAAATAGAGATAGACATCTGCGGTAGACAAAACCGGCTCTTTAAGACGAGCTAAAAGGGGAGGGGGTTAGAGGAGTTTTAGAGAATTCGGGGATACGTATTAGTGGCCGGGAACGCCGGCGAGGATCAATATGAAAACTATTCGATGTGTAGACATGGCTGTTGCGAGCTGGCTCTGATCTCTGCTCACGTATCCACGCCAGAGGCGGAAGGGTTGTCTGTCAGCCTTGCCATCGGCCGAAGGGGGAGAAGGGTTGCGGTGATAACGTACGTATTTGCCTCGGGCGCTCCGAACGGATGATGATCGCCCCCGGCTGACTTCGCTGTCCTATACATACGAGGACAGTGAAGACGATCGAAGCTGCGCAGCCCAGGGTCCCGAAGAATGACTAGATAGGGGGTTCGCTCGTATGACCCAACAAATGCACGGGAAGGGCACTCAGGCGGTTATATGCACGGCATATACTGTATTGGGCTGGTGGCCGATCGTTGAGTTAGTTTTTCATTCTGCTGAACTACATCATCAGTCATCGTAGCCAACATCGCCTGCTCGGACATAAGAGTCTCATTGCCAGTGTCACTCGCTGGAAATGTATGCATTTTTCATGAGATTAATTCAGAATGGCTCATTTCGGAACAATGGGGAGAAGCTGAAAGCCTCATAGATACGCATTGCCTCGTGGCAGGCTGACCATCAAGTAGGCATTGCGTCCTGCATGCTGTACTACCTAATCACGCATATGGGATTTTCCAGCTTCCTCTATGGGAATGGTATCGGCCATACCAAGAACATGATTGTTGTTTTCATTGGGTTATAGTCCCGGAGCTGACGTTGTAGCCATATGCATTTAGAGGATGCAAGCGATTCTTAGCATCATCAAATGAGGGCGCCTCACTTACAATGTGACTGATGCACCACCCAGCCAACCGGAAGCCGCTCCATCGTTACGTGCTTACGTATATATAGATACAACCTAACATACATAAACGTACGTGGTGCACCGGGACGTAAGTACTTTGGTGCATATGTAAGTTAGAGGTCTATTCAAACACGACTATCACTATGCTTGTAGCCTGGCCTATTACCTAGTAACGTCCTACTTATGAACAAATGAGGTTAACGTTCAAAGTGGCCTCGAGGAACGGGTGAGGTCACATTAGCAGGTGTCTTGCGTCAACTTATGTAGGTACCAAGGCTCTGGGAAACTTGAAGTTGGGAAGAAAAGTTTATCTGATCCGTGTTGATGCTTTGTTTACAACGGACAGAGCTCATGCCAACGGGTACTGGAGGTAAAACATCGCCAAGTGCCGAGGGTCCCCGGGCCAAGACCCCTACACGTACCAAGCCGGCCTTTTATTGCTTGTCCAGTCCTTCTTCAATTACCTACCTATGCGTCTTACTTGATTGCGCGTCTCTTCTTCGCCCTGTAAATCCTCTTCGTTACCGTTATTGCACATGATTCATGAAGCCGAGTGGCTCTTCGCGAAGATTTTATTTGGCACGCCTTTAACCGGTATCAATAGTCGAGAAACGACTGTGGTTTTTGATTCTATTTCAAGACCGGGAGATACATATGGGATCTTCTTGTTTCAACCAATGTGTGTATCGGATGGCCCCGATCTTCTCAAGGTTTCCGCGTCTCCTAACTGTCGGACTGTCTGATCGTCTAGATGTTTTCTTGAAAGCTTAAGCCCTGTGTACATATGTATAGATATGTTGCATAGCCACGGCCAACACCTGATACAGCCAACCGTATCAGAGGCCTGAACATCAGTTCCAAAAAGCGCCCGGCACTGCTTACGCATTTACAGTCTGTTTCCTTACTGCGTACGTTCTTCATCAGTGTCATGGCGATAGGAGCTAGATTCGCTAAGCCCATCTACCTAACTACTTATTTATCTATCTATATCTATCAACAGCTGTAAGTACAGCTCAAGGTATTTATCTATTACTACGTATTGAGTATCATCATACCTATATGGAAACCGTTATTATAGCCCCCCTAACCTGGTCGAGGACGTCGTCGGCCGCGCGTCAACCCGGGCTAAGCCTGAGCCATTCGTGGACTCCCCACCTATCCCTTGCTCTCTCTCACCTTTGTTGTTTCGATATGCCAATCTTTCGCCGCAGTGACAAGCCGTCCTCATTTGTACGCAGTACGTACTCCATATACGTAGAATCTCATGAGACCCCCAAGCACCTTAGCAAAGTCTACATGTCTCCGCCTTCTTTCAGCCCCGCCGACGACAAGTTTCTTTCCTCCCCGTGATTAGACACGCATGTATCCCAGTTCACTCTTTTCTTACTATTTCGAAGTTCTCGCGCCATTTTCACCTTCATTTCTTCTTAGCTCCGGCCGGGCCGCGCAAGATAGACAAATCCGCTCGTTGATTGTACTGCGTACACATCTCATCATCCCGTCGAGACTAGATGTCATAAGACCAGGAACGTCCCAACACTAATTAATATTCGTTCACTTTAATGTTTAAGTTATAGCACGTTATATTTTCATCGTTCCGTTATCATCTGTTCTCAACGGACAGGAGCGGTAATTCTCGATAGCCTCGACTAGCCCGTTGAGAGACTCTGCCCTCGTTAACATGAGGTCAACAACAATAGCGGCCTTTCTGGCAAGTATATTAGCAGCACAGACAGACGCACGTAGTTTAGAGAATGGGAATGGCCAGCCCAAAGTCGTGAGCTTAGCCACGCAGAGAAATGCTGTCTCAAACCCCGTACATCGAGATCGATTACGGCGAAGGGGTGCCAACAAGGTGGAATTAGATAATGAGGTAATTTTGCCATCGATTCACATTCACATAGAACCTGTATGCTAAGCTTAGCAGGAAACCTTATATTTTGTGAATGGAACATTGGGGACACCACCACAGGCCGTGCGGATGCACCTCGATACCGGCAGCAGCGACTTATGGGTAAACACACCCGACTCATCGCTTTGTTCCCGAAGATCCGATCCGTGTTCCTTTGCTGGAACGTACGACGCGAACTCATCTTCTACTTATGAATATGTTGGTAGCTGGTTCAACATCTCCTACGTCGACGGCTCGGGCGCTAGCGGGGACTATGTCTCGGACACGTTGACCATTGGGGAATCGACCTTGGACCAGTTCCAGTTCGGTATTGGTTATGAGAGCACCTCGGAGCAAGGCATACTTGGTGTCGGCTATGCCGTCAACGAGGTACAGGTGGGGAGAGCAGGGCTGGACGCTTACGACAATCTTCCCATGAAGATGGTCTCGGCCGGACAGATCCAGAAGAACGCCTACAGCCTCTGGCTTAACGATCTGGACGCGAACAAGGGCAGTATTCTTTTCGGGGGAGTCGACACGGCGCAGTACGTTGGCAGCCTTCAAACACTGCCGATACAGTCGAATAATGGTGTCTTCTCCGAGTTCATGATCACCCTGACCTCGGTGGCGCTGGGAAACACGACCATCGCCAACGACCAAGCTCTTGCCGTTCTGCTCGATTCGGGCTCTTCGCTCACTTACCTGCCCGACACCATGGTTGAAACCATCTACAACCAAATTAACGCGCAATACGATCCAGATCAAGGTGCCGCGTACGTTCCGTGTTCGCTAGCCGACGAGACAGCGACGCTGGATTTCACGTTCACGGAGCCCAAGATATCGGTGGAGATGAACGAGCTCGTCATCGACCTGATGTCCTCGGACGGCCGGCGCCCGACGTTCTCCAACGGGCAGGCGGCCTGCCTGTTCGGCATCTGCCCGGCCGGCTCGGGAACCAACGTCCTGGGCGACACGTTCCTGCGGTCGGCCTACGTCGTGTACGACCTCGACGAGAACGAGATCTCGATCGCGCAGACCAACTTCAACGCCACGGACTCCAACGTCAAGGAGATCGCCAGCGGCTCGGCGATCCCCGACGCCACCGCCGTCGCCAACCCCGTGCAGGCGACGGAAGGCATCATGAGAGGCAGCAGCAACGGCAATGCCGTGTTGGGAAATGACGACAGCTCTGCTGCCAGCGGTGCGTCCGTGGCGGTGCTGGGTGTAATCCTATCGTTCGGTTTCGGCATGTTAGTCACGATAGTATGAATGGGTTGGGATTTTTTCTTGTTGTTTTATTTGTTTCATGATTGGCATTTTGGTCGTATTGGTTGCTGGATTACTACCAAAGCATTGCGAGGCGTTGGGGAGGGGTGGTCGGTAGACGGCTGCGCGCATAGACGTGATCACAGATTTGGCGATAACAGCGATTGCCGCCAGTAGTATGTAAACCCGGTATAGATGACCGAGAGATACAAATACATACCTGCCGCTGCATTGTTGGCACGGCCGGTTCGGATATATATATATATCACGTCAGGCAACTACCTACAATTGCGTTGAGAGATGAAGATTTAATAAGAAGATGCTGAGGTGTGTAGTCTACTGAAGGTTTATCATCCGTCTTCTATCAACTCGAACATATTTGATGGCTGACGGCCATTCCCGCCCAGAAAGGAACTTTATAAGGTTATTACATCGTAGACCCCAATTAGCCTCGCGAGACGGGTCGCAGAGCTGGGGAACCCCGTTAGCAGGTTATTATTAGGTGCAATTTCTAACAGCGCTACGAGTGTTAGTCTGCACTCTAATACCTGGCTCGAATGGGACGCCGAGACCCATGGGGAGATCAGATGTTCGTGATTCATTATTATATCACGGTAGTTGACAATATAACACCGACGGTTCTCCTCATCATTCCATATGACATACCACTAACAAAGCAAAATATATATGCCAGAGTAATTACTTGCCTCCCAAAGACGCGACCACTATATGGAAATACCACCAGCAGACCCGCGACGCGTCGCCGCGCGGGCACTCGGACGCACGCCGCAGGAACACGTCGCTCTAGAGCACGAGTTAGCGCGACGGCGCGCTGAACGCGCATACGAGCGGCCAATACCACAACGCACGCCACGGGGCATCGAACGCCGCCGCCAGCGACAACCACGAACCCACGTCCACAGGCACGGCGGCGTGGGGCCTTCTCGCGTAGCGGAACCGGAGCCGCAAGTCCAGGACGATCCCGGGGTGCTTTTCCGACGCTATTTCGACCCCTCTCCCGAGCGAAACGCTGAGGCGGCGGCGTACGAGGCGGCGTACGAGGCGGCGGAGAGGGACCCGGAGCTAGTAGCGACGCGCGCGGCGATACGCTCCCAACCGGGCCTCTCGGACCTCTGCAAGACAATACTCTTACTCACGACGCAGATCCCGCCCGGCCGCTGGACGACGTACTGCGCGCTGCGGGACCACATCCGCGACACGGACCACTGCCCCTATCCCGTGCTCAGCGTCGGCACGTACCTGAATCAGAACCCGCTCGGCCGCGCCGTCCCCACCCACCGCGTCGTCGGCCAGTTCGGCAGGTTCGGTCGCCCGTTCCAGTGGGGTGTGCACTGTGACGACCCGGAGGAGACGGCCGACTTGCTCGCGGCCGAGGGCGTCGGGTTCAAGATCGATGGGAATCCGAAGGGCTCGGCGTTCCGCGAGTTCGTGGGGTGTCCCTGAGGTGCGGTCGTGTGGTGCTGTATGTATGTAGGGGCTACATACATACTTGCAGATGCTCTGGGTGTTCGGCGTGGTACCAGGGGATCGGTTATATGATTACGTTACGTATACGAGTTACGGAGTTTGCTGTGTTTTGTTCCAGGGTCCTTTGGCAACCTCAGGAAGATGACCTATCGCGTTTGTGGGATAGCTATGTATCCACGTCTATGAGAAGACAGCATATTTCTGTGCGTTAGGTATCCCTATCGAGTTCGCCAACCTCCTAGAGATGACGCAGGTGGTTGCTGAGGAATGCCACAATGCCCCCTGTTGGCGTTTATTGCTCAGTTCATAGGTCTTGAGAAGCAGCAAGACATGTTTCAAGATCACTTCGAGGCTGGATTTCTTACTGGCTAGGTCAACTATGACCTCTATTGAAGATCCTCATTCGGTTTTGAATTTCTCAGAGCGGTCGCGAGTTCTAAGCATGCCGTGCCTTTCTCCTGCCACCCTTGTAATCACCGTATTTGAATGGACATCGTCTGTTCAGGCTGAGTCACCACGCATACTCTCTCCATATTACGACTCCTATTGAACCCATCACAATGCTATATCGTTCAGAATCCCGAAATTTTGAAGATCCTCGCGGTTTAATTGACGACGATGTTCTTGATTCAGGCTACAATTCTGAATTCCTCGACGAGAAACCGGTCAAGCGGATCGCTAGATGGTTCGACACCCCGACCCGCCAGCGGCTGATGGCCGGAGCAGACCTTGCAACATCATCGTTACGGATCTTCTTCCGTCTTCTGCTGAACTCAATATGTTCACTACTCTTTTTCCTAATACCCTCATTCATCACCATCAGCCTACAGCAGAAGCAAAATTCAAGTAGTGATGCGCCAAAGAAGCCACCAAGCCCTACCGCATATCTCGATGGCCTTCGAGGGGTGGCGGCACTGATCGTCTACTTCTTCCACTTCGGGTATCTCTGGTTCCCGTTTCTTAGAAACGGATACGGTCCGCTTCAGAGCGAAAATCTGTTCTGGCAACTACCGATTGTTAGAATCCTTCACTCGGGACGAAGCAGCGTGGCGGTATTCTTCGTCATCTCGGGATATGTCATTACGGTCAAAACGCTTTCGATGATATATCAGAAAAAGCCGGGCCGCGTTCTCGAATCGTTGTCCGGGTCGTTGTTCCGCCGCCCGTTCCGGCTATATCTACCTATCATCGCGTCGACCCTCATCATCCTAGGCCTAGTCCAATACGATTGCTTCTTGCCTGATCCCACGGGTGACGGTGCGCCCCCACGGGGACCCCTTCAAATACAATTGTATCATTGGTATGTGCATACTGTATATATGATGGACCCTTTCCGCCCTATAAGGGGTCGAATCGATCTGTACAGTCCGCCTTACGACGGCCATCTGTGGACTATCCCGGTGGAGTTTAGAGGCTCAAGCACGGTGTTTGCCTTGCTGCTTGCATTCGCAGGGACGAAACGCCGGATACATATAGCGGCCGTGGTAGCGATCAGCTGCTGGCTGGTTCAACAAGGCGAATGTGACCAAGCGCTTTTCTGCGCGGGACTGCTCCTCGCAGAGCTCTCGCTGCTCGTCCCGCCGAATAGCGCAGCTGCGGCTGATCTAACTTGCCTGAATAGCTCGCGCAAGCTTCACAGCACATCGAAGAAGAGCACCATATGTCACATCTGTACCATTACTCTGTTTGTCTTGGGCCTGCATCTGCTAAGCTACCCCGAGAACCTCGGACCCGAGTCCCTCGGCTTCCGGACGATATCCCGCTGGACTCCCGGGTTTTACGCTGGAGATGAGGATAGCGTACAACAGTTCTGGATCTCCGCCGGTGCGGTCCTACTCGTGCTCGCCTTGATGTATTCGTCTCCCCTAGGCCCCAAGCACGACGCTGAAGCGGACATGACCTCTCAAAGCAACGACACACCCGACCCGCAAGCGCAGGTGCTCCTGCAGCGACCCTTCACGACAGCCGTCGCGCAGTACCTCGGCCGGATCTCGTACTCGCTGTACCTGGCCCACGGGTCCGTGAACCACATCGTCGGGGTGCGGTGGCTGAACCCGGCGTTCGACGACTGGCGCGAGACGGAGTTCGCGGCAGAGCTGCTGCGGGAGACGGGGCTGGTCGCCGCGGCCGATCAGCTGCTGCACAGGGGGTGGTGGAGCTACTGCTGGCAGGCGGCCTGGGGGACGCTGCTGAACACGCTCGTGCTTTTCTGGGTCAGCGACGTGTTCTGGCGCGCCGTGGACGTGAGGGCTGTAAGGGCTACGCGGTGGCTGTCGAGCTGGGCGTGGGCTGAGAAGTGAGGATGTCGTGGTTAATGGATGACTGAAATGCGGGCTTTCTGGGACAGGGTTGGATTTCCGGCCCTGCTGGACCGATGCTGAAAAGGCCGCCGTGGGATCGGCGTTGCTGGGTGTTCTTAACGGAAAGTGAATTAGTCTCTGATTAATCCTTGAGGAACACTGACTTCGTAATAAAAGTAATGAGAATAATCCTAACATGATTATGCCCATGATATTCAGAGTCGAGGCAGTTATACTTAAGCAGCGAGCAACACCCAAATTATACCACCCATCTTGACAACCAATAACCAAACCTGACAACAACCCGAATACACATCCCCGTATCATGTTAAATACTTCTAACGCAGTACAGGGTGTAGAGGCCTGAATAAGAAGACACGATTGGCGAAGATAAGTTAAGGTATTGTCTTCAAAGACCGTGGGAGAGGCTCCGGAGTGTAAGTTAACACTCCCGCACTAATATCGTTAGCAGAAAAATTAGAAAGTTGGATTTTACTAAAGACGATCTCTTCCACCTCGTAGCCAAAACTGGCGAGCATTACGCAGGAGAAGTCATGCCAAACTCAAGAGGCTCCAAATTGAAAGAAAGTAAACTGCTGAGATTAGACGTGGGCCAAATCTATAGCGATGAGTAGAAAACTCACCTATGCCAATACCATGATCAGCTCCCCCGTATCACAGCCTTGATACCAAGCCTGCCTCGATCTGCTACCTTCTTCTCTGGAAAAACCAAGGCCCATATAGGAGTTGGCAGCTCCAACTCTTCCGATCGTGATCCGATTCCGGTCCCCTTGGCCCGCCCGGGCTCCTAACACTGGTCTTTTGCAGGGATTCTAGGATCCTTCCCATGTTTTTTCAAATAATTATAACAGAGCACTAGGTTTTTATCAGGATCCTTATCATCGGTAGCCCTCATGTAAGCAACTAGCCAACACTGAGCGCAGGCGACGTAGCCTTCCTGCATCACTGGGTCGCCATGTCGGAAGAAGTGGCATTGGCAGCGGCATTTCCGCCACTCAGGTTCCTCATCAGGCATGTTCGTAGGTGATGAAGAAGTAATTGCTTGGCCAGATTCCTCAGGTGTGTTTATAGGTGACGATGAAGTAATTGACTGCAGTAGGTCGTATCTTCCGATCTATCTTGGAGGGTACCAGATTGGGTTGAGGTTGGCTATAATTCTGGTATATCGTCTGGCTTTTATAATCCACTGAATAATCCATTTTCACGTGAATGTCCTGCATCTGTTGGTAGCAGTCATGAACGGGTTTGCTATTAGGTATGACTCGGTCGCCAGTCAGGACACAAACAAGAGATAGAAAGGTGACAAAGTGGTGTTACTAGTTGGTGCTACCGGACATATAGATAGCAATAAACAGCTTAACTCGGTCATATTTTCGACAATGATTATATGAGAACAGGGAAGATGGCGCGGGAGACAGCCCCAAGGAAAAGAGAGAGAAAAATTAGGTTATTATAGTAGATGATTTTCAGGGGAGAGCGCCCCTGGGTTAGCTCTTACTACTGCCCAAAGGCACAGTAGCTCTGGCTAACTCCCGTTGAGAAATTCTTTTTTTTTCCTGCCTTGATTGTCCTTTGGAGTGTCATTTCCTAATATTTCTGACCAGACTGTTTGTATATTTCGTGTGCTCGCCCAACCTCGTTACGAGGTCAGCCAATCACACTCACATGTTCGAATCATCTTTGTACAGATGGGCCGCACGTGGTAGCGATCTTTATGGTTGGAGTCAAGAGCTCGCCAAGAACGGCCAACAAGAAGATAGAGATTTTCTGATGAGGCCTGACTAGCATGGGTCATCGCTTGTTGGGAGTACGAAGGCTCGAGTTGCACCGAACATTCTTGTCCGCCAAACATTTTCTACAAGGACATCAATGTGTTAGTATTTGCTTTCTTTCATACTTGACAAATAAAGGGTCGAAGTCGAGTTTGAAAATGCCGTAGACTGGATTCGAATGACTGGAACGTGTGTTAAGGTAACACTGTAATCATCGACGTGGCGAAAGGCCAGCTCTCACATAGTATTCAACATGAAACCAGGCTCAATATTTGCTGTTAATGTTGGTGTATGGTCTTGCTTCTATGTGACACAAGCACAGTTTCTCTCATTCAGTAATATATGCTGTTTCCACTGGACTCTAGCGTATCGCCGATTAAGGAGTCGTGCTCGAAGTTGACGTGTGCGCGTGGGAGTACTTTTCCCCCTTTTCTCTTCTCCGCGTTCCAAATACCTATCGAGCAGGGGATACAGCAGATAAAGCAAGAACTGAAATATTCCTCACGAATATGATAATTACGTAAATCTGAAATGTCTTCGCCAAATAAGTTTAAATTTTAAGGCTATCGTAGCATTTGGATACATATTATGAATCCTCGCTCGTCCTGAGAGAGTCAGATTGGCGTCTGTTCTCTTTCTGCCCATATTACACTTGTTCCTGTATACTCTCGGCGGTGCCTTTCACACTTAAGCCGCCATCTCTATCCTCAACCCAGACTTCCCATTTCCTGGATTTGTCTCCCGGCGGCCTATCATGATTGTCGACATGTCGGACACAAACATTCATCGGCTCATTAGCATAGAGAGGTGCTAAATTCCTGTAGTCAATACTGTGGACCTTCTCGTGCGGATCCAACTGTGATCTTAGCACGGAGAGCATTAGAGTGACAGTGAGTGGGCCATGGACTAGTAAGTCACGATGGCCTTCTAATTTGCGGCAGTATTCAGCGTCGAGATGTATCAAGTGTGCATTGAAGGTCAATGCACTATAGTGAAAGAGAAGTGTTGGTGTTGGCGTGAGCGTAATGAGGAAATCGGGTGGATGAGGCGCTTAGCCTAAATGTCAGAAAGTGTCGCAAGTTGAAGAATTAGGGTGATGAAGGTATGTGATATTGACCTACCCTTTACTATTCTTCCTCTTCCTTTCGATGCCTTGGCGAGATTGGCTTGCGATTGATCTTGGTCCATTCCACGCATGAACACCAAAGTCCTACGCTCCGTTATCCCCTTGAATGATACCGAAGCACTACGACTGGGGTTTTCAAATTCAGATTTGCCCATGTACTCGCGGAGCACACTAACGAAGATCTTCTCCTGCCCCTCAGGGCCTTTGGCTAGTACGTTGTCTATGCTCTCGACGCACACAACAGGCTGTGAGTCCAACAGGAAGTCGTTATGAAACTTGATAAAACCACCGGCCCACATGCGCCGTATGTACGGGTCACCGGGGCTATGATAAGGATCCGTGCCATCTGACTGCAATTTGGAAGCAGGTTTCTGGAGTGGGAAGTACACGAGATGATGGCCGTGTGGAAGCTTTGCATTGGCACCGACCATATCAGCACTCTTGCTGAGAGAAGATTCTAACAAGCCGCCCGCCCGATACGCAGGAGACTGACAGTTCTCGGGTATGAAATCGGCCAGGGCGATGTCGAGCAGGTTGGAATTCGTCGGTGACATGACATCCCTGCTTATTTGGGGCTCACGAGCCATCATCTCGGATTTTATCCTTCCCAAGACATTGGAGCTATAGCTGCAACGCCAGGCCGGCGTAGCAGCCCGGAGACATGAGTACCCGAGCCATTGGGACTTGTATAGTCGGCGTATTGATGCACAACAAAGTGTCATCTTTTCATCGTGGGATGATAGTGTTTATATACATACAAGTCAGGCTATTCGCAACCAGTGGCAACACAAAGTCGAATCTAGGGCTCACAGTAATTAATACCTACATCCGAGCCTTTCGAAGGTCTAGTAATCTGTGTGATCTGCGGGCTGTACTTTGGTAGATCGAAACTATAACCGCGGTTCTTGGTACGATGATGGCACGTGATTTGGAGTATCTCGGCAGATTCGGTGGTGAAGCAGGTTTTTCGAGTGGCTTAACTGTGTGTTTCGACGGATTGATGCTTACATTGTTTAGTAGAATATTCTTGTACCTGCTACCAGACGTCATGTACATAAGAGTACCCTTATCGATAAACTGTACACAGTATGTAAAACGTAAAAGCAACTGTAAAATACTGTGTGGGGATGACATAGAGCTGGTCGCGACGCTTCCAATTTACGCGGTTCCATTCGTCTCAAGCGCGTCACGTCTAAGCGGAAATGCGCAGATGCGGTCCTGCTGCCTGCCTAGTCTGTAGTCGGCGGTTTGCAACGTTCACTCCTCAACACACTACAATTGCCATTCTGGCTTCCCGTCGTCTTTCTCGAGTTGCGACGAGTACGTCTATCCGACTGCTCAATATGGCGCCCAAGCAAGCCACCTTGGGGTATGTCAAGTCTTCTCAGACCACCTTAGGGTCGGTGCTGGCCCCTTGTCCCTTTGATGCGACTTCTCACCACCTCGTTGCACGTTATAGTCATACTAACAATCACTTGTAGGAAGTTCTTTGGCCAGCCCAACGGCTCCAAAGCGGCACCCCAGCAATCTAAGCTTTCTTTTAGTACGAAGTCGCCTAAGAAGACGAAGGAGGAGCCAGATGCTTCCAGTAGCGGGCAGCAAGCGTCATCGACAAAAGTGAAGCCCAAAGTAGATGCAAAGGAGAATTTGAGTCCTCTAAAAGGTATGGACTACGATTCAAGGTCGCGCTTGTGCTGCCTCATTACTAACTAGAGGCCATGCGCTTAGATGTTAAGAAACGACCTCGCTCCAACCTGTCACCGAAGGACAAACCGAAGGAATCTCCTCTGAAAGTTAAGGACGAGGATCCAGAGGAGGATGAGCTAGAAGAAGATGAAGAAGAGGTACCTGCGACAAAACGGCGGCGGCGGAGGCGTGCAAACCAACGTCAGATCGAAGACGATGAGGACGACGAGGTCATGGCTGACGCGGGACCCGTGAAGCCTGACAAGGCAAGTAGTAGTAAAGAAGCTGCTAAGAAATCTTCTACCACACCTACTAAGAAGAAAGAGACGGCGAAGCTTCGGCGAAAGGATGATGATGATGAAGCTAGGAAGGAGGAGGAGCTAGCGTCCGAGTCCGCATCCGAGATGGAAAAAGAGGATGAAGATGAAGAGGAAAGGCCAGAGATTGCAGCAAAAGCTCGAGAAAAGTTCCAGACCAAGCTCAACAACAAAATCAAAGACCCGTATCCGGACTGGAAAGCTGGCGACCCCGTCCCTTACGCCGCATTGTGTACAACTTTCTCACTTATCGAACTCACCACGAAGCGACTTCAGATCACGGAACATTGTGCTTTATTCCTTCGACAAGTTCTAAGACTTACCCCTGATGATTTTCTTCCGACAGTATTGTTGATGATCAATAAACTCGCCCCGGACTATGCCGGCATTGAGCTGGGCATTGGCGAGTCCTTGATTATGAAAGCTATAGGCGAGACTACAGGACGGAGTCTGCAGGTCATCAAGGCAGACCAGAAAGAGATCGGCGATCTTGGGCTCGTCGCAGTCAAAAGTAGATCGACTCAGCCCACCATGTTCAAGCCCAAGCCGTTGACGATCAGGGGCGTGCACAAAGGCCTGATGGACATTGCGACTGTGACGGGAAATGGTGCACAGGGAAGGAAGGTTGATCTTATCAAAAAGCTGCTTTCAGCTGCCGATTCCCACTCGAGTGGCAAGGTCGATATCCACAAGGACAAGGGCGGGCCGAGTGAGGCCAAGTACCTAATCCGGTTCCTTGAAGGGAAGCTTAGACTTGGATTAGCAGAGAAAACTGTACTCGTGTCTATAGCGCAGGCCATGATCTGCCACGAGGCGGACAAGAAAGGCCAAGTGCCTAGCACCACAGCGATGGAAGAGGCGGAGGCTATGTTGAAGACGGTTTATAGGTTGGTCGAATTCCCACTTCTCGCCCTGCATTTCTGACTTGGAATAGCGAACTTCCTAGCTGGGATCTCATCATTCCAGCCATGGTACAGAACGGCATCATGAACCTAAAGGACACTTGCAAGCTCCGTCCGGGAGTTCCCCTCAAGCCTATGCTTGCAAAACCCACTAAGGCCATCACCGAAGTCTTGGATCGGTTTGAGAACCAGACTTTTACCTGCGAATACAAGTATGATGGCGAGAGAGCGCAGATCCACTACGTTGCCAAAGACCACTCGGATGAGTATGTCAACGCTCTACCTGGTGCTACGAAGGAGGCGGCGAAAGGAGTCGCCTCAGTCTTCTCACGAAACTCTGAAGACCTATCCAAGAAGTATCCTGATATTTTGGCGAAGCTTCAAACGTGGGTCAAGGAAGGTACGAAAAGCTTTGTGCTAGACTGCGAGACCGTCGCGTGGGATGTTGCGGAGAAGAAGGTCTTGCCTTTTCAGCAACTCATGACAAGGAAGAAGAAGGACGTCAAGGTTGAAGATGTGAAAGTTAAAGTTTGCGTCTTCGCTTTCGATTTGCTCTTTTTGAATGGCGAGGCAATCGTCGAGAAATCTCTGCGAGAGCGTCGGGAGCTGCTTCGGGACGCCTTCATACCAGTTGAAGGCGAGTTTGCGTTTGCCTCGCATATGAATGGCCAAGAGCTCGAGGAAATCCAGTCATTCCTAGATGAGAGTGTTAAGGCCTCATGTGAAGGCTTGATGGTCAAGATGCTGGATGGGCCCGAAAGTGGGTATGAACCTAGTAAACGAAGTCGTAATTGGCTCAAGGTAAGTACTTCTTCGTTGACCTAGCTCATAACTGTGACTAACAAGCAATAGATCAAGAAAGACTACCTATCTGGAGTCGGCGACTCCCTTGATCTTGTGGTTCTTGGTGCCTATCACGGCAAAGGCAAGCGTACTTCTGTCTATGGTGCCTTTCTCCTTGCCTGTTACAACGCCGCTTCCGACATTTACGAGACCGTTTGTAATATTGGCACCGGGTTTTCCGAGCAAGTCCTCGAAGACCTACACAAGCAGCTTTCCGAGATAGTCATTGATCGTCCCAAGCCGTTCTACTCCCACTCATCAGGGGGACAGCACCAGCCAGATGTCTGGTTTGAGCCACGCTATGTCTGGGAAGTTAGGACGGCGGACTTGACTCTAAGCCCTAGATATAAGGCGGGGTTGAATGAAGGCGTCGATCCCTCTGGTGAGAAGGGAATTAGTTTACGATTTCCAAGATTTATAAAGGTCAGGGACGATAAGAAGCCTGATGAGGCGACAAGCAGCCGTCAAGTGGCAGAGATGTACAGGAAGCAGGAGAGCGTCACGAAGAGCAAGGGCCCGTCTGTTGATGATGACTTTGAGTATTGAGGGCGGCGGAAGGCTCATGATCTTGCTATGCATAGTAATTTCTCAAATAAGCAATCGTGATTATGACGTTCAACAGCCACCAAGGCCAGCTCACGTACAACCGTAACGCTCCTATGATATTAGCTCTTGGTTTTTCACACAAGGAGTAGAACCATGATCCTAGTTAGACCAATGCCGGCCGTGGTCAAGGACTGTCTCCGCATAATGACACCACGCTTGCCAGCATTTATTTATCACCGCGAAGCAAACTTTCCATCTTCTTGCGAGTAACTGCCAACTAGGGTATGTTTCTAAGCAGCGTACAGCAGCACGTAGCCATGTGGGCGAACAAATTAACACAGCAACGTCAATGTGTCTTGCCGCCCCGATCCCGATCTTTGCATATGTATCCGCTGGGTATCGACATAAGCTCGTGGCCAACACAGCATTGGTTAATGAAGAGTAGATCGTGGAAAATTTTCAAAGGCTGCCGGAATTGGTGCGCCGTGATGGCATGATGGTTGCAGATGTTCTAATCACAGTACTCTCTTCACCCCCTTATTGCCTTGACGGGTGCTATCTGGACTATTGCATCTAGAGGTCGCCTTACATTTTATAGTAGAAGTTATGGCAGGTGTGATTTAGGTTGGAAATAAACATAAGTAGCTTTTTGTCCAATATAAGGACGATTACTTCGTTAAGCGTCCCTTTCGATATATCGAGCAGCTAAAATCCGACCCTATCGTGGAATAACGGCGGGTTTTGGACAGTACAAGTTGACAAAAAGAAAGGAAGCTTTTTACGATAGCCTCCTCAACGATTATAGCCCCCAAACAAGTTATCTTGACTCCTGTTATATGGTGAGCTGAAGCATATGGTGAGCTTCGCAATACCACCGGTCTAGTAAGCCGCCCACAGTCTTTGCTCTCGACAAGAATAAAGAGCAACTCAGACCATTGTCACGCTTAGTCAATAATTTCAAACCCTCGCCATCCCACTTCCACGGCGTCTGCTAGCGGTGACTCGATCCCGTGTCAAAGTTGTTCAAAAACGCCACAGTCTACAAGTTTGCTCGCGGTGACTCGATCCCGTGTAAGACTTGGTCAAACCGCTACAGTCTACAAGTTGTACAACAACTTGTCATCTCGAGTATAACAAGGACGGACCGTCAGCCGAAGTCACATCTATTTAACTTCTTCCGGCAGTCCAGTCCATCCAAACTTCCTTCTCTCTCTCTATCTCACCTTCCAGACTTCATCAAGTCGCAGATTCTCCTTCGGCTACATACAAACATATCCAGCAACTACCTAGCTATCTAACAAATACAACACAAGAACCTGCGAGTCCACTACCGCCTGCTTACATATTTGCCTACCAGCAAACAACCCATCCATATCAACACCACAAGCCCAAAGACCATACCCCCGACACCGTAACCTACTTGTCTATCCGGGGAAGCAACGAAACCCAACCCAACCAAACCAAACCCAAACACAACACAGCCAAAGCGAAACCATCATGTCCGATCCGCAACAAACAACCACCACCGCGAACGGAGAGGGCGGGGAGGCCGACGCCCAGTACGAGCTGGAGGAGGGGGAGGCAGAGGAGATGTACCCGACGGTGCCGTGCCCGTGCGGGTGCCACGAGACGACGCCGGAGCGCGAGGGCCGCCCCTGGCTCTCCTTTTCCAACGCCTCCTACCTCGTCTGCCCGCTGTGCTGGGTCGACGCGTACATGCACGCGTCGGGCAGCGAGAACCGCGGCGCCGAGTGCGACAAGTACCTCCGCGAGCAGGGCAAGGACCCCAAGGTGCCGGCTGCGGAGCAGTGCTAGGTTTTCGGTCTGAGGGGGCTGTTGCTTAGGTGTTGTGCGCCTATGTTGTTGGGCTACCTAGGCTCCGGGAAGAATGGAACGGAGATGTGACCTAGGTACGCAGCGTAGATACCTAAATACGTACTCGTGTACGTGTGTAGGCAGCATTTGGGGTGAAGAGGCTAGGATGCTGGGTTGCTCTGTTATCACCAAAGACCGTCGTGTGTAAGGCCAGGAAGGAAAAGGGGAAGATTGATGCTTTATTCAGAAACAAAACTAGTGCGTTCGGAGTTCGGGTGGGCTAAGAATGAAGACGTCAGCGGAGCCTGGTTCTCGTTTCCATTACATCTAGAATACTTGCTTTGATTTTGACTATTTTAACAATCTGGTGCGGTTTACCATGCACGGTGATCACCGACAATATGCGTCTGAGTGTAAGGGAGTTGTGGCGTGGATCTTGTCCACGCCGCCTTAGGGTTAAATTGTGATTATATCCTGAAGCCATTTTAGTCTACCATTCGACTTGACTAACTACTAGGTAGTATTTCAACGGCTGCTGTTCTGCCCTTCTAATGCATGCTGCAGTGCTTCTGCGAAATTGGACTGATCTTTTCTGGCACCACCCACCCGCCGACGGCTAGCTCAGCAATTGATGTTTGATGTAGTAGTCTCTATCACCTCCATCTATTATCCATACACTCACTTTTTATGTTAGAATTGGGTGTAGGGCTGAGACCCACTACTGCTATAACAGGCCTGCATATCGCCGACGCTGATAGATGTGATTATGAGAGGGTCTCCCCCCTTTTTTTCGCTTCACTTACACTCATTGAACCATTACACTCCTCACTGCTCTATACCATACTAACAGCTTACCCCTTTATCCAACTCGATTATTTGTGAGCCTTTCTAACAGCTGTCTAACGGCTAGAATCAGTTTTTAGCACCATGATCAGAATTATTTAGATCATTATTGATAGGTATAGCATTGAATAGCTTAATACTGGAAGGACAACGCTATAGATAGAAGTCCGGTAAGTATTAATCTTCAAGGGGAAGGGCTAAATAGCCATAACTATAATACTAATTTCATGCCTTTGTCATGTCTTATACAATCTAAAAGTATGAATACTCGGTTGAACTCGGACCTTTATTTCTGTACAGTAGGTGCAACTTAATTGCTCTCTGTCCTTACTATGGTCATATTAAGAGCGACGAAGGACGTTAAATCGCCAATTTAAAACGCCTGGCCAGCAATAGAAAGGTACTTTCATAATAGTGGCCATCGTCATTGCTAAAGGGCTTAAGAGGAGCGCTCCGCGAGGGAAGCTGAGAGCTTTGTGACGATGATGCACTTAGTGCTGTGCTGAATGGGAAGATTTGCCAGGCAACATCACATCTCACATCGAAATAATATTGGGACATGAAGACCTTAGCGTTGAGATAGGCTGGATCGACTGTCAGAGATGCCATTGCGTTTTCAGCCCTCCTCTCAAAAGAATATGCATGCCTTCTTGGGGGAGAACTTGCTCGGCAAGAGAAGAGAACATGTCTCGGGTATCAAGTGAGTCGTTTCCACCAAGGCAAATGGCATGGAATCATTTACACTGTAGAACATCATCAACTATTTTATGTTTCGCAAAGTCGTCAAGCAAGATATAATGTGAAAGCAACCAGGCTGTATCCGCAGGGGGTCGTTGCGAGTGTCTGAATAATACCTACGGTAAACCTTAGAAATAGAAGTGTGGTAGTTACTAGATGGATTTCTAGCGGATAATATAACTGGCGACATAACTCACGAAGTAGGGATGTCCTATTATTATATCCGCTCTATCCACCAAAAGACGAGGGTTGGTTTTGACATCCGCAATGTTCCCTGCCGGATGACAGGGTTGATAAAGTACAGAACTCGATTTAAATGAACTATCGGGACAGAAATTCTCTCACATGCCCGAATATACCAGAACTGCATAGTTCTAACTTATCCTAGATCCTGTTCCTTCTACGCCATACATATCGATGGTGAACCCGTCGTCGAGGGATAGAAAAAGATGTGGATTTATTATAGGTATGGTTTTGGTGCCTCCTAGCCATAGGGTATTTTTCCTTTGTGAAAATAATATGCGGACGGTATCCGTAGACTGGCTTCGTTGAGTATTGATTTCGTAGCTGAAGTTGTTTAAGATGAATATGGAAAGCAATATACAAAACTATCATTTTGTTGGAATAATATTCAGTCGTGCCGCATATAAGGCTTATACGTATAGCTCGCATATAGGATTAGGGTTAACTAATCTAACTTAATGCTAAAATTCCATATATCTATCGTATAATAATCCCTTCATTTTTGCCCTTTTTATAATAGGAGATAGAAATTAATATAATACCCTATTACTATTTTTTATTATATATATAGTAATTACTATTACGTATAATCGTATACTTTATAATAATTAAGCCATTTAATATTAATTAATAGTTGCCGGCTTAATTGCTATAATGTAATTATAAATTAATAAAAGTAAAAAGATAGAATCGTACGTTATTATTTTTCCGTATAGTAAATTAATAGGCAATATTTTTATATTATTTTTTAAAAATATTCCTTTCTTTTTAATTAATTAAGTTAGGAGAGATAACTTTTTAAACGTCCGAGTTTTTTTTATCGTACAATTTTAAATATTTATTTACTATTTATTAATTAAATAATAATAAATATTTTAGGCTTTATTTGGTAAAAAGAATAAAAAATACGCTATTATATATTTATAAAAACTTTAATTTATATAATCCGAAATAAATATTTCCTATTTTAATTTTAATTCGTATAATTTAAAGCGATTATTTCGGAATATTATTAAACGATAACCCTAAAAGCTAATCCCGTACGGAAATTAATTAATAGGAAGATAATATTTCCGTTATATATAAAAATATAATTAAAAAAAGCGAAATATCGCTTAAGGTTTAAAAAAAGGCTATTAATTTAAAATTTTAAAATATACGACCGGATTTTTCCTAATTCCCGTCCGAAATATAATTAATTATATATTTTATATAAACCCTATAAAATATTATTTATATAAATCTAATAGAAAATAGCCTAATAAAAAGTTTATATAACGATTTTAATAAATAGATTATAAATTATTTTAAAAAAATCCATCGTATGTTTATTAAAAAATTCGTATAAATTATAGAAAAAAAAGGGATTAAAATACCTATTATTATTACTATATAAATTTATATAAAAAAACTTTATAAATTTTTTATTATAAATAAAGATTTAATATTAATAATAATAATAATATTTATATAATAAATCCTTACGCCTATATAATAAATTTCTATACCTATATAATAATTATAGGATATAATAGTATTAATAACCGAAAGAAAACTAACTATTTTATTAATAAGAACGTTTATATAATAGCTTTTTATCCCTATATAATAAATTCTTTTAAATAGGACGTTTATATAAAAGGTAACCAATTTTCTTTAATAATTAATACGTACGGAAATTCCGGGGCGTTTTTTTTATATAAAGAATATTATATATAATTTATTTTTAATTAAAATTATTAAAAACGGCTTTATAGATTTATATAAAATTTCGGTATTTTAAAAAAAATAGAAAAAAAAAAAGAACTATATAAAAAAGCCGTACGATATATTATATAATAAAGTATAAATTTTTATTAACTATTATTAATAGTTAAAAATTACACTTAATTAATATTACGTTATTTTTCCGGATATATTTTTAAATCGTATAAAAAAATTTTACCTTAATTATATAGATCCGGATAAAAAATAGAATAAAATATATATAATAATAGATTTATATTTTAATATTAATTTTAATTATAATATATATTAAACCGAATAGATAATTTTAATTTTTATATAATTCCGAAAAAATAACCCGGAAAAAAATATAATCGAAATTTTAAAAAGCCTTTTTAATCGGTTTTAATTCGTATAACGTATATTAAAGGATAAATATTAAAAAAAATAAAATTTATATACGGCTATTATATAAAAATACTATAATATTTTAAAATTAAAAGCGGTATTAATTTAATAAAAATTTATATACGAAAAACTATTTTTAAATTTTAAGGTATTATTTTAAATAGCTATAAACCGGATATTTTTTTAATATTTTTTATATAATAAACCTTTTAATAATAATTATACCGACCGATATTACCGGTTTAACTATAAAAATAAATAGAAATAATTATATAATAAACGTAAAATATATATAATAACCTTATTCCGTTAACCTAATTAACCTTTTTTTAAACCGAATTATATAAATATTTAAAATAAAAAATATTTTATATATAAAAAATAAAGTTATTAATCTATTAATTATTTTAATTTAAAAAGGAAACGTATAAAAAACTAATATTTTTAAGTTTTTAAAATATTAAATTAAAAAATATTACGTAAAAATATCGACGCGTATATTTTAAAATATAAAGGAAAAAAATTTTAAAAAATAGACTTATATAATAATAAAAACGAAAACGGTTAAAATATAAAAAATAATATTTAATTTATATATTTTTTAAATTTCGCGTTTTACTATTATACGATAGGTAAAAATATTTATTTAATACTATAAACTAATACTATAAATTAGTTCGTATTATAAAACCTTTATAGTATAACGTATTAAAATAAACTATAAAATATTAAAGCAGCTAAATTTTCTACTATTAAAAAACCTTAAATACTTATATATTTAAAAAAAAACCCCCGTATAAAAATAATCTAATAATCTAAAATAATATAAATCCGTTTCGGAATATATAATATTATTTTTTTTATCGATATAATAATAATGGAAAATCCTTTCGGATAAATTACGTATTATATTTTTAATACCCCTATATTATTTCTATTTTCTTTATAAAATACCGATAAAGTATAAACTTATTTTAATAACATATAAAATATTATTATATAATAAAACGGAATAACTATTTTAATAATATAAAAATAAAAATACGCATTTTTTAATATAAATTATATAGAAATTATAACGTTTTTTATAAAAATATAACTATAAAAACTATATCGGCATTTTAAACATTTTTATATAAAGCGATTTTATAAGCTTTTTTTAAAAGTTAAATATAATAATATAAATAAAACTATATTAAAAAAAATATAAAAGTTTTACTATTACTATTAATTATACGACTTTATTTTTAAAAGGTTTAAGTTTACTTTAAAAAATAAAAGCTATTTTAATTATAAAATTATTATAAATGTTATATAATTAAAAAAAAACACACTTTATATTATCGACGCCGATATTAATTTTTAAACGGCTATATTTTTTAAATCCCTATTTATATAAAATATTTAAAACGTACTATATAAGTATTAAATTTATACCTATACCGGACTACCGGATTATATTATATATAATTCCGGAATAAATTTTATATTTAAAAAATTCCGTAATAACGTATAAATTATAAATATATTATATAAAAAAATACTAATAAAAATATATTAAATAATAAGGAAAATTAAATAATTATATATCCCTTTATAATAAATATATAATATATTATTTTAAAAGCTACGATATTATATAAATAATAAAACTATTTTTTAAATAATAATAAAAGCGTTAAATAATATAGCGGGTTTATATAATATTATATTAATTTTATTAATTTTCGGTACCTACCCGAAAATAAATTATAGCTTTTATTATTACCTAATATTATATAACGGGCCGAAATTATTTAAAAGATAATAATAATATTAAAAGGTATTTATATAAAAATCGATCTTTATTATATTATTAATATAAAAAATAAACTAAATATATATAAAATATTATCCTTATTATTTAAAAATAAAGTTTTAATATAAAAAGAAAACGGTAATTAAATAAAACCGTATAAAATTAAAATTATTAACGGTTATATTATAACGGTTAATATAATAAACGGTTTAATTTAATTCTATATTATATATATTAAACTATACTATTATATAAATAAAACTATATAACTAAAAAACTTCGATATAGCCGCTTAATTTTTATATAAAATACTATAACTATAACGCCGAAAAAAACCTAAAAAAAATACCGTACGTTAAATTTTCTTTTCGCCGAAAAAGAAAAAAAACTACGCTTTTATATTAAAACTATAATAAAATAATATTATTATTATTTTAAAAGCCCCGTTCGAAAAATTAGATATAATAAAAATTAACGCATTAATAAACTAAAAAATATTCCGTTTCGTATAATATAACTATATAAAATATAAAAATATATAACTTTATAAAATATAAATAATATATAAAGTTAAAAATAAAACTATAAGGCCGTATAAAAAGTTTAAATTAATAATTTAAAAATACAGTAATAATAAAAAAGATCTTATATTTATTTAAACTTTAATTATATAAAAAATAAACTAACGTATAATTTTAATTTTAAAATTAACCCTAATCCTATTTATCAGGATATACGGAAAGTTTAAAAATATAATTTAGGTATATATTTAAATAAATAACCTTTTTATTAAAATAATTATTGTATAATTCCTAACCGAATTGGAAAAAAAATATCCCTTAAATATCGTTTTATTAATAAAAAAATTATTATATAAATTAACGAAATTAAAACTATACTAATTTAAAACTTATTATTTATATTATATTAAAACTTTAAATATAATAATATTAATATATAATATTTATTTACTTTATATAATAAAAGGATTAAATACTTTTAAAATTATTAAATTATAAACGGATAATACTTTCGGGTTTATTACTATACGATTTTTAAAAAAAAAAGAAAAAAAACTTTAAAAAAAAGGGCTTTATATAAAACCAAAAATAATCCTAATAAAAAATACCCTTATTATTTTTAACAGAAAGTCGATTTAATTAAAAAAAAATACCGTATAATATAATTAAAAAAAATAAACTAAACTTTTACGTATTATCGATATATAAGCTAAAAATATACGATAATAATATATAATTTAGCAAATATAAAAAATATATATTATTTTTATATATTAACTAAAAACGTTATATAATTTATTAGTTATTATATAAATTAAAAATCCTAATAAAAAAAATATAAAAACTCTTAATATATAATTATAATAATAGTTAAAAAACCTAAACCGAAAATTAATTTATATATTTTTTAAATTTAACCGTATAAAAATATATATTTTTACCGATAAATCTTTCGCAAATAATAAAGATTTAAATTTCCAATTTAGTTTTTTTATTATATTAATAATAAAAACCAACCGTATAAATAAAGATTTCGAAATTTACGGAAATATTATATATTAAAATTTAATTAAATATAAAAAAGTAATAAAAAGTATTTTAATTAATAAATTATATAATATAATATAAAGATTTAATAATAAAATAGTATTTTATATAACTTTAAACCGTATAATAAAATATTTAAATACCGTATAAATACCGGTAATTATTTATACGGATTTTAAATTATTATATAACTATTTAGTTAAATTAAAAACTATAAATAAAAAGAAATTAATAATAAATATTATATTATTACGGGAATTATATAAAAAAAAAGAAATCTTTAAAATATAATAGATTAATAGGAAAAATAATCCTACCGATACCTTTATAAAAAAAATACTAAATTTAACGCTTATATAATTCATTTTAACAAATAAATTAAAGATTAAAATAGAAATATACGTTAATAAATTAAATAATAAAGCCTAATTATTCCTATTACTATATAAAACCTTTTAAAAAAAAATATATAACGTATAATTTTTATATTTAACATACGATATTTATATTAAAAATTAGGAAATAATTTTAATATATCGGAATATAAAAAACTTTTATTATCTATTATAAAAAATCGAATTTTAGACTATTAGCTACCGGTTACCCGAAAACTATTATATAAAAAATAAAAAAAAAACTTTTCCCCCTAATATATAGGGGTAATACGGAAAGCCTAATATAACCCCCCCCCCCCCTTACCCTTAAACCCTAAACCTCTAGCCTAAATACGGTATTAATATTATGCCCCGTATAATTGCTAAATGTATTCAGTATAGGCGCCGCTTTAATAAAAAGCAAAGCGGCAATAGTCCCGGAACTTATAGGTAATATTACGCCTATATTTCTTATAATAAGCCGCAATAATAACCTCCCAGAACTAAATAAAAATAGCGTAAAAATATAATTTATACCGGAAAATCTTTACTATAAAAATCTAAACCGGCTTTCCTATAAAAAGCCGCATTTCGATATTATATAAAAATATAGCAGTAATGCGGGCTTTATTATTTTATATATATATTAATACCTATATAATTAAAAAATAAAAATAAAAATTAATATACGTTAATATAAAGCGATTATATTAGCTACCGATTAATAATATTACCGGTTAATAAAATTAACTATTCCCTACTTTATATAATAACCGCGCTAAAAGGTACCGGCATATTACCATTAGCCGCCGAAAACAAGGCAGGCGCGAGAAATATTATATATGTATATATATATATATATATATATATATATATATTTATATATATATATATACGTAATATATAAAAAAAAAAAAAAAGAAAAAAGTCGAAAAGGAAAAAAATTTTTATATATACGATATCTATATAATACTATATAACGCTTTTTTTTTATTCCTTTATTTATTTTTCGTTTTTTTTTTCCTAATTTCGTTTTATTATATTTTATCCGTTATTTATTCCTTATTATTTTTCTATATACAGGGATATATTTTCTTTATTTTTCCTTTATATATAATAGTTATCGGAAAAAAAGTAGTATACCCTACCTTATATAATTAATAAAAAGGGAAATAGCGTAATTTATTTATAACATACGGGAATTATTAAAAGTTAAAAAAATAATTCAACCTACCTATAACGGTATAAGAATTTTACGTATAGTAATAAAAGCTAACGTACGGCTATAAAGTAAAAAACTGCGAATATTAAAATAATATTTAATCGTATTATATATAAAGCTTATATATATAGTTCGTATATAGGATTAGGGTTAACTAATTTAGCTTAATGCTAAAATTCTATATATCTATTATATAATAATCCCTTTACTTTTACCCTTTTTATAATAGGAAATAGAGATTAATACAATACCCTATTACTATTCCTTATTATATATATAGTAATTGCCATTACGTACGATCGTATACTTTATGGCAGTTAAGCCATTTAACACATTTGATAAAAAAAAGGGGGGGGGGGTGAGTGGTGAGGGGAAAAAGAGTATAGCCTCACAACATATATAATAAACCAAGCGATAAGTCTTGAATATAAGTATAGTTAATTTTGGTTAACAGTGAGTCTAGAAACTGCCAAGTATCAACTAAGATAATAAGGTCGTGTAATTCTTAATAAGCCTTGGATTATAATATCTATACACATATCCCCCCTTTTGGTAACATAACATGCCTCTCTCGACTGTAATATATACAATTCGTAATACCGAGGTTTAGTATCAAATATGTAGGCTAGCGTTGTTTTTCATAAGTAGCAAGCAGAAGAAAACATAAGGTTGAAAAGAAGTACTTGAATCATACACCGATTCAACAACAACATATATACAAGGAAGTATTATATGTTATGACAGAACCATAAAGGCGCCAGGCCTGTTTAAGTAGCAATCCAGGTATCCGCGAAAATAAGTGAAGTTTTAAGGAGAACACTACACGAGTAACTATCGATCCAACCCCCGAGACCGAGAACAGAGCAAAGTCATTAATGCCACAATAGCCCATCTGACTACCTATATTTCGGTTTATCGGGTTATTCGATGCTCATTTCCGCCGTCTTACGCGCCCTATAATCATCATTACATTACACTATAGCCGAATATCCTTTCCCGTAGGACTTGATCGAAGCGTGTGTGATGGTTTTGCTTCCCCTTCATTAACACATCTCCCCATATAATTAATGGGAACGCGGTGATGTATTATTGCCTTATCCATCCCGAAATAAACGAACACTTATTAATATGGTAGTGTTGATTCGTTGAACCTATTAGATTTCTGAAGCTGCTCGTGATATCGTCATTTTAGCCTCTATTATTATTTACATGCGAGTTCCTGGAGGATAAAACGCATGCTACTGAATTTTCGGTCCCTATCTTAAGTACTTTGATACCCAAGCTTCTGGCGAAACTCTAGCTGAGTACTTGGATAACTTGACGAATCATATTATAATAGGTATACGTTGGTTCGGGTTATTATTCGTAGGAGGCAACTGACTTCATTCTACAGTCGGCATTCGTCTCTGTATTCGGGAAGTCTCATGTGGCGCCTTTATCCTCTAAATGTACACGTCTTCACATATGCGAAAAATGGAAGAAACAAGGTGTGAGTCAAGTCGTTCCTGTTTATTCATGCTCATCCGTGCACTCGTTTACCATCTCGAAACCATTACCATCAGGCCTCAAATACCATCTTCTCTAGAGACAGGGCTGGGGAAAAAAACCACAAAGCTCAGAAAATATAAACAGATCAGAAAAGAAGTCTCTGTCACCACCTATTTCCATTTCGCCATGCCAATGCATTGGTATAAAAATCTTCGGTATCCCGAGTCCTCGAGACCCCAGGGTCTCCAACCCTTGTCCATTACACGCCAATTGTGGAACCTCATCATAGGTTCGTAATGTCCTAAGGCAACGGGTCGCAGTGCGACATGCCACTGTGCAGTGGCTATCAATTAGTTCCATGAGAAAATCTAATTTGCGTGAACGCCGCCGTGGACGAAAATTGAAGGCGACAGAAATCCTCCAACGAGCGGTCTACCTGCCCCTCGGTAAAGAAAGTGATGCGATGCGGCTAGTCAAGTGAATCATGCTGTTGAATAAATACCAATAACTGAAAAAGTGCCTAGGACACCTGAGTTCGGTGACGGCCAGGATAGGCTTTGCTATCGTGCTGTTTATAGTTTGTGTGTTGAAAGTGGGTATCAAGATGGCGGAGTCGTTGTTTAAAGAAAAGATGAATTTGTGATACTCAAAAGAGGTTTGGCATCCCCCACTGCCTAAGTGATTGGAGCCAAGAACGGACTAAGCATGAGATCGTCCGCGCTTGGTCGCAGGTTGTGATCTATCTCGAAGGTTCGGCTTAAGAACTCGACAGCTTCATCGCTAGCACCCTCAGGAATGGTAGGGGCAGCCTTTCCACCGCCGATTTTGAAGATGGCCTGGAGCTGACTGCAGTCTGGGAAGGGATGTGTTCCGGTCATCATTTCGACGACCAAGCAACCGAGGGACCAAATGTCAGCCTTGCGTGTGTACGAGGTCTGCTTAACAACTTCGGGTGCCATCCAAAATACGGAGCCCTGGAGGGAAGGCCGATGCTTGTTGTTGTTAGCGCCACTGAGAATATTGGAAGCCTCGAGCTTCTTGCTGATTCCGAAATCAGAGATTTTGATTGTGCCCTTGTTGTCGACGAGGATGTTAGCACCCTTGATGTCGCGGTGGATAATGTCCCGGTTATGTAAATATGATAGCCCGTTCAAGATCTGTCGGACGAAGCTACGGACTAGCGGCTCAGGCAGAGCACCGTACGAGTTGAGCATCGTCTGAACGGAGCCACCGGGGACATACTCGAGGAAAATGTTGAGGTGCTCGGGCGATGAGCTTGCGCCGAGATATTGTACAATGTTCGCGTGTCGCAGTTCTCGAAGCAAGCCAATTTCACGCTTAAGTGCATCAATCATGCTCTTCTTCCGAGTGTCTGTTTGACTATTGGCACCCGGCGACGGTGTTTCAACTTGCTTCACAGCGAGAAGTTCGCCGGTCACGGCGTGTAAGGCGAGGTATACGCTACCAAAGGAACCTTGACCGATCAAGGCACCCTTCATCCACTTATTATCATCCCATGACTCCCCTGCTAGGAAGCTCTGCAATTCCTCATCTGCGGCTTCGCCGTCTTCGCTTAGGGCTTGGGTGATCTCCTTCACAGAACCAGAACCCTGAGTGCTAGTTTCATCGAAGTAACTCTGTCGTACATTTCCTTCGGGATCTGTGATGCTAACAGGGTTGCTGTCGGATCCGCTGTCAGCGAATGAGACATAGGACTTGCGGTTGGGTTCGATTGGCGATTCCTCCTGAAGCGTATCTAGGACAGATGAGGCGACAGAGTCCCGGTATGCGTGCGGCATACGACCTTGAGTGTCTCGTACCGCCTTGACCTTGGCAAGCTGCCCGCTGTGTAACCACGAATCCGCAATGGTGGGAATAGGCGGAGCGTCTTGGATGCTAGATGCGAAACTCAGGTTACTCGCCACACTCAGTCGACTATTCACTTTGCTGAGGCGAGTAGATCTGCGCATAGACAATCGAGCAGTCCGGTCAATGTCCTCCCTAGGATGATCAGGAAAGTAAGAAGTGAGATCTGAGGCGATCAGTTCGCTTGGTGGTCTCAGACCGCCAAATTGTCTGAGGACGCCCTTTCGCCGAGGGACAGCCTTGGCGTCGTTAGATGGGGGTCGTTCCAAGTCTTTGGCGGTGTTGTGCAGATTCCTCTCGCGGTCTTGATATGATATTGGCGATAACGGCTGTTGAAGGCCTTCGTTCCAGCTCTCACCGAACATCTTCTGCAGCTTTAGCTGGCTTCTCTTGTCTTGGACGTTCTCGAGGGCACGAACATGGTTTTGTTGCGCCTCCTCCATCGCGATGGAGGCGGCTCGCTGTAATTCGGAGTCTCCTGGCTCTCCGGAAGGCACACGTCGAAGAATCAGACGGTTTCTCTCAGGCCGCTTCTGATCCTTAATAATGCGCCACAGTTCGGTATCACCGAGACGACGACATTGCTTAGGGTCGGGGTCAACACCGGCTAATACCCAGAAACAGTAATTGCGATCATGGTCCTCCCGTAAGGCGAACTTTCGTAGAGTTACTCGCATAACCTCCTCGCAGGTGGTGCAGTCTGCAATCTTGACAACCTTAGTGAGACCGCCGGTCGAGATGACACGAATGACCTCTTGACCCTGTGGTAGTGCTGCCATCAGCGATCCATCCTGACTCGAGTTGTTTCTGGTATGGGTCATTACCAGACGGCCAGGTAGAGTCGGCGAGCCAGGCATTCTGCCGGTGGTGTTCGGCGTCGCGTTGCTCATATACGGCTGGTTCTGCAAGTGTCTCTGTCTAGCGGCGCGGACATCGGCAGTGGGCAGAGGGGAATTGGGTCTCGATGCGGACTTTGCAATCTCGGTTATGGGGTTCGTAGAGTGGCTCGACATGTCGATCTGCCTGGAATATCTCTTGTTCGACGGCGGTGTGGGTGCGGCACGACTGCCAGAGTTCGGGGGGCGGGGGGATCCCGTCGATGAAGGTGTGTACTGGAGATCGAGCCCTCCAAAAGAATCCTGAGCGGAATGGGTTAGAAATCCTCTCATAGACTCACAGTGCATGTGAATCAGATGTAACTCACCCGATTGCGCTTCTTCTGATTCGCGTAGGCCTTCGTTCTCAGCTTCTTAATGCCGAGAAACAGTCGAACTCGATCGCCAACCTTCTCGATGCCCATTTCCTTAAGGACCTCCTTGTCCATTTCCAACAGGTTCTCGCCATTGATGTTGTTCCGCCGGAATAACTTCTCATACTCGCCGCACTTCACACTTCTTAGGTAGTCACATACTTGGTCCTCATTCCAGTTCTTAACTGCAGCCGGGCCGTCGACGTCAGAAAACTCAGATTCGGTGGGGCTGGCATAGGCCTGACCGGCGGCATGGAGGGCGGGCGTTCTTCTCGAGGCGGGGATATTAGATTGTTGTGCGCTCGAGACTAGTGTGGAACTGGACGAGGCCAGGGAAGCCGGGAAAGAAGACTTCGAAGCTAGCATCGCCATCGTGAAAGTTCGTCGATATAAAGTTTCGTTATACCACCATGTGCATGGGATGGGAGGAGTATGTAGAAAAGAAGAAAGAGGAATTGCTCTTTATTGCCGACTCCGGGTCTAGTGAAGAACAAAGCTGAAATTGCTAGATGCCGCCGGGGTTGAATTAAGCAGCGACGATGCGCAGGGTGAAGTGAAGGGGAAGCAGAGTAGGTGGTGATGGGTGAGATGGAAGAGGCAGTTTGGGAAGAATTGGGGATTTGTAAGGTAAGGCAAGGCAAGGCAAGCAGCAAGGTACCTGGAGACGATTCGGTTAAGTTCGTTGGTTGGCGTTTGGTGCTACTCTCCAGGACCCCCAGTTCAATTAGGTACCTAAGTAGTTGTCTGCATGCGGACTTAAAGAACTACATATAGGTAGTACATGCATACCTAACCAGGTAGGTATGGAGGTAGGGAGGTGTGTATGTACCTAGCTACATATAGTAACTAACTCCCACTAAGCGGAATCGTTCTAAAATGGCGGACCGGCGTTGCCTATTAGTGGTTAGGTCTGCACTTTTGGGGGTTTCACTCTGCTAGCGCCAGGCACGATTAGCTTCCCGAGGCACAAATTTTGCGCTGAGTTCTTAAATTATCATTGGCCTAAAATCCTAGTCTTCAGCGATGACGGCGGTAGCTGGTGTTCAAAGTTGAAACTCGCGCACGGCCACTGCTAGCCCAGGAAGCTTCCATCATCCATACAACTGACATACATGGCAAGGATGCTGTCGATAAGCCTGCTGACTGTGCTCCAGCAAACACGATGATCTTGAAAAATTCGGACGGGCTCGACGATCATCGTACACGCTATGCGACCTCATATTATCCGCCCAGCCCGACAACTATGACATCAAATTGATGATACTCCTCGTCAGCGAATATTATGCGCGTCTTACGTGTGTATGTTCGTATGTATATGTGTATGAAGAAAATACTCCTCTCGACCCAACTCTCTGAATGGGGACATGTTGGTTGGTGTATTTCACCTATAGCAAGCAGGATATAAGGACATGCTGGTGTTGGCAACAACACCGGAATGCATGGCCCCCATGTGCCCCTTTAACGCACATCAAATCCTAAGTAAGCGACCTTTTCGTTGTCATTCCTACTACATACATATGTACACATATAATACATACATATTGGAGGCAAATATAGATATCCGATCTGATTAGCAGTTAATCAATTCCTGTTCCTCTTGCCTAGCCTGATTCCTCAGGGGGATTCTCCATGCCCTTAACTCGCCCTACTAATAGAGCTGTTTTTTTGTTTTTATTCTTAGAGACAACCCTGCCTGCGGCTTTGTCCCAAGTAATCTTTCTTTCAGAGCCTCGAAGCACCATGCCGCCGCGTAAGAACTGCCTGGTGCGGAAAATAACCGTTGTTTATCTCAGTCGCTGAATGATCCAAGACCGCTGGCTAGACCGATGGTGACGAAAACAGGAACGCCAAGTTGATTGGCCCCGCCCCGTTTCCATTCACCTCAGCGAGTCATCGTGTAAAATACGCAAGGGGGACCCGGAGGGGGGCCCTTGGGGGGCGGGGAGGGTCCCTCCAAAGAAGTTCAGGGGTTGATTGACAGGGGCCGGCCAAGATCTCCAAGTTGAAACTCACCAAGTTTCGACCAGCTCCCAGATGAGAATGTTTTAGGCGATCAGGGCTTTTTGGCTACATACATAATCCGTACATTCACATACTAGCTTACGAAGTCTGGTAGTATGATTTCCTATTCATCCAGACCGGCGTGGTCCGTACCGGCGGGATGGTCTACATATGTATGTTGTTTTTTTCTAGCGCTATCAACCCTGCGTAACTCAATCGCGATATGAAGAAGAAGCGTCATAGAACGAACATCGTTATTAAATTGTAAAATGCTACGGTACTACACACATGTACATACTTATACGTACTATGTAGTAAAGGGGACCTGGTCGGTCAGTTCGGTTAACAGCTGATATATGGAAATGTATTAAGCAGGAGGATCGTTCAAACGAAGGCACCGCGACGCGTGAAGAACACAATCCTTCGGATGATTCGCCAGCTCGACGAAACCTATCTATCGCACAACAATGAAAATCTCCGTAAAGTCGGTCACGCTGTAGACTGATCATCGTCAGATGCTCGGCCCATTGGACGTTTGAAAGCTGACACTGAGGCTTTGAGCAGTTTCCGTTAGAGGGCAGAGGTCGAGCTGACATCTGGAATACATGCTGACTTGGTGGGACCTTGGCAGGCCTCAGTTCCTAATACGGGATTAAGGGTTCTCTTGTCCGCGTTTGTCTGGAGTGATAAACACCAGGGTCAGAAGTCGTATTATGCCGTTGTCCGGGGGGGCATCATGGAATTGCAAGGAGTATGGCTGTTCCTATCGGTAGGACGAAGGCATAAATAAGTTAAGCGGTTCATTTAAAATCGCTTGGTGCCTACCGTATTAATCCCGAGATATTCCAGGACGGAGTTTTCGACATATTTCTATAGGCTCACAAATGTCAACTAGTAGAACTTAGATGAAACATGCAGTGTCATGTTAGACGCTCATCGTGAAGGCATCCTCGAGCCAGGCTTGCGTCTGTAAACTGTATGCGTAGGCGGCGATGCGGTGGGCTTAGCTATGGAAGGATTGGTAGCTAATAGATCCAACTTGTATTCTTAGAAACATCAAATATGTTAAATGCAGCAGCTCCTCTAGTATCCCCACTAACTAACAAGGTATCCTCATGCCAACGTGTCGGTGTCGGTGCCGGTGTCGATGTTACAAGGTAGAGCCTTGAAACAAATTACGCAGTAAGAAATATTGAACCTACGCACGCAGTGCAATGTAATACTCGACACAAAGCTCACGATAATTTATCCATATAATCATTCACACAGAAAAATCCCATTCTCTATAATGCACCATTTGACTGTTCATCGCATGGCAGCCGACTACTGAGCTTCGGTCGCTAGTAATGTGAGGTTCAGTGAGCCATTAACTCGTTCTCTTAATAAATACTGTCATACCGATAAAGATTAGTAAGGTGTACCTACTTCTTAAGTATATAACTGCTAGATTTTGAGTTCTATCGTAAATATATGACCTTGGCCAGCAATAGTTGCAATATAAGCGGTGCTGTTTAGTACGTGGGCGTCTTTCATCTCTATACATAAAGGTTAAACTGCAGTGTTGAAGCTATAGAAAAACTTTTTTTGTGTGTATGTGTATGCATAGGTATGTATGTATAAACCTATCATTGTGTATTCGGTAGTGTTGAGTTTGGCAAATATGCATAGTGGATCAATTGACTCTTTTTCTGGCTTTGCTGATGTACATACAATACACTGTACTGTCATAATGGATATCTGCCTGTCGTTCATTCAATCCGTGCTGAAAATATCATACTAGTATGATGATGCAATGACGTTACCGGAGCAGCATACGTGCTTATGTTTCCCATGTATGTATGTAGTAATATGTAGGCCGACGATTGAAGGCCAGTATAAATAAATAGAGAGATGCAATCAGCAAACTATCTCGATCAAAATGACACGTGGGGTTGTCTAAATTGCATCGATGTCATGAATGGGGAAAGGTGAAGATTGCGATGCGTTGGTCTGGAGAACACGTCTTTCCACTAAAATACAACCTGACAAGCCCTGGCCGAGTTGAATGATAGCTGACGTTATGTCATTGGGTCGACTATCAGTATTATGTACGCGGTACTTTGCTCAAAACCGGTTCCCAGCGTCATTGGGGCCTGGAAGTATGGACAGCCGGCAGTAGCTAACTACATATCCAGGGAATCTGATAGGCAGTAAGCAAATCATTGCAGCAGACAATAGCGGGGCAGCACGCAACTCCGTGCTGCACAGCTTCCAATATCTATCAGGCCTTCTTCAGCCCTTGGGAGACGATCACGATTGGCGATGCAACATCTCGGACCTACATAAACATACTTACTAGGCTGCTAGGTTGCTAGCTTGTGGCCTTATCGCAACCTCTCCGTTACCGCCGGAGGCCAATTCTCTTTACTTATTCCTTTCTTTGTTCCCTTCCTTTGAAGATGTTTCCTCTTACGTGCTCGCGTGTCGATCGACGCAGCAATGTAATGTATTGAACTCCTTCCCAACTTCTCGTCCTCTTTAATTAAACGCGAAAGCGCATTGCTTGCTATAGTAATATTAGTTGACCTTATCGCGCTCACCGGCTGAGTGGCAAAGCTTCGTGGCAAAGCTTCGTGGCTTGTATGGACGGGCAGGATCGTAACCCTGCTATGAGCCGACGGCGTCCCGGTTATTATACGGAATGACTGGTTGAGATCACGCTTATGCTACAGTTAGCTTTTGGTGTTGGGAAGTGTGGACATGGAACCGAAGAAATCTTCTCAGCGGATAGCTGAGGGGAGGGAAACCCCGATATCCCGATTCCCGCGCGCCTCCTTTTCTATGAAGGCGTTACGGACTTTCAGCGTTGGCTCGCAACTTTCAAGCTCTTCCGAGACGGACCTCCCTGCATCAGTCACGGGCCGGAGGAGGGTTTTGCAAAGGCCCCGTCCTACCAAGACTTTGAAAGAAGATCTGGGTCGGAAACCCTCAAAGTCTTCAGCCGAGGACAACACCGAGCGGACATCTACCTCGACTAGGCCCACGTCTCCTTCATGGGCTGGCAGCCAAGCTACGAGCATCTCTGGCGATTTCGTTAACCTCGTTAAATCGGGCCCGCTCCAACCAGAGGCCTCTATTCTCAAGTCCAAGAAAGAATATCTAGTTTTGACGTCGGCTGCTCTAGTGAAGTGCAAAAACCATCTCGCCGCGGTCGAACGGTACCCTCAAATATTAACACCAAATAGCACCGTTGACACGTTAACTTCAACTGGCTCAGTGAACTCGTCCAAGGATTCTGGCGCTGGTACGGAAGTCTATATTCCACTGGAGAGAGTTGTGTCCGTTTTCAAAGACGAAGGTACCCGTCCATCGTTTGGTATTGAGGTCTGGTGGAGCAATCCCAAATCAGCTGCGTTCGCGTGCGTTCAACTCGACTTCAGCCTGCCGGATGAACGAGATGACTGGTTGAAGCAAATCAGGCATGCAATCAAGTTGCACACGAGGTCCTTCGTGAACGATCGAGCTCCCTCGGATAGTGAGTTTGATCTAAAGGAGACACTGGAGGCTAAGCAGCCGCAGTCAAAAGAGGCTTCTATCGATGTGTACCCAGTCGTGCCCCGCCGGCCGTATATCAAGTCCAAGGCCAATTCGAGCGAGGTCAAGAAGGGTTGGCGAGATAATTCGTCCTTCTACCTAGCGTTCAACAAGAATTTCTGCATTCTTGCTCATATTTCGAAGTCATCGACCGGCCGCCAGTTCAATCCCAGTCTCGTCCAGTTCGGCTTGGTGACGCTCTCTAAAGTCAATGTCATCATCAGCGATGAGAGGTTCGACCTCGTGTTCCGGTAAGATGTTCCCGATTGTCACAATGTTGTATTTCCACATTTCTCATACAAAGAGTCAAAAATAGGTTGCCTCTCGATAAGCCGGTAAAGCTCGAGCTTTCCAGTAGGCATCATAAGAACATCTTGTCAACATTATTTGAGGCAGATACTTATCTCAAGCCTGCCTGGCCCCTGTGGACTCGTCGTGAAGTCTTCTTCATTGATGGGGAAGCACAACAGACGCCTCTTCCCAATGGCGAAGATTACGGCGGCTTTAAGACGACCCTAGAAGCGTTTATCAAAGGCTATAATTGCTTACCGGTCAATTGGACTGTCCGGTGGAAGCACGTGCAGCATCCGCACGTGCCTGAGTTTCGTCTTCTGCCCCCCAAGAAACAGTCGAGATACACTGCGCACCAATTGTTGGCCGTCTTCCGCGCGCTGCGTTTCAACGACTTCTTCAGATCCCTGTCATTCGCTGAAATCGACTTCTCTAGTCTTGTCGGTGCCTCTGACAACGTTGTGCGCCTCGAATCAACCGTATGGTTATCTCGGACAGGTTGGTGAACAAGATTATCATATCATAACCATATGAAATTCTGATGTTAACATCATCCTAGGAAAACGTAGCCTTACTCGAGATGAGTTCGAATTAGTGGAGAACTCATCCGTTCTGTTTCAGGAACTCGTAGCTCTTCTACTCGGATCAGAGTCAGTTCGCCACATCGATCTTAGAAGTGTGCTCAGCGAGGAGCCCGCAAGGTTATCGGAAAGTACCACATCTACCCCGTCTCCAAGTAGTCGAGTATGCGAGGTTATATCACCTGTTGTATTACTTTGGAAAAGTCTGCAAACTCGATGCAGCTCAGTATGCATTAGCGGGAATCCACTAGGCGTGACTGACGTTGCGGGACTTTGTAAGTGCGACAGGACTGTGATAAGTTACTTGACTAACAGCTAAATAGCTCGGACTCTGCAAAATAGACCGGATTTGGTAAAGGCATTTGATGTTTCGCGGTGTCAGCTCGACGAGACCGCGCTGGTCTTACTTTGGGAAGGCATTCACGAACAGCGTTCTACCCTCGAAACTCTCGATATATCACAAAACTCGGGCCGTATAGATGCAATGAAACTTTCGCAAACGCTCAACGAAGCAACGAAGCTGAGGCGACTGAACCTCGCCTATTCAATTAAGGGTCACTTAGACGGTCCACTATTTCGACCATGGAGTACGACATCAAACTTTCAGCCATGGAGTCTAGAAGAGATAGATCTCTCTGGGTGGAAGGTATGGAAGACACAATAATGCGTTGGCCATCTGCTAACTCAATCGAACAGATCAACTTTGATACACTTTGCGGGATCATGAAATTTCTTGAGCCCGACGAATCCTGCAATCTACGCCGTCTAGCTCTCAATAATTGCGGACTCTCAGGAGAAATGGCGACTGGCATATTTTGCCGGGTTGGAGCAGGTCGAAATATCCATCTCCTGCTTAACGAGAACCCTCTTGAACTTGGTTCAACCGACTGGATCGATCTGATCCACGGAAACGAAGCCCCTAAAATGATCCACCTTGACATGATCATGTTTCAACACGAGTCAAATTTCAACCGACTTCTAAAGGCACTGGCGCACAACAAAACTATCGAATTCTTGAGCATGGTGGGGACCGGCCCGCCAAACCGTGCAAGCACCAAAACTTCCGAACTCCTGTCTACCTTCTTCCAATCCAATGACGCATTGAGGTTCCTAGATTTGTCCGGATATAGCGGAAAATTAGAAGACAGTCATCTAGGATGTGGACTGACTGGCGCAATGGGTGGGCTGAAGCACAACACGACACTGCGTCAACTACGCGTGCAAAACCACGATATAGGTGCAGGGGAAGACGTGACCGAACTGTGTCGCGTGCTTGCATCCAACAAGGGGCTTGCGATGCTCGATTGTCAAAATAACAACTTGAATCATCACCAATTCGCAAAGCTCGTCCATGCCCTGAGTTTCAACCCTCACATCATCTCTTTTCCGGTAGCCAATACCGATCGAGAGTATGCCGTACAAAGGGAGAAACGACAGTTTATGCAACAGCATGCCCAGCGTAGCAAGTCGTTAAAGATCACCTCGTCAAAATCGGTGGAGAATCGCTTGGAGGGCCTACTCACATGGCTGGAGCGTTATTGGGACTATGAAGCTAATAAGGTGCGAGAGATACTGGAGAGGAACAGGAACGATCCTGACAACCACGCACTCGATTTTGAGGGCGAATACCTTGATGCTTGGAACGATCGAAGTCTCTCATCGTGGATAATAGCGACGCCTGGCTCTTGTAGCAAAGGCAAGGAAAAGAATTCATCGCAACGCGACGATTCACCACAAGCAAGCCTGTCAGCTACATCGTCTAGCTCGGCCCTCGGAGATGGGAATACGAGTCCATGTTACGGCACGCCGGCTGGCGCTTTATCCCAGACTTATACTATTAATGAGGAGTCATCCTCAATCGAGTCCCAGCCTGTTCTAAACAGGGCTGAACAGGAATCCCCCCCACACGCGGAGGAAAGTGATTTTCTAGACTACGCGGACATGGTAAAATATCTAGCACAGGAGGAGCGGTGATTGTTTTCTAAATCATCATTTTTCAGGGCGTTACGTCTATCTTCGCTGACATATTCAGATCTTTTGCTTTGTTAGCTCATGCTTGGCGTTCTGGGACCACTCGGATTTTGGATATGGAGATACCCATTAAGCAATACGGGCACTTTGAATTTACGGCCAGGCGCTTTTTTATGGGAGCTTGGTGTATATATTGACACCCGAATATTTTCCACCGCATGGTTCTTTGTTAGGCATTATTATATGTCTGTCCACTTAAAGCACCATCCTATATATTATCTCCTATGTCTGCGTATCTGCAAAAAGGAGATGCTCCCCCGCGCAGAAATGTGTGTGTCGGTGGTGAGGCATGCTCCGAGAAGCCTTGTGTGCTCACACGTTTCCGAGTGGTTATACCCATAAGATGAGAAAGCTTGATCTCGGACGAAGCGATGGCGAGCCGTGGCCACATCCATCTATCAGCCGTTACAAAGGGTCTTAGGAAGTCTATGGTCAGGAATCGACTAAGTAAGGCTGTGAGAACACTAAGTTAGGTGATGCTAAGAGGTTTACATTTCACACGCTAGCTAGGTCTCCTCGGGAATGAAGTCTTATTAGGTACTTTACCTCGTAAGCGTGGCTTGGTATGCTTACTATGAAAAACCCCAATGATTGTTCTTCAGCACGACTAAGACCCAAAGAAGCGTTCAGAGAAGTGTTAGTTAGATCGTCATACTAATTACAGAGTATATATACGTTGACTGCCTGGATCGTCTTTGCCCCTCTCCCCCTTGAGATCTCCTTCAGCCTATCTAACGCTTCTTCATCATGTGTTGCCGTATGTACAGAGTATATAAAGAAACGTTCATCTAAGCATCGGCGCCTCCCCCGACCCCTACAGCTAGACTGACTCCTTCACTCTGGCCGCAAGATACCTATCAGTTTCTCCGCTTGAATCAACAATCTGCTGGTATCTAGGCTTCTAGAGTCAATGTTACCGCTATCCGCTTAAGCGATGATGTATGGCCGAATAACATCTCGAGGATCGTAGTATCTGCAATCGCTTGACAAGATCTAGAGCCTTGCCGAGGAGTCACGACGTGAACAGCGTCGCCGTCGATACACACCCAACCTCTCAAGTAACTAGGCGGGTGAAGTGTGGATTTAAGTTGCCGTTGCGAGCAGCCTTGCTAATTACGCTTGTCTCTAAAATAAACTCGAGGGTGCGAGTATGCCACGCTCCATTCGTACCTACTTTTGAAGCCAGAGGCACCGCCTATTGTTAGTAGATTACAGTCCTATATAGGCTACGAGATATAGATAGTTAACGTACCTCGCTAACCTACAGAATCCTCAACTGTGTCTAGTCTTTTTATCTTGCAGTGCTCATCTCGGGTTTCTCAACACACATAATGCGAACCTGGTTGCTGTTTGATCAATTACTGCTAACATAGGACGGAGGTAAGAGTAAACCCCAGAGCTAGTTAGACTTATCTCTGCTGTACATCAAGCCGCCAACATCTCCTCTACGCTATCTGTGACGATACCTACCGTTCAAGAGCTCTAGGATATCAAGGAGATGCTCAAATCATGCGTCTACGGCATATAATAGCCTATAGTCTTTTTTTTTTTTTTTTTTTTTTTTTTTTTTTTTTTTTTTTTTTTTTTGAGGTTGTATTCAAATATGAGGTAAACCTCATGTCTAGAAAGATTGAACACAAGAGTTTCCCCCTTGGGAAGGAAGGGGGAGGGGGTTCTTGTAAGACGAAGCCAGTATATCTCGGTAGTCTCTAGGTAGAAAGAACTGTTAGTCTTTATGTCAGGCTTGAATCACAATAGTAATAAAGTCACTAAAGCGCTTCAGAGAGTGTTCTAAGTTGAAGATGCTGTGCAAAGGGTTACTATAGGTAAGGTTGAAGTTTCATAACTCTTAAAGCTCAGAATATCACGTTCTAAGCTGAGTGTCTTTAAACAGCTTTATATACAACTCTTTCTACCCATTCGCGCGTTTCTAGTTGAATAACTTTGTCGATGCTATCTATACTTTAAATGGCAATTTTCTTTCTAGAAACAAAAGTGTTGTACATTTTGAATTGAAGTACGTCGCAACAGCGATGCCGCTGTTGCTAAGCTAGCAACAACGGTATATGAACCACCACGACAAAGTATCATATCGAGTATTTCCTTAAGAACCGCTTTTATTACGGTATTATCTCACAATCCCTAGACAACAGCATAACTTACGTAGGGATGAGAACCCAAAGTAATAATAGCAATATAAAAACGCTTGTAGTCTCTTGATCTCGATTTTAGCCTTTTGTCTTGAAAATAGTATACGCTAATCTGAGTTGCGAAACCCTCGAACTTCTAAGTCTTTTGGCCTTACTAGGCGACGCTACCAAGGACCGTTGTCATAACTCTTCTCACTTATAATAAGTTAATTATTGGGTGATGGTATATGCATATCCCGTATGTTCTTTAAAAACCTATATATTTGCTGTTTAGATCGGACAACAGGGAGCGTATGTGGCAATGTCTCATAGCTCAACCAAAACCAAAGGACAATACGTTCCCAGGTCCGTGGCTAGCTATTACTTGATATTAATAAGGACTTTCATAATGTCGAATCCTACATGTATGTATCTCTCCATGGAAACTTCATTTATAGGTATTTCATTCACGTAGACATATGGCAAACTAATATAGCGTTAGTTGAACGTCTAGCTAATAAGTGCAACCAACATATAAGGTGAGAGCCAATTCCTGGAACTACTATAACAGAGAAATCTAAGGTGTAGAGATTTAAGTTGCCAATCATTTCAATGTTACATAGGACCCTAATTAGTGAACTAGACTGTGTAACTAAGAGCTTACCTACAATGACGTTGTATTATTTCTTGACTTGGGCTTTCACCACTATCATTAAGTATATCCATCTTCAGGTTAAGAGCTTGGAGTAACACTTATGAATAGAATAGACTGTTTTAAAGACGGGCTTTTCTTTTTAAGAGGTCAGAACACATTTTGTACAAGGGGTTTTATAAAATGGTGAGGAAGGTCACATAAGGATAATTAGTCACACAAGGATAATTAGATGGTTGGCCATGAGGTTTCTGATGGAGCCCACATAGAAAGGCTATAGAAGAACGCATAAGGCCTCATGATGATTATCTATTGCTGAGGCTAAGTAACAATATCCTCATTTCGAACCGGGTATAGTGGTGAGAGCCCGGGGTGGCTCTGCTGGCTCTGCTGGCTCTGCTACTCAGGATTCCTCCCTTAATGTTACCCAAGCTAGAGAGCTTATTAGCTTACTGATTTGTAAGCACTGTGCCATCGTTGAAACGAGTTATTACTGTTGTCAGTATTAGTTTGCAGAGCGGTAGTCCTTTCTCTGGGTGTAGCGATTCTGTCACGTCGGTGGCGATCCGCAGAAAATCCAAAATGAGGCATTAGGTAAAGAAATTAAATTATTAGAATCCGCTCCTTACGGATAAGATGGAATGTTGTAGGCTATTCTAACTGTTGTAGTTCATATTTACCTAATCGACTAAGCATGAGCCATAAAAATACCTAATTGTATCGTCACAAAAGGCCGCGCCGCTCTCGAGTCATCTTACGAGGGCCTTTCTATATTTAAAATGGAGAGGTTATGCGTCAAGTGATACAGGTTATCATAATAGGAGGCGACGAATATGAAACCTTTTTATGTTTTCTGACGGTCTTCCATCTGTCTGATGTGATGAACCTAAAAATGAGTGAAATAAGTGTATTGAAGACAAGTTGAAGATGACGGATAAGACTGACAGGGTGAATCCATGAGCAACCTGGATCACGTAATCTAGTAATCCATTCATGATAGAAGCCTCAATGCCCTGCCACGGCTTAGTCACACCCGCTGATTTAGAGTAAGATGATTGCTGATGTTTCAAAGTGAAAGACGGACCAAGAATACTTGAAACAGGACAACGGACTGACATAGGTGCCTCGTCATCAGTCAGGTAAAACCGTCTTCCAAGAAAGTATAGCGTATTCGGGCATTATTGCCTACCTACATAAATCACTTGAAGCAGCACTTGCCATGCGCGAGGACTCTCTAGCGAACAGAGCGTTGATCACGTTCACATTGAACACAGACATGTGCTGCTAGTATAGTGAACGGTCCATGCTCGCCAGCCTGGCAGGCCTGGGCGGTAGGCAGCATACAAGGCGGTCCTTCAAATAACTTAGTAAGTTAGTAAGTTAGTCACCATTCAATGGAGACGTTCATGCGCGCGGCTGGGACATCCTGGGCATGGGGTATAAGTAGGTAACGCTGTTATACAGAGATCGTTATCTCTTTAAAACTCAGCTTTAATATTATCTTGTAAGAGCCTATTATTGCCTGAATCAACACTCCACAGCGGGAGCTAGTAGCAGGTAATTTCATTTTGAGAGCTGATCTGTAAGCCGAGGGAATTGCCCTCGTCGCCGCGACAACATCGTGACTCATCTCATCCCTGATGAGAGGCTCAGCAGCATGTGTGCGTGTACGAACGACGACGACAACCAGCCAGCCCAAATCCCCATCACACCACCCTTCTTCCAGCAAATTCCATCACGTCCTAAACGACAGCTGACCAATCTTCCACAACGGCTTCCATTCACTCCGCAGGTACACACACCCGGAGACATACATACCTGCATACATGCCCATGCATACATACATACGCCGTAACACGTACCCAGACACCCCAGTATTCCGCTTCCGTAGCGTCGGGTCAGGATCCACGCGCCACGGCACGGCATGGAAGCTATGCATGTTGGCACGAGGGCTTCACTACCTCGCGTAAAGTTCCCCCCGAATCCTCCGGGAACGAGCGAGCGAGCGAGGCGCAGATCCCAGGGGTTCCAGAACAAATCGCCTATTAATGCCGACTTCCATATGTATGTAATAAGCGGTATTCATCAGGGATTTCGGGACTTTTTACACCTACATGCCGTGGGCGTCTGGTTTCCCGGTCGACAACGGCCTAGCGCAAGGGCGTAGGCGTATGTATGTATGCGTTGTACTTGTTTATGCGTTGGACTTCGATAGTTCGAACCCAGGAATCAGGTCAGATTATTAATTCCGTAAGAGTAGGCATTCATATTGAGTACCTAACCTACATATCTTCATATATACCCACTACCTACCTATAAGACGCATCCGAGGTATTAATGCGGCTGCTTATTCTTGCCTACCCTTTGTCACATAGTTATGTGAACGGTAGGCATGTACTTATCTACATATATGAAGCAGTCAATGTGCACACGCGATTCTTTGTAATCCCTTACCTACCTACCTACTCACTCACATGTAGGTATGCGCAAGATCCGTAAAGCCCGAACAGCCATATTTACCTATGTAGGGATGCCACCTATCGAGGCTGTGTGAGCCGGTGATTGGCGGAGTTGAACGATGGGATGACAGAAGTTGGGACCTATTTTCGTATCAGCAACGATCAGCAGGGGTCCGTCCAATGTATGTACATACGCAGATACGTAGGTAGTAGTAGGTCAGGTGCACACGCGTAGGATCGCCCAACGTTGCACGGTACCTGGCAGCATTTCCGGGGTGCAGATTGCATGTATGTATGTATTACATACGCACATATAGTACTATGTTGTAGAAGGTGTGCTGAAACTTCCCGAGCTGATGAAACATTGCGAGGTCGGTGTTTAGGTGGCGCGAGAAACTGGAAATCTGAGGTGAGAGCTTGGCGTCCCTCGGCGTCCCTCGGCGTCCCTCGGCGTCCGACTCTGTGACTGATCGTATTACCTTGCATATAATGCTATCACCGATGTTAAGAACGACCGCAGGAGATGCTCTTGTTGTCGAAGGTCGGGATGAATGATATCGATTGATTTGTGTAAAGACTAAGGAGCCTTTGGGGGAAGTTCTAGGAGATTATACAGCATGTGGAATCGCTAACCCACTGATTCTCGCACTTGGTCTGACGAATGTCGCGTGTGTGTGTATAGTCGCAAAGCCTAGATATAATATATTCCATCTATTTGTCTAGTCCCCTATCTATCTCTATCTGTTGATCTCTTGACAAAGACACACGCATCTTGCGCGACCACGTATCTCCCCGCGCCAATCCCGCCTTTGATACTACTGATCAAGAGGTCTCGATCCTTGAGATATGAATCCATAACACGTCAACCATTAACTCCTCCTGTCTCACCGATCAAGTTTAAGCATATGCTCAACTTGAGCGAGAGCCAGTAAGCCGTGTTCCGTGTAAATCGCAAGGGGTATAAAAGCCTTCTAGATCTCGTCGACCGCCAAAATGCCGCAAATGCAAATGTAGTGAAATGTACATCGCCAACTCCTGAATCTCGGTAAGATTCTGCCGGCGAGGCCCCTATACCGACCTCTATATAGCCCGTCTATACTTATGTAGCGCGAAGATGAAATGCGTATGGAAGAATGAGAATGTGCGTAGCAAAACGAGTTAGAAATCCCTGGGCTGAATCACGTCAGCGATCCAGCCCATCTCACTGACCAAGTCATCGAGACCACCGTCGATTCCCGTACGGCTAAGAAGGTTTGTATTTCCAACAGGTACGTCGTTTTCGTTTCTGGCGACCAGCGCTGGGGATCCTATCACCGTCATTGGTATGGAGCCTGTATTCGGATGTTTGTCGCTGTGCATTGCTGGTTGAGGCAGACTATATCCTGTGAATGGTATTCGGGGGTGTTTATCAATGCTCTGGCGGGTGCCCTGGATCAGAAAGAACTCATCTCCGTTAGAAACCATATCCTCATCCTCGTCATCGGTTTCTTCGAAGAACGAAAGCTGACTAAAATCACGAGAATCGGTCGACTGAGAGTTAGGAGAAGTTACGTTCGACGATACTGTCGAGAAAGAAAAGTGCGAGCGTGGTTTGTCCAGGTCGATGTTAGAAGTCGTAGGTTGAATGTTAACGAGGTCCGACGGGATATCAGCATCCCTGGGTAAAATTTCAGGTACAATTGTGACGGTAGAAGCATTCTTGTCGTCTTGTATGGAGGATGATGATGAGCTTCGTTGGAATGGGGGAGGAGATAGTGTTGTAACAGGCGCACTCTCAGATACAGCAGAAGTAGCAAAATTGTCGTCGTCATCCGTCTCCTCGACAATCTCGTCCGGTATTGACAACTTCGGTGCCGATTCAACGACAGGCGAGGGAGGTAGATCCTCGGACAGAAACCTTCTCAAGGATTCTGGAGAAATATCACGAGATCGAGTACTCCCGGACGGGGTAGTACTTCTTGGTTCATAGTAATGATTGATGTCTTCAGCATAGTGGCTCCCAACTTCAAGTTCGCTGCCGTAGTCGTTGTCTTGGTAATTTGTCTTGCAGCCAAAGAATCGGCGAGCAGCACTTGTCCATTTGGGTGCAGGGGAGAGGGAGCGGGCTGATGTCTTGTGTTTCAGCGACTGAATTGCCGGCGAGGAGCCAACGCGAGCGTTAGAAAAGCTAGGACTAGGTACTGGTGGAGCGGGCCGTGGAGTTGTAAATTTGTCCTTTGGATCCATGGTTTGGAAGTCAGCAGTGCGCAAAGAGTTCATTGAGGCACTTCGAGTTCTCAAGAGTGGATGCTCCAGAGGCACCTCGAGAGTGTTGACAGTCTGGCCAGGAAGGTAGGGGCATGCATTGGTCGTAGGCAATGAAGGGTCGTATGTCTCAACCGAACCATCCAGCTCATACTACAATATTCATTAGCAATGCCAAATTATATCTATGCTTTCGACTCACATAGTAATAATATCTGTGTCCCATTTTGAGTCCACCGCTGCGGTGAGCTTCACTAACTTGGTCACCGTCACAGATGATATCGTTGAAGGTATGACAACCTCGCCACTGGCTTCGATCACGTCGAGCATCACGCTCCATCGTGTAGTATTTAGAGAAGTTGTCCCAAGAACCGAGAAGCTGGACGGACTGGACCGAAGGATGCGTCTTGCTACACAGCAATAAGTTATTACCGATGCACAATGGACTTTTCCGAGCAGCAGGGTGATGGTAAATATAAAGGCGAACGGTAAGCCAACAACATCTAAGATCTACCACTTGGAGATGCCAGGGATGTGAAATTGATCCACCATTATACATACACACTTACTTCGTACTCAGAGGACTTTTGAGAGTAGCTCGTAAGGTAAGCGGGGAAAAGTCACGTCATCAGAGCACTTGCTTCTTGGGAGAACCTGGCTGGAAACTGGGTTTGACTCAGGGCGCAACATGCCATATCGGGCTATTGTGCCTGAAGAGGGCGCTATTGATGACTTGTTTGGGTAAGCCCGGGTGGCAGGGCTGAAAAGAATACGTGAAGCTTCGACAAGGATGTTGTGAGTTGGCCATACAAAGTGTGATGATCCCTGTACGGAGATATTATGCTGTGTTGCCTGGGTTGGAATCCCGGCAGGTCGGATGATCTGGGATATAATGCTTACGAGGCGTAATGCTATTATGTGTACCACAAATAGCACTAATTTAACAGCTATGCGTCTGGGCGTATAATAAACGGGCAAGGCGGCGGGCGAGAAATGAAGAGGGAAGGATAACCGAATGCAATTATTGCATAGAGAACGACAGGGTCGACTTATAATATAAATAGCGCCGGGCTTGGTATAACGAATGTAGAGGCGATAATAAGCTTGAAGGTAGAACAAAAAGGAAACTCACAGCATGAAGGTAAAGAGCGTCGTATCCATGATGAATTTGAAGAGAGATCAAATCGCGAATGTGTCGAGACGAGATGCGATGGGGGGCTTATATGGTGAGCAAATGCGGTAGGGTTAGTTCATGTGCTTTGCCGCCGGGTAGCTGCTTGGTTTCTTAAGATAGATCGACTGAAACAACGGTTATCTAAGTTGAGGCAATGTTTCGAGAGACGCAGGAACCAGCAATCGCGCAGGGCGTATGTCGACAATGCGAAAATTACGATTGAGCAAGACGGGAATTGGCCAATGGCGATGACAGTTGGTGCTAACGGAAGCGCCGTGAATCGAGTCGCAGGTTGTTCGGCGCTTAAAATGGCAGACAAGCGAAATTCAGGATTCAGGGTCCATCAGAAGCTACCAAATTCTTTCTCTCTCTCTCTCTCTCTCTCGTTCTCTCTCGCTCCCTTCCTTCGTCACCGGGAATAAGCCAGCTGCGCCAGAGAATCTGACCAACAAGTAGCTGTGAGTTGGCAAAATGAGGAATGGAGATATTGGGAGTGGTATGGCAGCAATTGGCGCATAATAAGAGCTGACAGTGCTGTTCAAGGCTTAGCCCGATTTTAGGGGTGAGCTGGAGAGTGGAGGGGATCCTTGGGATCCTTAAGATCCTGAGCTCCCAGACTCCCAGACAGCCAGATTCGGTGCAGTGCCAGAGTTGGAAGTGGACCAGAACAGTTTAAACCTGCATGCATCACAGGTCTGCAGACAGTGGACCTGGACTGGCGTCTCGGTAATGCAGGTACCGTACGTATGTGTGCTGAGCTGAGTATAGGTAGGTCGTTTCGTGGGTAGAGAAGCAAATACTCTGAATCGAAAGGGGCGATGACTGCGAGAGATCTAGTAGTTTTGGTTCATGGATAGATTGAAGAACATCATGAGGGGCTATTGATTAAAAAAAGAAATGACGACAGCTTGATGAAAAAGGAGATCTTCCCAGAGAATGTCTGTTCTGGGCCAGGGTGGTAATTAATCGACGAAAAGGGAAGAGAGGAGCCCTCTAACCCGCTATCATTGGTCGATCAAGTAGCTCTAGTGCAAGGATCTTATAAGTACCTATGTACTCCAGGCTCACTTACAGCCCGTGACCCATGCGGCCATGCCCATACATATATCAATTGATTGATACATGTATCCATTACCTTCCAGTATTGTAATTACTGCGAGCAAGCAACGACCTGCATTGTACAACGCATACATACCTAGATATCTCTACGTGTAGTACATGCGCACACTGCAGGTAGAACATTCACCAATGTCACCATGATAAAGTTCCGGTATCAGTTCTCGTTCTACACACCAATAGATGTATGTATCTATCAGAGACTTAGACAACTCGTAGCAATAGTTACTTAGCTAGTTGACCAGTTTCGATCAATCACTGCCCCGGATGGCAAAAGCGTAGCTGTTTAGTGATTACATTCATAGTACTATAGGCAGTACACAGTACACTGGCCTAGCGCATTAATTCAATTATTCAGCAGCATGATCATGCCAGTATGTATGCCCAGCCCTAACGTCTTTTGGTTGAATGGAATTGTTTCTCGAATTGTACACAGTGGCTTGCATATGGGGCTTATTGCGAGCCAAACTACTGGAACCACGCTAGGTTGGCTGGTCGGTAAGTTCAAGTTGCATCGACTAGAAAACATACGCAGTAGACTTATCGTTGTCTCAATACCTGTATTCTACTGTGACACCTTTCTTTTGGCGAGCTGAATGCTCCAGAACTTATTGTCTAGGTAATAAGTCTAAGTAGTCAGCAGTAAAACTTAGGTCTCAGACTAGCCAGTCTTTAGCTCCAGGTACTAGTGTGTTTCAATGAATAGCCTGAATCTTCTGATATCGTCACTCTCTCACTTCATTGGTTCAAGCTACGACTCGATTTATGTATGTATGACGGCGTCATCTTCGAGTCACACTTCCCTTTTTCTACGAGGTACATGTATTAAACAATCTATAATGTCTAGAATTATCACGACAAAACAAAGCTATTATCTTAGCCCCCCAGAATGGCGTCAATAGAAATGCACACAGCTACGAGACTGGCCCCTTATCAAGCCAGCTGCCAGCACCAGCCTACCAGCTCTCGTAAAGCATCAATCCGGCCTGCCAATTGTTACCCCGTTACCGGAATGACCGGATAGGAGGGCCTATAACTGTCGATCCTATGCATGTAATTTTTATGCACACACGATGCATTCAATATTAGCACCTATTTGATAACATTCATTTCACGGGCTACAGGTAACATCTTGTTTCTTGGCGATAAGTACGTCACGGGAATATGCGGGTGCTGACAGGGACATCAAATTGTACATGGACGCCATCACCGGTGAACCCGACTGTCGGGAGAGGTTGACAGCTGTAGCTTAAGTACAAATGCCTTTCGGCCTTTGAAGATTTGGAAGAAGAAGAAAATAATCATCAGCCCTGGTTTCTCCAATGAGCTGGATGACGGTCTAGAATCTTCATCTATTTTATCTGTCTCTGCTTTCAGATGCGATGCACGCCCGATTCCTCGATGGTCCATTTAGTGTGAATCCCTTAGTTACTGTAGACACCGCAACCTGCAAAAGCAACTGTGTATTGTAAGCACGAATTCACCCATCCAGTCAGATGTCACATGAAGCGAGCGTCCGCATCTAGGAGATTCATCAGTGTCTTCGTCAACAGATACTGCAGAATTAGTTGCCCGGGTAGCGACATAATGACGTACATCATGTACCCGAGGGACGTTATTGCAACGCTACCTAAAGGTAATATTGATGAAGGGTTCCACGATTGGCCAGCGGAGATAACTTGTAGTCGTACAATGTCTCGCTCAATGTCATCCCGTGCTAAGACAATATATGTATCGGTCTCCGAGATAGACTTCGGTTTCATGAGTCATTGTTTCATTCTTGATGAACCGAACATGGAAGGAGGTCAAGGACTCTCTCTATACAAGATAAAGGTAGTCAGCTATGAATATTCATGCAACTTCATGGCCACGGACACGTCAACAGACCGACTTACTTCCCAATCAGCTTGACGGGTGCCTTTCTTTGCGTATTACTACTCTGTTATCTACAAAGTGATTATGGTGGTAGAGATCTGCGCAACACCATCATCAGTATTAGCACATAATACCACTTACCAATACATAATAACTCCCGCGAAGTTTGTACTCCATTGGCAATAATGGGTAACCTGTATGATCACATATATCACATAAGTCCCATTGAGCACCCTTAGCCACCAAGATTATCGTCTACTTCTGTAATAATTAAGGTATATCAAGGAAAAGTCTTGATCTGAGTTAACTTCACGGCCCCTGAAGAGACTCCTCACTTCATGCTAATATTAAGGATTCCGCCGTCCTGGATTTCACGAAGGACGCAAGCTGTTCTCAAATTTATAAAACTACGAATCCCCATAACATCTCCGCTTGATGATTTTATATTCATAATCAAATAGTTGAGTCTCTACGATACATTACTATCATCATCCACGAAACCTTTCGCCAAGACCGGAAGAATAGACCATCAAAATGAGTATGTGTTTTCTCAGCACCGGAACTGGTTTACCGCTCTTGTCCAGAACTTGACCCATCCTAAGAGGAATATGGTCACATAGTATAGTATAAGGCACCAATGCCGTTTAGCATTCGCGACATCGTTTTACGGCAACTATCGACTTAACATTGTTTGAATATTACCTCCTCGTGATCGTTCCATATAATTCGCTAGCAATAACTCTCCCCCTCCCCTTTTTCTGCATCTTTACTAGAGCTTCTACTTCTTAGGCTTTGATTGAGCGATTACTCATAACTAACGTGTTACGCAGCAGGTACTACCTGCCTTGAATATTCTGGCTGTCCCAGAATATGTTCGTCACTAGTTTAGCTTCGGGTTACCCAAGATTTTCGATCCGGCGATCACTGATTTGAACAGGATTTCGGGTATATTCTACTCGTTAGTACGACCGAGATACACAGCTTGAGATTGGCCCAGTATGATGATGACTTAGCTCTGTCATCCAGGCGTCCCGGTGTCTGCTTTAGCTCGCGTGTCGTGCCTCGTAATAAGACGCGCCGACTCGGTGAATACCACCACCATCAGTATCTTGATGATAATCAAATGTAGCGGAGCAGAAGATAAAGTCAGAAACTTCAGACGCCCAGCCTCATGGCAGAATACAGCTTATGCCATTACCAATTTATTAAGATACATGATCCCCCAGCAGGTAGATTGCGGGATAGTTAGAACCTTGGTAAAGGAAAACCATACAGGTAAGGTCCAAGGTTGACCGTTGCCGTCTAAATGATTACTTGCATTGCCATAGGAAAAGGGCGACAATGCGCCCTTAAACTGGGTGAGATACCCCAGCTCGCACTCCGAAAAGCTCACCTTGGGCTGCTCATTAAGGTCAATAGATGGTGGTATTTCGAGTCTATTGCATCTGCGAGGCTTCGTACATTTTCCTGTTGATGGAATGTCTCCCAGGGCTGGGTACAAGCCTTACCCTCGCTGAAAATACTACGTTTTGGTGCTCACCTTTAAGTCATACAACTCATGCTCATTTAGTAGTTACACTAGACCGTGTAAGGAAAGTCATAGGCATCGGCGACGACTCCACGTGCTTGTAAGTGTTATGTGCAAAGTCTAGATCGTAAGTACCTAGTCTCTACACTCCATATAATACTATAGTCATCGGACATCTACTACTTGTCTAATTCGAGATGGTTTGTTCCCCCTGACGATGCCGATGCCCTAGAATTTGACATTGACATGTTCGACCTTGGCTGTCGTAGTCGACTGTAACTGCTTGGTTACCGGAATAAGCTCGCTATCAGAGTCGTCATGACGCGAGATGCTCGCTAGCTGAAAAAATGGTAGGAACAAAGTCGGTGTAGGTTGTTGGTTATAGCTGGAATTTCTGGCTACCTCTGGGCTACGCACTAGAATTAGCACATCATCAGGCCCGGTATGTTGCCGCGTGAGCTTATCTCTAAATAAATACTTAGAATTAGTTTACTTCTTTATAGGTGCTTGATCGACATTCGATGGCATATAGTTGACGTTGCAAAAAACTGTGTTTACGTCCTGTATTTATCTGCAAGGGCTCCAAGACTATAAAACCCAGGCGCCGACTTCGTGGCTTATATCCTAGGTTTTCCTATGCACGATGTAGACTATTGAAATATGAGGAACAATGTGAATCAATTTAGGTAAACATCGCATCTCAAGCTCTCAGGGGAGGTTATAACTCTATATCGATGAATAGTCTGAGTCGTGACAGCCATCCTATCCTGACATAAGCCCTACATGGTATAGAAATGTTATCATTCAATAATACTGTTGCGTATTGAAAAGCAGAAACATATGGAGGATAGTTCCAAGAGCTTAGCCCTAATGGCCCGGCTTCTTGATTTCTGAAGAGGAGCTAAAAAAAAGCTATACACAGAAACCGTCGTAAAGTTGATGTTTTGCACCACAGCAAAAGATTATGTTTATTTCTGAAATATGCTTCAGATCTAAGCCAACTAAAGCCATCAGTTCAATTATACCCTCGGTTGCTGTAATGTAGCTAAGTGGGCCATTTCTAAGGAATACATAGTAAACCAAGGATGTATTATTTATTAAAAGCCTTTCTCAGCTTAAGAACACCTCTTCGAAGGCTCGAGTATTTTTGAACCAGATATCTCAGTACTATTCTCGGAACTGTCGAAGTTTTATAGAACGAAGCTCAAGCATTATATAAGAGGTAGTATCACTTCGTTGCTTTATTTCAGCAAGAATCAAAATCATATCATATAATACCTTCTTAGAAAGCAAGGGAAAGTCGTTCGAGTCTATAGCGTATGACCTGATTAATAGCCGGAAAACACATGAGGAGAAATGCTAAGAGCAGGCCTTCAGCCGAAACTAATGTTTAGCTTCTTTCGAGTTAGATGATATCCACAAGTTCTGAATATATCGTGATTCAGCCTTCGTTGAACGTTTTGGGGATTACCATCTGACTTGGATATCGCACCTAGAGAACCACGCTCAACTATTACGAGTTTGAGCTATTGCCCTATTACACACTGCCACGACGAAATCTTTAACTTCGTTCTACCTGTTAAACATATATATTATATATGTAGCGTGGCCATGAAGGATACATGAGTGTTACGACCCTGTATATGATCACAAACCCGACAATAGCCAGCTATGTATGCATAATGAAATTATCCTAACCTTGGAGCAGGAATACTCCTCGGACCCCCTTAAATACATCTTTGTACAGCTCCAAACAGATCAATGTCATGCCGATATAACAAAAGCACTACATATGATAGAACTCGATTCTTACATCTGATACGTATCCGTGAATACACTCTCTTCCTCCTATCGCGCCTATCCGGGATCTTCACGTAGGAAGCTACGGGGAGGCGGAGGTTGTGGGTGAGTGTCTTGTCTTGGTGGTTTGGGCCGTAGGTTTTGATCAAGGCAAGTTTAGAGAAAATGTGTATGTGGAGGCCTTAGATCCATTCCATACCGAGATCTAGGCAGTTTGGGGATTGGGAAGATAGTACGTAGTATGTTCTCCAGTCTCATGGAAGGAGTTGTTTCGCCCGGCGTGATTTTGTCCCGGGTGTCGCTCTTCGGTGAGTTTTTACGTAACTTAGATTCGGATATTAATGGTTATATGAGTGCCTAATAAGATGTCAAAACGGACTCATTCAACAAGCCATGCTATCCATTATTGGAACATTGTGGTACGCGCACAATGCTGACCATCTAGACCCTTATTGAATTTACTTTGTTGTAGAAGGCCACGACGACGTTAGGGCTCATTTCTAGTTCTCATGTAGTTGTAGATAAACGACGGAGTCGAGGTATCTAGTTGATCGAGATCTGAGTGGTATTATCATTAGCTACGAGTACTAGACTATGGCAATGACCACAGAACAGAGTCAATTTTGCCCGGCATTAGCAGACCTGTCCGCCTTCTCATTGTCGCGTCCCTTTTGTACCATTTGAATTCTTAAAGTCTTTTGTTGGATGTTCCCGTTGCACAATATCGAAAGCTTGGAAATGCCATTCCAACGCCCTGCACGAATAATATTACACAGCACAGGACGAAGTTGCCGTCTGGTATCCCTTGACATGCTCTGTCGTGTGGTGGTGCGAGAATCCAGAAGCAACGCCTGCCCACGCTCCCAAATGAATACAAGTCATTTCTCTTCGACGAAAGTTCGATCCAGAATACCCACTCGCCTGATGAAACAACTGAAGAGCCCTAGAATGATACAACGAAGGTGCACATTAAATCGGTGCGAAGGCGGGAAGATTTTACTCTGCCTTTGCAGATGCTTTCTTGGCTTGCTCTTCCAAGAAATTCTCGGCATTGCTCCTTGACTTTGCGTATTTCAAGCTGGTGTCGCCTTTCCACATGGTCCCCAGTAGCTTGTCCCAGAACGTGAAGAATGGTTGGGAGAAGTTTGTCTTGATGCCCCAGCTTTGGTGGTGAATATCGTGATATGCCGCATTGTTACTAGTAATACGCTGAAGCGGGTCCCAAGGCAACGCATATCCGCAATGATCGTCCACTGTTTTGATGGTAGACATGACGAAAAATATCATTCCTTGCCTCGGAGTCAAGCCTGCTATCATGTACGAGAGTCCTGCACCGGCAGTGTCCAGAAGGAAGCCTTCGAACGGATGGTTGTAGAGGGCTCCGTAAGCGTATGGGACATATAATCGGTGGTGCCTAGAGTGGAATGTCGCTGGAGAAGAGGGTTAGTTGCTGTTATTAATGGGGGAGACCGGGGTGTAACACGCACCGTACAGCCGCTTGTTCATATGCATCGCTCGGTGGAGGAAGTACTGCCAGCTATCTAGGATGGTGACAGCGAGAGTAAATTGGATGGCGGGGATGATGAGATAGTAGATGGCCTTGGCTACCATAAACTCCCAAGTAGCGAAAGCTGGCACTGAAGCACCATCGGATGTGGCAAATTCGGAAGTGAGGAAGGGATAATGTCCACCAGCAAGCGCGCCGGCTAGCAATGGATGCGAGACGGAAATGTTCTTAGCGATCGTGGCGGCATTGATTCCAAGCAGACCCAGCACCGTGGGGAGTACTCTTTGTGCCAGACGAACCCTTGTGGCCCAGACAGCGACATCATATTCCTCCTTGCCCGTCAATTGCGGGGGATCAAAGTAGCCCAAGGCGGCGGCGGCTACAGCTTGGATGAGTTGTTGGAGGAGGACATCGCGGAAGACTTCGTAGCGCGTCGCTTTGTTGCGCTGGGCGATCTCGGCAGGCGTATGCAGGCGATATTGAGGGAAGACATCGTAAATGTCGATAATGTGGAAGAAGATGGAAATAGTCCAGTAGGCGGCAATAGGCAAGAGTATGGAGAGCCAAAAATCGGATAGCCACGACAGCAGGTCGGGTTGCTCGACGAGGGTATAGGACGGGAGTGGCGGGAGGTCGCCGACGGTTGTATTAGTAGTAGTAGTAGTAGTAGTAGTAGTAGTAGCCATGACGGAGGCCAGGCAGAGGGAATTTAGAAAGAACAAAATTAAAAAAGGATAGTTGAGTAGCGGCGGGATGGAGGGAGAAGGATTGTCGCGAAAAGAAAGGAAAATAATGTAAGAATGTGTTCGGACAATGAAGGTGGTGGGTATGTAGGAGAGATTGACTGAATTTATTATTAATTAAAAGTCGGAACACATGGAAGGAGGATTGAAGGCAGGCAGGCAGGCTTGAAGTTGTTCCAAGGTTATCTACCTAGACTATTAACCTATGTAGGGATATGTAGGTACCGCCGGAGTACATGTAGTAGTTTAGGAGCGCGCGGGAGCCGCAACAGGGTTGCCATCGTATGTCGGCCCCTTTTCGCATCTATCAATTTTTATCAATCTCGGCTGTCAGTAATCCGTCTATGTCCGAGGTCACCTGTTTCCGAAAGGACTTGTCATCTCATCGTAGAACGACAATGTCAGCATAATGATTGATTACTTGGTGAAATTTTCTAATTCGAAATTAAAAAAGAACAATTGGACGAATAATCACGAAGGATTTAAAACATCACGTTTTCATTTAATTTGTGTTGAGGTGGAAGGTCGAGTATATTTATGTATCTAAGTTCTTCGGCGTCTCCAGTACACCGGTACGCAGCAACTGGAGAATACATGTATCTCTACAAAGTGTTTTGGTTTGGATATGTACTCTATGCGCTAATAAAGGTCTCAAGCGGTGCTAGATCAGAGTCTTCGACCAGGGATGCATCTGCAATCTGAGTGTTCTTCCGATAGGAATCTACGGAGTAGTACATTCTGGGGGATGGTAAATAAGTATCTGTACATATGAGTGTCCTAGCGTATGCGTGTATCTAGCCCTACCCGACCTATGTATGCCATACATGTAGTTAACTACTTAAGTACACAAGCTTTTCCCGTGTTAGTCTAGAAGCTTATCTAGGTGTTAGCTTCGGTAGTATCGTAATGGCCTTATTATTAAGGCACTATAGTATGTCAGTATGTACCTATCTTGTATATGTAATATTTCTCAAAAAAATGGAGGGGGAAAAATCTACGGAGTAGATCTAATCGATTGGACAAATGGAGTTTAGCGCCTCGGCCCCTCCATTTACACTTCGTTATCCCACTTTTTCTCCATCACCAAAAATTTGATGGTAAATTTTTGAAAGCAGAAAATCTGCCCCTCCTCATTCACCCAATACATGCCTTATTTGGAATTTATCTGCATCGCAACAACTGCCCGCTTTTCCTCTACCTTCAACCAGTGTCCATCACCATCTTTCTTGCTTCTCCCCGGTCCATCATCACATACGTTCTCTTCACCGCCAAGATGATTATCTTCAAGGTATGTCGACGTCTCTGTACTTGATCATACTACCAGCCCCGCGTAATTACCACCAGCTTCTCTAACACTACCCCGCGCTGCAGGATGCCATCAGCGACTACAAGGACGAACTCCTGTCCGACTCGTACCCCTTGAAAGAAGTCGATGGCGTCGCTTACGAAGCGGACTGTTCTATGATCGAAATCGGCGCAGTCGACGTCGGTATGTGTACCATTCATCGCACTAACAAAAACTCAATGCTGATGAAAATGCCCAGACACTGGTGCCAATGCCTCCGCCGAGGAGGCTGAGGAGGGTGCTGATGACGCTGCCCAGAAGGTCAACAACATCATTTATTCCTTCCGTCTCCAGCAAACCAGCTTTGACAAGCCTTCATATCTTTCCCACCTGAAGTGTAAGGCCCCTTGAATTTAATTCTCCTCTTTGTGGTCTTTTTTCCGAGGGATTAGTAGACGTAGTAAGCTAATTTAACCTGGGCGCAGCCTACATGAAGAAGGTCGCGAAGCACCTTGAAAGCAAGGGGGCTTCTGCGGAGGAAGTCAAGGATTTCCAGACCAAGGCCCAAGCTTTCGCAAAGAAGATCATCAGCAACTTCAAGGACTACGAATTTTACACTGGCGAGAACATGGACGTTGACGGAATGTGAGTACTCTTCTCTTCTTAGGCAATTATAATATATAGGTATGCAACCAAACTATGGGCTGACTTTCGAATGACAGGGTCGTCCTTCTTAACTACCGTGACGATGGTATCACACCCTATGTCACCATCTGGAAGCACGGCTTGGATGAGATGAAGGTCTAAAATCTGGATGTTCTAGCCAAACATGGCCTGCGAATCACCATACACGAAACATGCAAAACGAGTTCACGCGTCTTTTCCATGTCTTTACGAAAAAAAGAAAGTTATGTCTGCTACATAGATATATTCTACTACGAATGGTATCTGGCGCAGTTTGCAGCCGAGGCCTAATTTCCAGCAATCTTCGTCCCAAGACTGCAAAATGTACAAAGTTTCTCAAGTCTGCAGAACTGTTTATCTAGCCCACCATCTTGAGAGACCAATCGTGACCATTTTCCTATGCTCCGGGTACCAACCAATTTGTAGATGCCAAGTCCCGGTTTCGCTCAAGTGAGGAACTCTTATCGAGTTCCATTTTAACCAAACTTCGGCTTCGAAGCCATTGGCACAGGCGGCGGAGCATCCCCTCTATCACCAGCTTCAGATAGCCCAGCCTTCTTCGTCGGTATCGGAGGCGGCGGCGGTTTCTTCTTTCCCAGGACGCCCGCGACCTGGCCCATCGGCGACGATGACGTAGGTGTTGTTTCCCCCCGTCCCCCGTCACCGCCCGACAGCCTCTCGCTCACACCGAACCGCTGGCCCAGACCATTCGCCGTCCTGACGCCCGCCGCGACTTGGTCCCCGTGCCGCTGCCGGAAGTTATTCGCGGTGCCGGCCGCCGCCTTGGTGTCCGCGAACGACACGGACGACGGGTCCCTGTGGAAGCTCGAGGCCGTCCGCAGGGCCGCCTGCTTCTCCTTCCACGTCGTGCCCTGCGCCGGCGCCGTTGAGGGCGCTGTACCGCCGCTACCACCACTACTAGTACTAGGTCCCGCCTGAGGAGACGACGTGCCCAGACGCGAGAACCGGCTCTGCAATTCGCTGACTGGCCCGCCCGACGACGACGACGGTGGCGCCCTGCTCGTTGGCGACGCGCGCGCTGGAGGCGGCGGCGGCGTGTTCGCCTTGCTGATTCCGAGGGCCGGTACGGATACCCCCGCCGCGCCGAGCCGGTTTATGGCGCCCTGGTTCAGGTAGTCGGGTCGGCTGGCGCCGGTCGTCGACGGCGGGCTTGGCGCCTGGACCTGGACCGGGGATGTGTTGGTATTCCGTGGTGGGAGCCTGGGGGGTAGCGAGGGCGGCTTCGCGGCTGTGTATGGCGGCGGTGGAGGGGGCTGTTCCCGTCCGTCGGCGCCGTCGCGTCGGCTGGGCGGCGGGGGTAGATGTGCGGTCGAGAGCCCTGTGGTGTCGACTCTGTACGGCCGCGGCTCGGGTGCGGGTTCCGGTGCGGGCTGCTGCTGCGGCTGCGCGCCGGGTGTTGTTTGCCTTGCCGGTAACGCAACGGGAGACGGAGACTCGTGTTGCCGGGTTCCTGCAGGTGAGCCGGTGTTTCCGTCCTGCTGGGCCACGTGCTTCGGGGGAGGACCGAAGGTCGAGGGGTCGCGGAGCGAGGATATGGGAGGGGCGGAATGGCTGCTCGAAGATGAGGAGGAATAGGACTTATCGCCTCGACCGATCAGGCCCTTCTGTTTTGATGTAGTGGCGAGTATCAGCATACGTACAATGTTCACAGGACCTGCAATGGGTGGATATATGTTAGGTATATATAAAAGGGTGTCCTACCACTTGCCCCTTGAGTGTAGTTCCATCTTTCTCGGGGTGCCAGCCTTTTTTGACGATGCCCTTCCAATCTGACATTCTGCCGCCTTAATACTGGGGATGTGAAATGGTGTTTACGTGAGTACATACATGCTGGAAGTTATATGTATTGACCCAATCTTTTCCTCCACGATCCACGTCGAGCGGGTTGCGCCAGTGACCACCTGGGTACATGTACACACTACATAATTGACGGCGGATGACGTAGGGTCCTGTTAAGCCACAGTGCCTCGCTCCCGTCAATGGATTCAATTCTGGGGATGCACCCTTCCCGCAATGATGCATAATGCATACATACATATATATGCAATTGACGAAGCTTCCCCCACTAACTCAACCCAAATATTTAGAATATTTAGAACGACTTATTATACATGGATGTAACCATCGTCGCGTCGCGTATTCCTTCTAATTACATGTGTTAATTCGAGACTCCGGATTATAGCTTTCGAGTATAGAAACGGCAATCGACACAACAACAGAAAATACAACGTACAATGCACCATGACCACATCCACAAACTCAGATACCGAGCTCTTAACCGAGCACTTCGGATATCCCCCCGTTGTTAGTATATATTCCTTCTAACCTTGCATTCCTCTAGCAGGCCGGCCAAAGCAGCCAACTTGCTAACGACGCCGGTGTACGATCTAGAGCCTCATCGACGACATCATAAACAGTGTGAACATCCTCGCGGAGCGCGCCCTCAACAGCATCGAACAGGGTCTTCTCAACGTCTCACCGTCGGTCCTGGGCTTCAAGGCCGCACCCTCGCAATCACAAGCCCGGGATGCGCCACCGCCGGCCGAGGCGGCCAAGGCCGAGATCGAGGCCGGCACGCACCAGCTGGAGACGCTGCTGTACGCGAGCATCGACCGCAACTTCGACAAGTTCGAGATCTACGTGCTGCGCAACCTCCTGTGCGTGCGGCCGGCCGACGTGCGCGACTGGATACGGCTGTCGCACTACGAAGGGCTAGACTTCTCCGCAGCCGCCGCCGCCTCGACTGCGACGGTTGACGGACAACAGCAACGAATACAAATACAGTCAGACGCGAATAAACCCAGCTTAGATCGCATCAACCACCTCCGCCGCAAGCTGCGCGAGAGCATGCGTCTGAACGCGCTGCTGACGGCAGAGCGCGCGCGCAACGAGCGCCTGCTGGAGGAACTCGGGGCCCTCGTGGGGACGGGTCCCTCATCCCGGGTCAAGAACGAAGCGAGCGTGACGCCAGACAGATCCGGATCAACACCATCAGCACCGCAATCCCAAACAACGCAACCGCCCCCCCAGACCACCACAAAATCCCCCCTCGCCTTCCTGCACAACAAGGGCCCCCTCTCCTCCAGCGGCGCCCCCGACGCACTAAGCACAAACACAGCCTTCACGCTCTCGCAGCTGCAAGCCCTGCGCGCGCTCTCGACCTCGCTCTCCCGCATCGCGCCCGATCTCGTGCGTGCTCCCCCATCCCAACCACCACCACCTTCAGGCGCAGACGCAGACATGGACCCAGACGGCAGCAACCGCAAGAAGAGCTGGCGCCGCGAGCGCCTCGAGTACGTCGAGGGCGAGACCCGCCGCCACCTCGAGGCCGTCCAGGGCCTCGAGCTCGGCCGCCTCGGCGAGGTCCGCGACGGCGAGTGGCAGGGCCCCGGGCGCAACCTCGGGCGCGGCGAGGTCGAGCGGCTCGAGCGCGTGATCGCTGTTTTGGGGGACGGGGACGGGGACGGGGGCGGGGAGGCCGCTTCTTCCGCCGCAGCGGCGCCGGGGGATCCGATGGATGAGGATGAATGAGTCTTTATGCATATGTATATGTTGTTGATGATATGTACACGTACGTATACGTATATGTATATATGCCACAGGCTGCGAACGGATGCTACGTATTCGTTCGTTAGTTCGTTTGTTCGTGTCACAACCAAGCAAGCAAGCAAGGAATGAATGAGGACAAGAACCCAGGAAAGGGGGGCGTTTATGGCGTTTTGGTTAACTGATCGGTTGGTAGGTAGGTTGGTTGGTTGATATATCACGGTTGAATCGAAATTTCTGGGGTTTCCAATGATACACCACGGACTAATTGAACGCGTGCCAAGTCTATCATTTGATGGTGACGATGATGATGTATTTACGTATGTCACATGCAAGATATCTAACTATACATACTGTACACCATAACCATCTATATGCAACACACTATATACACTTCACGACTCCCTTCCCCTCCAAACTTACATACACGTGTTCGAACGTGGACCTAAGAAGGCGACGCATCTCCCGCAGGTGCAGCACTGGTAGCATTACCAGCATCAGCCCCAACCCCGAGGCTCCCCGGCTCGACGAGCCGATGTCTAGCCGCCAGCTGCCAGAACGGATGGTTCCAGTACGCGTCGCCGGCGCTTGGGTCCTTGAGATGGAGGTCTTCGTACCTGGCCTTGGCGTCGCGGACCAAGGCCCGGGCGTCGTCGTCGCGGCCCTGCTTGAGGAGGGCGCGGAGGAGGTCGGTGAGGGTGCCGATGCGGAGGGCGCCGCCGGCGCGGCTGAGGCGGTGGTAGATGTCGAGGGCCTGGTCGGCGCGGCCGACGAGGGCGTAGCCCCGGACGACGCGCTCGTAGAAGACGCAGTCCACGTCGTCGAAGTCGAGCAGGCGGCGCCGCTCGAGCAGCGACTCGACCGCGTCCAAGTCCGGCGGCTCCCGCGCCAGGTAGTGCTCCACCAGCATCGTGTAGATGTGCGGCGACAGCTCGAGCCCCTGGCCCCACAGGTGCGCGAGCACCGCCTTGACCGCCTCCTTGGCCCGGTCCCCCGCCCGTAGCAGGTGGTCAATTATCTTGCCGTACGTCTGCAGGTTCGTCTCGAGCCCCGCCGCCTGCATCTCCTTGAGCACCCCCGCCACCGTCTTCGCTTGGGACTCCACGTCGTCCGGTGCCACCTTGGAGAAGGCTGCGTCGAGGACGATGGTGAAGGTTGCCGGGTCTGCTTGCAGTCCTTGGTCTCGCATGAAGTTGAAGAGTGCCCGTACTTCCTTGTCGCGCGCGTCGCGAATCAGGGGGCGTAACAATGTGTTGATCGTGAAAATATCTGGCTCAATGTTATGGTTGGAGGCCCAAATCAGGAGCCTTTCAGCTTCCGAGACTTTGTTTTGGCGGATGAGACCTACGAGAGCGGCGTTGACGGGCTCTATGGTCGGCTTGACGGCTGTTGGATTCGTATCCCTCTCGTTCCACAGTTTATTCATCTCCTCCAAAGCTTTGATTCCCCCCTTGACGTCGCCAGACTCGATCAGTCCCGACACCCGAGTTGTCCATATCTTGGTGTCGAGTTTCATTCCAGAACTCGCGAGCTTCTCCCATATAGTCCTAAGGCCGTTAATGTTATGAGCCTTCTTGCAACCGTCGAGCATGACGTTCCATGTCTTCATGGTCGGTTTGAGTCCAATTCTCCGCAAAGCATTCCACGCGAGTATGGCTTGATCAGGTTGATTCAAGGCCATCCGAGTGTTAATGAAGGAATCGAACAGGTGGGGGTATTGTCGAAGTTCCGCGGCCCTTTCTTCAGGGATGACTTGATCCGATCCTATAAAACTTCGCCAAAGTCTGTCCACCTCAGCAGAATTACGCTTTCCATATGCCTGACTAAGGCGTTTTCCCAGCGATGATGCATCGATTTTCTCGGAAGCATGCAGGGATGGCGACCCAGGTTGCTGTAGGTGAACGGTCATGTTATCTTTCATCGTGTCCGCCGCCTCAACTTTATGCTTCAGTTGAGCTTTAATGTTGGGCCACTGGTACATGATATAGCCTTCTAGGCCAGGAAAGGTCCGTAAGATCTCTCTCCGAAGATCCTTGTCTCGATAACGAACAAAAGTGATTAGATATGCTACCTTGTTTATGAAACGCACAGCACTTTTTCTAACAGGTGGATTGCATCGTTGTGTGTCAAGCAGTAGTGCGAGAGTAGCAATAGCTAGAACTGCTACATGAGTGCGAAGCTGAGTTTGTGGATATTGCGGAAAAACACCATTGAAGGCAGCAGGGAAGTTTCCAGTCTTTGAGAACTTATTCAGAGAAAACTTGTCAAGTCTCGGGAACCAGAAGCCGTCGTCCATCTCATTCGCGGTTGTCGCTGCTGGCATGACTTTCGGCATGGATAGGATCTTCCACGAGTCGATGAGATCGGCAAGCATATCGTTCCGCGTGGTTTGTTGCTCTTCATAGGCTTCGATTGTCTCATAGTCCTCCGCCTTGGCACTTGTTTTTATTATAGCTTGAACTAGATCTCCCACAAGCGCGGCCCATAGTTGGGGTTTCATCTGGCCGATGTCGACATAAACTCGCAAGATATCGGCGACGGTTGGTAGCTTGCGGGAGCGTATATCCTCTTTCTTGGCAGAGATGACCTTGTCCATCAAGCTCGACACAGTATTGTGGAAAAGAACCCGAGGTACATGAATTCCGGGCTGTCGAATCATGGGATATATCTCGGTCTTCAGGTAAGCATATGTGTCGGCGACGGATGGGTTTTTGTCGACCATACGCTGCAGTTTTCCGATAGCTTGAACAAGGGCAAGATCCTTGGTGACGTCCGCCGAAGTATCCGCAGCCGGCGCATCATTGATCGCATTTTGCTCTTGGACAATCTGCTGGAACAAGGCGTCGACTCGAGCAGAAGTGTTGGCCGCTGAAACTGGCCTTGAACCATCTCGAGACAAGGTGGCCTTAGGGCCTGGCGGGCGTTCATTGGGTACGTATCTTCGAATTCTGTCTATGGTTGGATGTTTGGCACTCGATTCGGTGGTAGGGTCATCGTTCCGCGGGGCGGCAGTAGTCGAGAAGGAAGCCGGCTGGATCTGCCGTTGTGTCTGCCGTTGTGAGACGCCGGCGAAGCCTGAAATCGCAATTTTGTGGCGACATAGCAGGCAAACGGACCTTGAGCCGTTCATAACATCTGGTAGACGGGTATGCGTTTCGAGTTTCGAAAATGTACGCACCGCATGTAGTCAGGGTTGGCGTCGGACGAGTGAAAAATAATTATGTATAAAAGAACACAGCCGTCGGAGGTCGAGGGGTCATCCGTGCCGACTACACTACAGTGGGGAGCTTGGGCCAATCGGAGCTTCAATGCTCACTACCTCTACTTCGTACCTCTGCATGTATTTTGAGGTACATACATACATATATGTATTTTGAGGTACATACATACATATATGTATTTTGAGGTACATACATACATATATGTATAGCTGCCAACATACAGATGTAGCTACCCCTATTACAAGAGCTACTGTACCTATGTAAATATACTCGTACAAGTACATACGTACGATTCGGGCTTCAACTCCGCTAGACTTCATCAGTCAACACCGTCCGTCTCCCGGCTGGTCCCGCTTTTCACGTCTTCTCCTGAGTCAACCGCAGGGCCAATTTGAAGATATTTCTTCGCCAGGTGCCAGGTGCCAGGTTGCAGATTTATTTATTATTCACCTCCCATCAACGTGGATATCTGGCCGCTGCGACCTAGGTAACAATAATAACCCTGCAATGACGACGCTAACTCCCCGCCCGCCGTACACGAACGACGAGCTCAAGTCGCTGTACCCGGCGAACCTCAAGCTCGAGCTCGTGCAGATCCTCTTGCGCCACGGCGAGCGCAGCCCCGTGTCCGCCCGCTTCCAGAACACGGGCCTGCCCGCATTCTGGCCCTACTGCACCGCCGTTCGGCAGCTTAAGTCGGCCGTGCTGGACCGGTCCGCCGCCGCCACGAACCCGCACGGGCAGTTCACCACGCTGGAGTGGAAGCGGCGGCTGGAGACCTTCGGCGCCGACGACCGCCCCGTGCTGGCCGCGGGCCCCGGCGGCGAGCTCGACGGCGTCTGCGACATGGGCATGCTGACGGACCGCGGCCGCGAGACCACCTTCGACCTCGGCACGCGCCTGCGGCGCCTTTACGTGGACCAACTCAGCTTCCTACCGCCCGTGCTCGCCAGCGCCGACGCCCAGGGCCTGTACCTGCGGGCGACGCCGATCCCCCGCGCGCTCGAGTCCGTACAAGAGGCCTTCACGGGCCTGTACCCGGCGCGGGTGCGCGCCGCCGGGTTCCCGGCCCCGGCCATCCTCACGCGCGCCCCGGCCGACGAGACGCTGTTCCCCAACGACAGCAACTGCCGGCGGTTCGCGGCCCTGTCGCGCGCCTTCGCCCGCCGCGCCGCCGACCGCTGGAACCCCACAGACGACATAGCCTACCTGACTAAGCTCTGGGGCCGCTGGATGCCCGACGGCTCCGACGGCCGCGTTGCCGTCGACTCGCGCCCGCGCCTCAGCGGCATCATGGACACCGTCAACGCGACGCTCGCGCACGGGCCCGAGACGCGCCTGCCCGCCGAGTTCTACGACCCGCGCGGGCGCGAGATCGCCCAGAAGATCGCCGTCGACGAGTGGTTCGCCGGCTACAAGGAGAGCCGCGAGTACCGCATGCTCGGCATCGGCGGCCTGATGGGCGACATCGTGAGCCGCATGGTAGGCAGCGCCGAGCGCTCGACGGCCGACGGCGAGTACGGAATCGCGAGGAAGCTGGATGACGGCTCCCTGAAGGAGGGTAAGGGGGCGACGCCCATCCGGTTCGGGCTGAGCGGGTGCCACGACACGACGATCGCTTCCGTTCTAGCCAGTCTGGGTGCCTTCGAGCGTGATCAGTGGCCGCCGTTTACGAGCCACATCGCCATCGAGATGTTCCGAAAAACTGACACCCCTAATCCTACCGACACATCGACGAACTCGCCAATAGAAGCTAAGAGCAATAACGCCGACGCCAAGCCCGGCTGGTTCAGCTCGCTCTTCTCCTGGTCTTCCTCCCCCAGCGCCAATCCCAGCACCCCGCCTCCCGGCATAGGGCGCAAGCGGGTGGACGACCTGACGGCAGAGGAGAAGGCGAAGCTGGAGGGCTACTACGTGCGGCTACGGTATAACGACGAAGTGGTCACGGTCCCCGGTTGCAAGGCAGCCGGGAAGCACCTCGAAGGCGATGAAAGCTTCTGTACCCTGGTAAGCAAGGCCCCAACTTCCCCCCCCCCTATTTTACCTTCCCCGACGTGATGTCTTTTGATATACCTAATCGCACACTTTCTCTAGCAGTTCGAGGGGACGAAAGGAGTTACAAGGCAATTTTTTTTTTCAAAGCTAACAATTACACCAGGCCGCCTTCAAGGACATCGTCGACAAATTCGTGCCGCAGAACTGGAAACAGCAGTGCCGGACCAGCGTCAACGCCCCCGCGTTCCCGGAGAAGCCCGAACCGGCGGGTTACTAGAACAGACCGGGCATAGATGGACATCGTATCTCTCTTCGAAAGGGTTTGTGTTGTAAACAGGCTTCTCTTGCTGCATAGGATCTGAGAAGCCTAGGCGTTCCGGGCATCTAACGGCGGTCTCCTGACTTTAAGTACGCGCTTACATAAAATCTGCACATGTTTTGATGACTGATACGTACAACAGCATATTTAACTGATGATGAAAAGAATGGCACTAGAATTTTACTGAGATATGGGAAACTCTACATACAATATATACTTCGTACATAGAATAGAAAGACCCGTTACACTTCAATCAAGACATTATCATGGAATTCCTTGATTTATTCTAGTTGGGCGGACAGTCTACTAGTTTTGCAAATACTAGCAAAAGTTTCGAATCACGGCTTTCATGTTGCGAACTCAGATAGTTTGTGATCTTTTGTCATATTATCCCATCCCAACACTGCTAAGCCCTGACAGATATACGCGCTAATTGACAGGGTTGACGATACCAATCAACCCCTCGAGGACAGGATTGCACCTAGATGGGCGAATCTCTTGTATCCTCTCCATATTTGTCATCTCCGTATCTGTTCCTTCCATGCAATATCCTATCCTATCTCCGATCTCATTTTCAGAGATCCAATCTCCTATTCACACAGTCCGACCACTCAGGGATGGACCGCAATCTTGTTTATTTCGCCAGCGGCAGTTGTCGATCATCAACCGTTCTTCTCAGGCAGCCGAATGACCGGGGAAAGTCGTTCCAAGAGGTTTTATAATAGATCATACAGGAAACGATAACATGACCTTGAAATTTAAACAGAACTCCGAAGAAAACCAACGCAACAATTACAACATATTAGTCTTTCCCTGGTAATCGCCTCGAGTCAGGTCGTCTAATTAATTAGCCACCTCCTCTTCAACCCAACCGTTCAGTCCACCCTGGATAGCTAGGCCGAGGCCCGAGCCCATCCCACCGAAGCTTGACTGATATTGATGGCCTCTTCGCTCTCCTTCGTTGGCGCCTCCGACAGCGCTAATGGGGCTGTTGGTTCCATTCTCAAAACCGGGGGCGAAGACGGGTAGGCTCACGGCACGGTTGTGCTGCCCTCTGGGGTTTCCGGGAGCAAGAAGGCCTCCAATAGTGGTCGCACCCGAGGCAGCACTGTTCGAAGCATATCCGTTAGAAATGCTTGCCGATTGGCCATGTCCAATACCAGGAGCCGATTGAGGAACATCAAGCGAGAGCTCGTTGGGGGAGGATGATGCGGTGCCAAACAAAACCGCCTGCTGGGAGACTAGCATTTGCTGCTGTTGGTGTTGGTGCTGCTGGGCCTGCTGGGATACCTGACTTAAGTACAAGGTAAGTGGGTTATTCCCATTTGCGAACAATGCAGCGTTGTTGGCAGATTGAGGCGAAGTCGGATTAGTGGGAGAGTTGCTACCGCCGCTCGCAACTGGTGGAGGCGACGGTACTCCCTCTCCACGGGGCGACTGCGCCGACTGCTGAAGCTGCCGGGGCTGGTTCCCACATCGATCCTTGCCAAAGTTGACCTTGAACTTCTTGTACTCATCTTTGCTTCGCACCGCTTCGATAGCCTTGATAGCGTTGGCAATGTTGGTGAAGTTGACAAAAGCACAGCTCTTCTCGCGCAGCGTGTTAACCAGTTCAATTTCACCATATTCGGAGAAATCCTGTCTCAGTCTCTCTTCGGTCCAAGTCTCATCTAAATTTCCAATGTAAACATTTCTGGAAGCACCTCCGCTAACAGCCAAGGCAATCGCTGGGGGGAGAGCACCTGAGTGCTTCCCCCAGCCGATCTTAAGGCGACGGTTGTGAATCATCAAGCCCTGCAGATTGCTCAGGGCGTAGAAGGAAGCTGCCGCAGTTGGGTCAATGAAGGTAACGAAACAAATGTGCTTGTCAGGGATGTATCGAATGTGGTGAAGCAAGCCTCCTCGTACTACGTTGCAGATCTCCTCGATGGTAGTTTCTGGATGAATGTTACCCAGATAGATGGTTCGGTTTCCAAGATTATTAATCCCACCAGCCGTAGTTGCGACCGCTGCTGCGGCGACGGACTGCTGCGCAAGAGCATTGGAAATAACCTCGCGATCTTGACCAGTTAGCATGTGAGCATAGCTAGGCGCAATACCGAGGTACTGGGCGGCATTCTGCTGCTGCGTCTTTGAAACATAGGCACAACGATCCTTGCCGTAGTAAACACGACGAGGGGACTGCCACTTAGGTTCCTGCGGCAATTGCTGGACCGCCTTCATCGCATTGGCCACGGACAGGAAGTGAACAAAAGCGATATTCTTCTCTCGCACAATCTTAATCGTGTCGATAGCCCCGAACTTTCCAAGATCCTCACGCAACTCCTCGTCGGTAATATCCTCCGGCAGGTTACCCAGGTACACATTTCGAGATGCCCCAGACTGCTGAACAGCCAGCGCGACGGACGTAGGCACTTGAGAAGGCTTACCCCAGCCAATCTTGATATCTTGTCCCTTAATGCAGAGCTTTTTCAAGATAGCATCCGAGTGGAAGTGGGTGGCAGCGTTGGCATCAAGGAAAGAAATGAAAGCGCAGTTCTTATCAGGCAGCAGGCGTACAGATTCGATCTGGCCGCTTCGAACATGACCGAGGATCTCTTCGGCAGGCGTGTCCGGGGGAATATTGCCAAGGTAAACCGTTCTGCTAGTGCCCGTGACTATTCCAGGACTCATAGTAGGCGATTGAGGCTGCATCTGGCCCATGTTGTTATAGGAGCCACTCGGAGACTGCGGCTGGTAGAATTGGGGAGCGCCGTAGGTGGAAGGAGACACAATCGCCTGGTAACTCTGAGGAGACATATTCTGCTGGACTGGGCTTGACATGCCATTATGCTGGTTCTGGCCGTTGTGCTGTTGACCGTGCTGGAAAGCAGACATATTCTGAAACTGGGGACTGGCAAAGGCGGCAGGGGTTCCAGGCTGGAAAGGGCTACCAAGGAGCAGTTGGGACGGAAGAAGAGGAGTGAACTGCATATCAAACCCCGTGCCGGGCGTGGTCATGTCAGGACCATTACTAGGCGCAGGGTGATGATTCATCTGATTCATCTGCTGTGTGTTGATAGAAGGAACGTTGCCACGGCGAGGATGTCTATCAGCGAACCCAGAGACATTAGAAGTAAAAGCACCGTGGGAAAAACCAGTGTCGCTGGTAGAGGGCTTGGACGTGTGGCCAAATCGGTTTGCCGAAGAGGCAGCAGGGCCGGTGGGAATGCCACCCGGAGTTGAGAGGTCCTGCATCCCGAGCAGATGAGCGGGGACAAGGCTGTCCCGCGAGACGTGCGATAGAACAGCCGTTTTGAAAGATTAGACGTGCCTTGGTTGGGCACGAGGCGAGAAGGAAGAATTGGGATCTAGAATGCGCAAGATCCCAAACGTAGCAAGCAACGTTGGATATTATAAGAGCTGTTGGTCAAAGTGGAAACAGAGCCTCGAGTTTGTCCAAACAACGGTATGGTGAAAAGATAATGGGTATCTCTAATTGAAAGAAGAGGTACCCCTGGGGAATATGGATATAGACTATATGCAACAGGTCGGTGGCCGCTGGCGTGAAGACGTCGAGCAGTGATGGAGTCGGCCGCGGTTGAAATTGTCGAACAAAGTATGCAGCCGTACTTGGATAGGCTCACGATATTACCTAGAGCTGGCCAGGGTAGAAATCGAGAGAGGGAGAGATGCTTGCCGAACCACTTGCAAAAAGTCCTTTGATCTATGTCGTCGGTCCGGCTACGTCGAACAAAGACAGGGCAAAAATGATGCTCCAAAGAAAGCGAGCGGTTGGAGATCTGGCAGAAACGAGTGTCAAGGAAGACAGACAAACAATGAAGTTCTTGTCATAGGTCCCTAAAGGCTGGACGGGTGGCTTCGCTAGGAGAAAGGCTAGGACAGAAGTTACAGAAGCTGTCTCTAGGGCGAATAGGGAGAGAATCTTGGCAAAGACGTAAGAATATTAGAAAAGTATAGTGAACGAGTGTAGGTAAATAAAAGCTGGAGAAGATCCAAAGATGGACAGCAGGTTTCCGAAAGGAGGAAACGGTAAAGAAGGATTGGATAAGGTTAAGATACAAGGAGGAGGAGGACGAGGTGGAGGGAGAATAAGGACGAGGACGAGGACGAGGATGTTAGAGGAGGACGAGGTAGGGGGAGTTGTGAGTGAGTGGAAGAAAAAAAAAAAGATTAGACTAACTACACCGTACGTGTAAGGAGACAGAAGGGCTGGAGACTGGGGAGGGGATAGCAACTGGCAACCGAGTGCAAGGAAACGAGCAGGGGAAATGGAGGGATTTGATTGGGTAACGGGGCCTTGGTGCAGATTGCCAAAATGGTCTAAACGGGGGCGCTAGTTTTAATGAGACTGCTGCAGCTGCTAACCCTATTCTGAGTTTGAGCTTTTCTCTCCACGTAATACCCCTGACATCTCTATGACAGGGGTCACGTCGACGTTAAGACGAAAAGTATATTACCGGGTATATATGGTGGCAGGATACTTTCATCTGTATCTTATTTTTGCTTTGGCCCAGACTCTATCCCTCTCTACTTCCCGCCGCACGCGACTGCTTCTGATAATTTCAGATTTTCTGGGTACTGCATTTTCCAACGCGTCTTGTCACTAGATTACGTACCTATGTACCTACTTAAGGTACCTATTATGAAATTATTCATCGGAGCGCAATTTAATATTGTCCTGATTCTTCACATCGTAACACTTATAGCCAATCGTCAGCCTTCAACCTTCGGCCTTTTCTAAACCCTTGCATTAGGTCTACTACAAAGGAGGCTTACAATTGCAATTACTTGAAATACACCAGTAAATCAGTAAGGGGAGGGGAGAGACAGAGAAAGATTCGGCTCGAACCTTAAACCATCTACATACTTCATCTCGTCCTCAACCTCTGATGACAACCTTCAGGCCCCAAGACGTCGTCTTGTTGTCTTATCCATTGGAAGCAATTATCGTCCCATTCACCAAGTGGGCTGTTACACAGGTACCTAGAGTTACCACGTACATAGTACACGTACACTGAGGTGTCTAGGGGACCCACAGGGCCTAGAGACAACATTAATAAATCTTACCTACGCAGCATGTATGTACATGCTACTCCAGAATACCAGAGGAAGATATGTAAGTCTACAACACCCGTGCACAGAACTCCAGGTGAAGGTCACACAGGCTAGACACGACGATGAAACAATGTTGCCATACTATTTCAATTGAGTATTTATAAGGGGCCGGTCAATCAAGAGTGCTTGGTAGGGGCAAATCGATAACAATCTCTTTAGAGTTGAAGCCAGCGGGGTCTAAGTCATGCGAGATCATGCGAGGTCAAGCAGTAAGTAACAGTTCCCTTTAGGTAGGTTAACAGCTAAATCCTTACCTGAGTAATTATTGATAGCTACACCTATCGGCTAGGCCAGTTCATTAGGTATATACCTATTCCCATGCCCCTCTTGTTCACACTATCGCACACCACCCCATCGTTCGGTATGGACATCCAAGCTGGTGTGTTCGCGAAATCTTACTCGGCACACCTATCATGGACAGAGGAAATGTTCTCCGCATTCAGGGTATCTACTTATTCTTGCTCTATGTAATATATAAATGCTTTGAAATCCGAGCGTCCTCCACATATCTGCCTCCCCCGCAAAGTATCCTGCAATGTTATTTGCTTTTACAAAGCCGTTGGGTCTATTCTACTATCGAAGTCTCTTTGATATGTCGTATATCCCTGTACAAAATATCGTTGACACCAAATTGCCTCAGCACTGTCCTGGTGTTCGTCAAAGTTATGTATCCTAGCCCCCAGGTACATATACCTCCTGTGCGTAGTGCAAGTACACGTACAAGTACATTCCTGGCATGATCCATCTAGGGTCCACTCATCCTAATAATTCCCCAAGTTTTATGGCTAGGCATGTTGACAGTTGAGTTGTAATAGCGATGGAAGTGTGAGGACCATCCATTACACAATCCTACCGCTTCCAATGGAGGCTTCTGGAATACAAGTACATAATATTTCTAAGGTTGAGAATCTTCTTTTCCACCATAAGTAGAACTCAAGGACGGAATTGTTGTAGAGGTTAGCAGTACCTTTACGCACCTCTTCGGTACCCCGTTTGGACGCCCCTTTTCCCTTACTAACTCCCGATTAAAGATGATGGATGGACCCCACATAGTCCCTGTCGCGCTACGGTAAGGTACCCGAGGTGCACAATACTAGCGCCAATGCAGTACCACCTCAAAAGACTTCTTTTTTTATCGTGTCTATCCATCCATCTCATTAAGTCGGGTATCTCATCATGTCTGTACCTCCTACATACGAAGTACCTTAGGTAAGTATTCACATCCTGACCTACGATCATCTAGCGTCGTCTCATCATCAAAGACCTACAGCGGTCTGCATTGTCTACTTCGTCTCAAAGCCTGATCTTGACATATCGTACCAATTATTCCTGTTGCTACTATCGGGGAAACCAAAATATACTTGTATGTAAGTATATAAACTCTTGGCCACCTTGTAGTCTACCTGAAAGCAGATGTCCCAAACCCGACCTATACATTCTTAGCTTGCTTTTTTGTACCACACACATCATTAACTTCATCTCATCGTATTGGTACAGTTCCGGAAGCTTGGGCCTTCATATCAGCTCCGTTGCACAGCGCACAGCTTGAGTGTCACGGACTAGGATTCACCATATTGTCTTTGAACTCGGAATTAACCATTTCCAATTCAATCTTACGAGATTGAAGTCAGTGGAATGAGCCACTCACGGTGATTCACTGCGCACAATGTACTCTTCTGTGACACTTCCTCTGGCTGCTTAAGCATACTTGATATCATGGCCAGCAAGATCCAGAAGTCAGTAGAATGAGGTTGTGGCAGTTATATACCCATTTTCAGTGAAAACTCATATTCAACATGAATGGACATCTCTAGCACCTCAGCATCACGGTGTAACCATACCACACTCCATCAGCCTTACCCCATTCTCTTACTCCCCTCGCCAACGTAGAGGTAGTATAGGATATAATATTCCATTTCGCGGGCCTCTCAGTTCTCACTCCTACAAGCAGAAATTTCAAATATATATATATATTAATTGATACTACTACTAATAGGCTAGACACTTGGTGAACTCATATGGCTCTTCGTCAAACCTGGTCATAGTTCCGGAGCGGTATCTTCTCCCAAAAGTGATATTGAAGGAGTCTTCCGTCCGTCACACAGAAGGCCCGAAGATTCAGATGTCCTCATTACCACTCTCTATCCTCCCTATGCCATGGTACAAAAATATCTTCTTCCCACGACTCAGCCAAGACCTGAGGATAACCCATGAAATAACTCAATAAGACTTGATACTTTATATTTCTCGTCACAATAACGATGTTACTCGATAGGACGCCCTCTCAAGGGTCCTTGCCTTGATGTTTAAAGGTCTTTATAAATTAGCCAGCCGCGGTGTACGTGAACCAATATCTTCCTTACCCATAGCCCTCATATACCTGCTGTGACTATCCGTAGGGAAAGGATAGTCAATATCAGGTAGGGCACGAAAATCGAATATGTATCACCGCTAAAAGAATTTATTTCAGCATTCCAGACCCTTCTGATCCCGAAATGTTCGAGGCTATGCCTTCGTATATTTTCCCAGTGAGGAACGAGAAATAATAAGATCTGTAAACTAATGATCCTCACTACTCGCAGTTTCGGGCAGAATCTAATTGGTTCTGGAGGCTGTCCCAGGTTATCGTAAACTGTTACCACTTATAGATACCCTGGTCTCATCAACGATGGGCGGCGAGCTAATGAATACCGCCAGAACATCGGTGCGAAATATATGTCTCAGCAGTCTATTCTATATAAGTAGTTGCCTCGAAGGCAGCAACCACGCTTTACTGGAAGACTACCCGTAGATGGCGAGCCACTTGTGATCATGTGTTCCCCTTTGTCCCGCGAAACCAAATTAACTGTCCTAAGGCTCTGGTCACCCGTCCAACCGTAATCGTGACACTGACACCGTACTCTCCTTAGGCTACGTCGATTCACGTACGCATAATACTTCCGCCTTGTCGCAAAGAAGGTGATCTGTGTGCTCCCATGCTATAGGGTTCATGTAAATGTGGTTGGACGAACTTTAAACCAGCCATCCGCACACCTAGTTAACGGGCCTATCTAGGGTATATAAAGCAAGATAACCCTTACGGCCCGTAATAGCAGAGAGCAATTTAAAAGGCTGGGTTGGTACAGCCTAGCGATGCATTCTTACAAAGTATAAATTACTAAGTATCGTTAGGCCTCGGGGGTTCGATTCCTCCGGTGGCCAGAATTTTTTCTTCTCCCCCTTTATTTGTGCATTTCAGTATGTTTTATTACCCAGCCCAATGGTTTCAAGTCGTTTATTCCAAAACTAGAAGCTTAAAATGAGACTTAATGAAATAAATATAGTATTTTGGCGATGTCACAAACATGTTTTGTTCCCCTTCCTATTCTTACTGCGGTCCTCCGGTCTGTTATTCTGTGCTTGGGGATGATGATCTTTGATCTTTGAAGTCAGTTTTTCAGTCATCAAGAATTTCCTCTGAATATACCACGGATACATTAACAAATGCTAATGCGATTACAGAGTATTGCTTCCAGGTTTGCTTGCATTAGAGGCTGCGATCATGCAACTAGAACCGGAGTTGAACAGCGAACTTCAGTTCCTGATGATATGCAACGTTAACTCGTGGATATTATAAGAAATAGAAGTCATCCATATCATAAACTTCCCGATCAAGGCTTAATTAGCCCAGAAAAAGCAACTATCTGTCAGCGGCGTATCTTCGATCATAAACTCTTACAGTAAGTATATCGCCCCAGTCAGGAGTTCTTATTATACCAGCCTTTGGAAAATACGGAGATGATCGAATAACTATCTCCAACCACAGCACACGATCTATGAACTAAGAATTCAAGAGGCATACTCCGTAGTGCGGAACCAGTATACTACCAATCTTTCAGCCCATGCCGGGGATATCGAAATGACATTGATCTGTCGACGTTCATATAGGAATGAAGTCATGATAGTCGTTAACCTAGCGAGTGACCTGACGAACAAACCCAGAAGAAGACCACCCCCTCAACTACCGGTACCAAGTCGTCCAGCCAGGTTGAGATTCATTCTGCAAACGAGCTGCATACCTACCACCTACCCTCCGCAGCACCTCGCTCGCCACCACTCACTCGCCAGCCACCACTCACTCGCCAGCCACCACCTCACCAGTCCCACCAAGCCCCGAAGAAGAAAACCCCCCCGTAAAACAGTCAGATACTTACAGCTCATCCCGCGCCCCCTCGGACTCTCCCGCCGCCGTCTTCCCCATCTCCGCCAAGCCCCTCTTGACCATGCTGCTGAGGATCTCGAAGACGACCTGGGCGCCCGCGAGCGCCGTCTCCTCGCCGGCCCCCTGGTACGCGGGCGCGACCTCGACGACGTCGGCCCCGACCAGGTTCAGGCCCTCGACGCCCCGCAGCACCCGGATCAGCTCCCGCGTCGTCCACCCGCCCGGCTCGGGCGTGCCCGTGCCCGGCGCGAAGGCCGGGTCCAGCACGTCGATGTCGACCGAGAGGTACACCGGGTCCTCGGTTCCCACTGTGGTATCGGGGGTTAGTTAGTTAGTCTCAGACGGTTACCTGGGGGAGGTGTTGGGAGGGCTTGAACACCCAGTGTTACTCCAATAGGGACCCGGCTTTGTGGTCTTTTTTTTCTTTGTTTTTAAAAAGGGGGAGGGGGGATAAGAGGCAAGAGGGAAAATAAATGACTCCAGATGGATGCTACTCACGGGTGCTCATGATCTGCTCTATGATGCCCTTAGTGCCAACCTCGTCCATATCATCCGAGCTGATGCGGACCCAGCCCTGCTTATCGTCGTCGTCGTAGTCAATGAAGTCGGTGCCGGACAGCCTCGTACGCAACCCCGCGTGCACCGACGGCTTCCCCTTCCCCTTCCCCTTCCCCTTGCCTTCCGGCGAGGACGAGTTGGCAATCAGGCCCTCCTGGCCCGCGAGCCAGAACATGGAGCCGTGGTTGAAGTGGGCCTGCTCCGAGGCCCAGGCGGAGGGGTACTTGGCCGGGTGCCAGGTGTCGAGGTGGGCGTCGAAGTGGAGGACGCGGACGGGCCCGCCGTAGATTTCGTTGAGGGCGCGCAGTGCGGGAAGCGACAGGCTGTGGTCGCCGCCGAGGGTGACGAGGCGCGGGCGCGCGCCGCGCAGCGGCGTCGGCGATAGCGGCGAGCGCGCCCCCAGCTCCTGGAACGCCGCCGTCATCTGCTGCAGCGCTACGGCGTTGTCCACCGGCGTCACGGGTATGTCGCCGCAGTCGAGGATCCGAGCCCAGCTCTGGTACGGGTTGATGTTGGCGCGCGCGTTGAAGCCCCGGAACGACGTCTGCCGCGCCGACGCGGCCCGGATCGCGCGGGGTCCGAAGCGCGCACCTGTTTTTTTTTCCCCCCCTCTTAGCCTGGGGCCTTTGAGGGCTGCTTCTGCTGCTGCTGGGTGCATGTCTCTGATGGTGGGTGGGATGTTGGGTAGATAGGTGGGTAGGCGAACTCACCAGGGCGATAGCTCACGGCGGTGTCGAACGGAGCGCCGATGATGGCGATATCAAAGAGTTCGCTCGGAGTTGTGAGGCATTTGGTATACTGCAGATGTGCGAACGTAGAGATGCCCGAAAACGCCCACTGATGCCGACCCCCGAGTCAGTTTTCCATATACTCTTACAAGTCGTTCTAGGTAACTTGAGCATCATGCTTGTGAACACCGTCCAGCCAATTACATGGCTGAGATCTCATAGTGAAATATTATAACTGAACGAATGCCATGTCAGAGAAAGGAGAGAGGTTTTTGCTTACTTCAAACCCCCACCTCTTCTCTAAATCATCGAGTTCCTCCTGGGTCCATTCCCGGACCTGTCCATGACCACCGCAAGCTCTCACAACTGCCGAGCTACAGCTCAGGACAAGCCAAACGCTGTTCCACAGCTTCATTCTTGCTCTAAATCGCCCAGATAACGGTAACACGATAGGCACACAAACGTACAGCGCCGATCAATGGAAACTCAAACAAGATAGACTTCCGCGTCCCTAAACCTTCTCTTCTATAGGATAAGAAGAGAAAAGAAAGGCAATTCAGCAAACCGCCGAAGATAAGGACGGCTTGTACAACACAATGCTAGGTAACTTATTTAGATCCGATGGAAGGCAAGGCAAGGCAAGTATGCATTTCCATGTAAGCCGATGTTCTCCGAGGAAGGTTCGCCAAGCCGGTCTATCAGTCTGGCGCCGTTGCGTTCGCTCGTCCGCCCGCCCATCCGTTCGTTGTCTTTCCTGAAACGAATGCAGGAATGATACGAGGATAAGGAGGCAGCTAACCTAGCTACCTGCTACCTAAGCTATCTACTAGGAGATAAAGCACTCGTCTCATTGGTCGCAGCTCCAGCGCGACGACACATGCATACCTAGGTAGGTATTGCTAGCAGACGTCCGCTTCGGAGCCCCCCTCTGCGCCATCTATCGGGTTTTCGGTTCGGCAGAGCCAGTCGGTCTGCGACCTAGGCTGCTTTCCGCACCAGTCTACGGAGCACGACCGGACATTTCTAACCAAGTAAGTAAAGCACTTAACCTACCTAAGGTATAGTTAATGCTATTAAAAGGGCGCAAGGGGAACTTTATAAATGCCGAAAAACAAAGAAAAAGAAAAAAACCACATGCAGCACCCCCACGCAGCCACCTAGACCTATCTACCTACCCAACTCCCTACTAGTCCTACGTTCGTCTACATACTTACGAAGCTTCCTAATTATATAACGGTTACCTAGGTATGTATAGTATACACCTGCATATCTCTATACGTAGCCAGGTAGCCTACCTACCTTAGCTCAAAGCGCCCATATGCAAGCCCACCACCTTGGCGTTCCCTGCCGGACATCCTGATTAGCAGCAGCTAGCGAGAAGCCCATACACACTTGGCCTATGTACGTCGCAGAATGGATGGGTAGGGTATGAAATAAGTTGTTAAAGAAGGGAGGGAAAACGGCACGGCACGCTCGTATGGGACCGTTTGGCTAGAAACACTTACTTAACCCGTTATGTAATGCACATAGCGACATCGCCTTTCCTCTCGTCTTGTCTCGTCTCGTCTCGGCGGTCGGATAACCGATCGACGTTCATACGAAGCCTTGCCTATAGCTACTTATATAGGTTTCAGCGTAATAATTCTACAGGCTTTCGTTTTCCCATGCGTTCGGGAGGCACACACACATACACACACACATATTTACATATGTATTCACGTGGTACATATACCCATCTACCTCGTCATCTTCCCCAGAATCCACTCGTTCATTCTCTCTAGTCTCCCCTTAGATATCCCCCCGCCCTCTGGATCTACTACATATCTAGCCTAGTCAGCAAACTCCAGTAGCAGCACCAGCAGCAACAACCAGATATGTTGGTAGTTAACTACTTCCTAACCCAGGCATTCACATAAGTGGTAGAATACACAGACGAAATAAAATAAAGTAAAGCGAAATAAAGAATAACAAAAATACCCTATCGGCCAGCCGTCGGAATTCCCCATCTCGATAAGTAGGTAAGTAGGCATAGTAGGTTTGTATATACATAGACCGAGGTGGCCAGCCCTACCCTGCCAGCCTGCTGCTACCAGGTAAGCCTAGGTACGTATATATATGTCCGCAATAACCTACAGTAACGATCGACCAACCGACTGACTAGTTGGTTGCTAGTACATAGTAGTAGGTAATTGCCCTTATCGGGCGCCCGAGGTTATGTACGTATGGGTATACATACATACACACTTGACTAGAGTAGGGTGTGGCAGTGTTCCCTATGCGTGTTTGGAGCTAACCTACCCAAGGATGATGCATAGTCAATTTGCACGTGGCGGCAGCAGTAAGTAAAGTAGGTTAGGTAAAGTACCCAGCCATACAAACTGCGTTCTTATATACTTACACACGTCTCTTTTCCCGAGTCGTTGTTTTGGGGAAGGGGGGAAGAAGATGGGGAGATCGGCGTCTAGCTCGCTGATTGTGGCAGTATTTTTCTGGTCCCATCGCGAGTCATTTATAAGAAGTTGCGACAAAATATGTAACGTGTGGGATGGACGGGGCGGTTAGGTTAGGTATTGGGGAAGGAAAGAAAGAAATGATAAGAGGGAGGGAATTCGGACAGGAGACACAAAAAAAATCATGAGACCACACCACCGCAGAACCGGGGGCTTTGACTTTTTTTCACCAGAATCGTAAAACAGGGCAGGCAGGCATGGGGGACCGAAAAGAAAAAGAGAAAAAAAAAATATGTTCATGGTCAATGAAGAGAATCAAATCAATTCAGATGCACTCCAAATCGCCAAACGATCCTATCAAAAGCCTTTGCGCGCGCGTTCATGAATTCCCTCAAACCCTGGCTTTCAGAAAGTTGCAAGAAAAAACAAGAAAATGAGGAAACGGGAACCCAGCCAAGGGGCGACGATTCAAGACCTCTTGCGAATAGGGAACTAGGCTGAGCTACCAACCCTCGTGCTGAATCGTTTCGGCTTCCATTTACACCCGTTTCCTTTGTGGTATGGCTGTCTGTCTGTCTGTCTGCCTGCCTCTGTATCCCAACCTGAATATGTTGTTGCTGGACTCTGATATGGGCCTTCTACCCCGGACAGACTTGATCTGAGGTCCCGCACGAGTACCTTCGGTTGCTCCACTGGTATCTTCCTGGTCCTGTGTACTCCCCCCTCGTAAAGATCCCTTCTCGCATCCTGTTTGCTTGATATCACAAGCGCAAAATGTCTAGTAGATCGCCATGACGAAAATGCAAGTGTTGTGAAGAATTGCCCAAGAATAACATGTTCCAATGCCTGTTTATCACTTGCTGGAAGACGGAAATAGTGCCTAGCAGATGGAAGGACATCCTCCATGATATACTTGCTGTGGTTCAGAGTATCAAGCATTTATGGCGCTTAGTCTTGGGGGCAGGAGGCTCCAAGGCCGCCACAATTGCCTAGAATGAGTTAGTGCTGCCTACAACCAGTAGCACTTATTATACGTAGTGATAGTAGTTACGTACCTCGTCGAACACATCCTTCAGCTTGTATTGCGTCAAAGCACTGCACTCGACGTACTTGACCGCTCCGAGTTCCTTAGCCATCCGTTCGCCGTCCTCCTTACGTACCGGCTGCATCTTCTGCTTGGATAATTTCTCTCGGACACTAGGGTCATCGCGCAAATCTGTCTGGGTGCCGACAATAAGACAGGGCACTCCGGGGCAGTGGTGATGTACTTCGGGGAACCACTTCTCTCGGACGTTCTCGAACGAGGCCGGCGATGTGACACTGAAGCAGACGAGGAAGACGTCGGTTTGAGGGTACGAGAGCGGTCGTAAACGATCGTAATCCTCTTGTCCGGCAGTGTCAAACAATCCTAGCGTATAGGGCTCGTCTCCTATCCTGTTGGAAGGTCGCGCGTCAGCCTTCCTCCCCTAATTGAATCTGCGAAGCTGATGGGACAATTATCACCGACAACAGGGTTTCATGATCATGTCGATGGAATTGATGCCGACTGATCATGGTAGGTGACTCACATAACCGTGACGGCGTAATTATCGAAGACTGTCGGAACATATTCGGAGGGGAATTTGTTGGTTGTGTAGCTGATGAGAAGACAAGTCTTGCCAACGGCACCATCACCAACTACTACACACCTGTAGAACGAAGAGATTAGCAATAGAAATGCAACCTGGAGTTAGAATTCTGCAAGGATTGAATGCTGTGACGCGTTGCTGCCTCTGAAAGCGGTAGGGACCACATGTGCAGCCGACACCGAAGCCAAGCTTGTAGACGACGCTCCCATGAGGTGATGTAACCTCTAGTCGATCGCATTATACAACGGGAAGGACAATGTTGATATGATCCGAAGAATGGAAAGAGAAGACTGACTTAATCGTTGCAACCACCATGGTGTCTTATCGAGGTGCTCCTGCGAGGGAGCAACTTATGAAATGTTGATGTCGCCGATTAATAATGGGTCGTGGTGTGCTTCCTTATCGCAAGTAGGCTTAGAAATGTCGGCGGCTATCAAACAATCTGACTTGCAGCAGGCAGGTAGGAAAAAAATAAAAAAATAAAAAAATAAAAAATAAAGAGGCACACTACAGAGAGGGGGGGTACTAGAGTAGGCGTCTGGGGGTGGAAAGAGGAGGAACGGATGTCTTAGTCTCTATAAAATTCAGTGACGGCGATGGGAGATGATAAGAGAGTGACTTGACGAAGCCGTGGAATTTCACAAGTGCAATTGTTAACAGAAAAATGTGTCTTGGGTAGAAGAAAAGAAGTATCGGCGGTTGAAGGAGTTCAGAGGACGTGCCAGAACCAGAACGGGACAGGCAAGACACAGGAGTAGAAGAGTAGGTTAGGAAGTAGGACAGGGCCGGAGCTCAGCAAGATTGGCAGATAATCGCTGGGTCGGGGTTGGTTTTCGGTGGGTGCGCGCGGGCTTTGTGTGATGGATTGATTTGCTTATTAGGGGGGTGCCTTTTGCTTTGTGAAGGTTAAGGTTCTCTGGGCTGCCTGGCCTTGGTTCTGTTGCTGGTTGGTGGTGGTGGTGGTGCTGCTGCTTAGTGGTCAGTGTTCAGTGGTTAGTGATCGGTCTTAGTGGTCACTGGTGGGAGAATGCGGGAAAAGTGGGATGTTTCACAGCAGCAAGCTACAGTGTGCAATTAAAAGATTGATGCACATACCTAGGGTCTTCCAGCTGCATACATACTTGTACATACATACGATGAATTGAGTATTGGATCACATCACACCATAAACAATATTAGGTATCGGATTGAATCCTTGGGTGAGAGCTATGATGTTATTGGTTGTGCACCGCTAATGGTGTATGTATATATGTATATACATGCTTACGTACTGTATGTATATACATTACCTACAGTAGCAGTATCTGTGTAAGGCGGCATCAAGGTCTAATTCCAAACTTGAATCTCAATAAATTTCTGAAAAGCTTCTAGAATATCCCCTTGTCTCATTGCACTAAAATAAACCCTTGCACATATCTGATGCAGCAGATTGCAAGCCCCGACCAGTTCATGCGCCGTGCTCCTCTGTTTTTATTTCTTTTCCGATGCTGGTTATTAGTTCTCGCGGTAATCTGCTTCCGGTCATAATGAGACAGACTATGCAGATGCTAGTCCATATCATAGCTATTAAGGAGGCCCGAGGCTGTCAGGATTCAAGCCAATCTGCACTTTGATGGACAATGTATTATGACGATGATGATAGATAGTAATCATAATCGTACTATGTGTTTGCACATGCATATAGACCCATTACATCATGAAACGCTGGAAGATTTGTTAAGTATAAATTCCGATCTCTTCAGGGGGTGGAACTTTATCTGCTTTCCTTCGAGATAACTCGGGTGGTGAATATAATATGTGCTTCGTATATTATATATAGGTAGTAAATGTCGTGATAGTTGGATCTACTGAGGCAGCCAGTTCCTGACGACAGACGAAGACGATGCTATCGACATAAGAAACCGGCCGTCTGGTTTTCTAGTGCTCTCTCATCGGTAAGCCGAAAGATGATATTTCCCGGGATAGACAAATCGAAGCTCGACTCGAAATGGCATATGGGGCCTACATATCTGTAGCCTCACTTTTGACAGCTGCAAAAGCTGAGATACCACACACCTAGAAACTACCTAGGTAAATAGAACCGATTCTGCTAGCTGCATGGAACCTGCAGTGGTACATACACACTATGAGGTCGCATTCGTCCATCTGGTAAGCCTGCAATCTAACATACATACATACATGCTATCTCTTATACCCGGAATGAGGCTTGCTTGCAATTGCGAAGGTTTATTCATCTAGCCGTGCCTCACCGCCACTGTACATACCTAACCTAATCTTTGCCTGGTGGGTTCAGGCGGCTCAGTCTCGGGGAGGGGTAGGGGGGGGCAAGGCGAGGGAATAACAACACATGGACTAGGTTAGGTATGAGTTGTTAAGGTCTTGTCGTGTCGAGCCGCCGATCATGGGGAGAAAAAAAAACATCGAAAAAAAGGGTATACGCAGCGCCCACTGCAGATTCTCGTCCAGATCGCACAACGAAGCCATTGTGTGAGGGCAGTACTACGTGGCAGTCATGCAAGGCAACCGTCAGGCGACTCGGGATTTCGTATAAGTCCACCATCATCACAGCACATGTAGCTGACAAGCTGGTAGCACAAGAGTTGTTGATGTATGTGTGTATGTATGATATGTATGATATGTATATGTATAGGGATATGGATATGGATATGTGGGCGTGACCCCTATTGCACGGGGAGGGGTCTTGGGTTCCTCTGTGATGCCTGACAGCCTCGAATTTCGGGGTCTGGTGTCTGGGGAAGGGAGACATGATAGACGGGACTCCGTACTGGATCCAGTTTCCTAAGGACTATGACATCTGTTATCACGCCTGACATGCGTCCAAGAGCGCGCGAGTGAAGATAGCGGCGTGGAACCGACTTCCGAAATGGGGCACGCCCCGTTTCCCGACCGCCTGGTTCGAACGTTGAACATTTGAATTGGGTAATGCCAACTTGGTTCGCCGGCCCTTTCTCTGCTACGAGGTATGCAGGGCGGTATATAACAAGAATAAGATTTCAGGGGAACTGCATATGCTACTAGGTAGTAAGTAAGTTTTTAGGATCGTACATAATTACATGGCAATCACCAGTGGTTGCGATCCCGCTGGAATTCGTTGGTGTTGGAATGTTGAATGAATGTGTCTAACACAGCAGAGGGAAAAACGACGGAAATCGAAAAGGTGAGAAACAAGGTCTGGCCAAGCCACAAAAAGGCGCAGCAATGTGTGGCGTATTAGTTGCTATAAACTACGCACGTACGAAGTAGACCACTTAACTTTCTCTTAGGTTAATGCTCTCATCGGCTCTATCTGTCTATTAACAAGTACCCTGGTACATAGCTTCACGGCGAAACCCAGCCTCGGTTATTTCTGCCGAAAACAAAACAAACCCGTCTAGAACATCACCCAGTGGAGCCTCTCGCTTGGTAGCTACATACACTAGGTATGGGGGAAGCAGCAGCAGCAGCGGCAGCGGCAGCAGACCAGATCGACAGGCTCCTGGAGCGCTACCTCCATCTGCTGCACGAGTACACGAGCCTGAGGGAACAACTCAGCAGCCTGCAAACGGGCATGTACCAGAACATCGCGCGCGCAAACTTCGCCGCCGAGCGCGGCATGCGATTCGGCCGGGACCACTACGACGAGCGCATGCAGGCTTCCAGAAGGGTGGCAATCAGCACAAACGACCGGGATACCCCCCGCTTCGCCATCGCCCCGGACGAAGAAGAAGATCTGCTGGTGCTGCTGCCGCCGTCGCCCTCCTCCAACAGCCCAACCCAACAGGCGTCAGCCCCGGATATGGGTTCGGAGAAGGCGCCCGTTGGCAGTGATCTGGATGTGGGTCGGGAGAAGAGGGAGGAGAAGGAGGAGGGGGAGGGGAAGATGAACTCTGCGCAGAAGAAGCGGAAGGATCCGTTGAAATGGTTTGGGCTGCTGACACCCACGGCTCTGCGGCACGCTCAAGCCCAGAGCATCGAGGCGGTTGAGCAGGTCGTTCCACGCTTGGTTTCCGTGAATGCCGAGATGGCCCATGTCGAGATCGAGGTCCGTCGGGCTAGAAAGAAGCGTGCTAAGGCTGAGGCAGCGGTGATGAAGAAGGAGCAGGAAACAGTCGCTGGCACAGAGGTCAGGGCCTCATCTTGATTACTACTGCTCCTGTGGCCTCGTTGCTTTGATCCGTCTGCTACAAAGCATTCCAAAGAGCTATCCTTTAGCGTGGTGGTCTAGTTTGCTACTGTATATACTTATCTGTATAGTCGAGCCTAGTCCATACATCCTTGAGTGCTTGAACATCCACGGAGGCCAGCGTCAATTTTTTATGAGCACTCATTTCGCTATTATCAAGACATTATTAGTGACAAAATCTTCGGGACGTCGCACTCGAGCTTGTGGTCGATGCAAAGGTGAGATTCTGCTCAATACCCTTAAGGAACTCTGCCGGTTTTAAGGTTCAACAAGTCTGTCCTCATGAGCAGAAAACGAACTTTTGAACACTTAAAAGCTTCTGTTTTGCTTCAGTGTATATTTCTAGCTAAAATGAGATATTCCCATCTGATGTATCTCCGAACACGTTGAGAAAGGTGATATATTTCGTCCGAGGATCCAAATAAGCTTAGGTAGCCTCAACGTCGACTTTCTTGTGTAGCCCAAGCTATTCCTCGTGACGTGACACGGTTACGCAAACAGAAGTCTGTGAATTGTCCGACTCATAAATCCAGCACCTAGTTGAATCAATTTACAGTACTGATAAACATACTTTAAGCTCAGATACTTTTAAGACCTCCCAACTGCGATTACTGGCGCACATACTGAACCATCTACGGTGTTGTGAAGGGTTGTTGATGTTGTAAACATACTTATCCGAATACCTACAGAGCGAGACATTCCACCGAAATACCGTAACTATAACCCGAGGCTTTCCCCTTCCAGAGTGAGAAATATTGCCAAGTGACGCTGCGCCTTACATCAACAAAACTAGCGTTAATATACACTTGACCTTCTGAGCGAAGATTCCATACAAACCACGTCCACGTGCGATAAACATGGGTATCTAATCGCGACTACCAAAATCACAATGTATACACTGGTATCTATCGTGCTATCAACTCAAGCATACGCAGCCCAGCCTAGGAAGAGGCAGTCAGCAGATCCAGGCTTAGAAAGGGGTGAGAGATTCAAGATAAGACAGAGGAGAGCGGAACGCACCGGAATACAAAACAGCGAGGTTTTTCTCGTCCGTCGCCTGGTTGATGAGATCGTTGACCGTCGCCGTCACGCTGAGCGTCTTGCTGAGCTTCTTGCGCACGACCTCGAGGGCCCGATCGGCCTCGCTGGGCTCGTTGACCATGCCGACGGCGGCATCCGCGGAGCCGCCCCTCTTCTTCGCGTCGTTCATGTCGCCCTTGTTGGGGCCGCCGATGTCTGCCCCCCCTTCGTCCCGCCGCGTGTCCTGCAGCTTGGCCATGCGCACGGGGCTGATGGACCACGAGTACAGCGGGTCGTACCGCAGCACGTCGAGGATCGTCATGATCGAGTACGTCTCCTCCCGCAGCGCGTCCAGGGTGAACTCGCAGCACCGTCGGAACACGCCCTCCGTCTTGGTGATCCCCATGCCGTCGACTATGTCGCGCGTGAGCCGGAACGGGACGAGCTCCGGGACGGGCAGCACGCGGCCCATTTCGAAAGCCACGCCCAGATCGATGTGGACCACCTCGCCGTTCTTGGAGTCGACCAGGATGTTATGGCCGTGGCGGTCGCCGAGACCGAGAACATGACCTAGTATAGAAATAGCCGCTGTGGTCCGTGTGTATGCCGTCCTTTTGGCGAACCACTCGTCCGGGTCGACAAAGTGCTCCATGAAGAAGTAGCGCATCACAGGCTGGAATCGGTCGGCTACTTTCTTGTAAGCGGCGATGCGTGTCTCGGTTGCCTTGTTCTGGACTTGGGAAATCTCCTTCCTGCACTGGCCTGGCTTCAGGTCTTTCGGATGGTATCGTTCGTGAGCTGGCATGACATATTCGTGGAGTGGTATGGTATTCGATACGAATTCGATAAGCCCGGATACGGAAGTCAGAGGCAAGACTTTGTATGTTCTGATCCCAAGATTGCGCTGCTGGGTAGCTCGATGCAATTTCAAGACAGAGGACACTGCAGCGAACACTTGCTCCATGATCGCGTCTTGACGGAGATCATCGTTTCCACCTTTGACAAGCTGTTTGAATCGTTCGCCGTTGGAGCCTACCACCGTGATGATCTTTGGAGCACTAACACCGGAAGCTATCGACATATTCGGCTCTACCTTGGAGATAAACGGAATCTGGGAGTAGTCCCGGCTGGCAGAGAGCTCTATTTGCATCGTGGGAGGTGGTATGCGCCATTTCGCTAAGGCAGCAGCAAGACTAGAACCAGCACTGGAGTCTTTAACTGCAATTTTTTGCCCTGTCTTATAGGGCGAAGAATCCCGTTCCATGGCCAGTACATGGTACGCCTTGCTTGTCTTATCGATGGCAGCCCATATGGAAGCTACCGACTCGGTTTGGGCAAGTTTCTTGCCAACCCTTTCCGTAGCCTTCTGTCGCAGTACAGCAATGTCGTCTTTTAAGTTCGTTCGGGACTTCATCCCTGACCATATCTGATACATCCCATGGTATGGGTGATCGACACATATTCGGTACACAAGGTCGATGAGAAGCTTTTGAAAGAGGTGAGTCTGATCAAGCAGTCGCGAAGTGAGCTGATTCATTAGAGGCGCAAACTTCCGAGTAGGCACCTTATCGATGTATTTTCGAACGGCCTCATTCGTGAAATCCTCGCCAGACCTCTCAAGCCATAGAGCCGTGAACCGCAACGCGTCATTGTTGTGTTCGTCGGAGGCTATAAGAGAGAGAAGGTAGTTCTCCATGCTCAATCGTACAAACTCGGTACGGCTTTGCTCGACACGACGTAGATCTTGTTCGTCTAAGTCAAGCCACTGTTTAGCTTTAGTAAGATAACTCTGGTATTTAGTTTTCATTTGCGAATCCCTCGTGCTGGAAATGAGTCCTTTCAGTTGTGACACCTCGTCGCTTTTTCCTTTCCTCAAATGCTGTAAACGAGCTAAGTCTTCGAGCCCGTCAGGGTTTTGCAATTGTTCGTCACAAAACATGGCAAACTGATGGTAAACCTTGCCAGCCTCTTCGCCATTGGTTCTTCCTTTGAGCTCCTTCAGTGCCGGCTGTAAGTAGTTCTTCTGAATGCTTTCTGGGCTTTCGAGTCTCGCTACGGAGATCTGATACCCTGTCTTTGCAAGCAGATCAGGTCGGCTGACAGGAATTGTCTGTTTCTTGAAATTTGGATCTTCACTGATGCTTTGAAGCATGCGAATTGAAGATATCATCTCACCATGATCCCAGAGAGAATCAGCAGCTTCAATTCTTGCTACGGACTCAAATTGCAGCCCAAGATCTGCGCCTGACCGGACCAGATCTGTCAGAGACGTCGCAACGTTCAGAGACTCTTGAGTAGCTCGGTGATATCTATAGATGTTGGATGACAGCAACATAGACTTGATATGGACTAGTGTTGCTTGAGGCGGGTTCACCTTTGACATCTCACGAAGTTGAGAAGTCTGAGCTAGCATGCTCAACGTTGTTTCCCTACAAGACAAGATTTGGCCGACATCTTCATATCTAGTGTGTGTTAGTGGCATGGAAAGCTGCAGGCAAATTTATTGCTTACCTTCCGCTCTTCATCCATCTGGAGCGCGCCGTGAATGTAGTCAATAAATTGTCAAGTCCAGTTGAGTCAGCAGTTTCGACAACATCGTTGAGCTCTGTTAAGATAGCTAAAGCACTTAGATTTTGACGAATACGCGCGGGGCTCAGATCTTTCCGAACTACGTTTTTCATGACTTCGCTGAAACTGTTGTAAGTGGCCATTCTTGCTGTACCCAATTCGCTGGCTTGGTGCCAAGCCTGGTATGTTTTGTAAAGAGTAACGGAGGGATCCTGGGTTGATGTTGGTACGGGAAGGTCCCAAATTTCTAGTCGTCTAGCTGTACTGAAGGTATTCTCAACTGTCGTTGAGGAACCATCAAGACTTTGCTGAGTCTGGAGGAGAGAGTGTGATAAGCCGGATAGCCCGAGGTTGCTCAAGGTTCCTACTAGTGACTGGCTATCAGCATTGGTAGCCGGGTCTCTTCTGCGAATGTGGCTGTCGTACTGGGCACCGCGAAAGGCCAGACTTTTGCTGCCATCCTTCTCATACTCCAGTCGTGCTAGTACATTACTTAAACTTGAGGCTTGGCTAAGGCCATAGTAGGCATCTGGATCATCTATGTTCTCGAAAATATCCATAAGCACGTCCATGGAGTCCTGGGCCCAGATAGCGGAGGAACGTCGGGAAGCACGCGATCCTTCTGCAGAGCCTATTTCAACAAGTAGCAAGGCTGTTTTGAACATGCCACATTTTGTACCAGCTGAAGCGACTAACGCGAGATCAATGTCGAGCCACTGCACCCGATCGGCTATAGAATTCTCCTTTGGCAACTGCTGCGTCCTTAGATATAAGATAGCGTTGACTAGAAGGCTGATATTTTCTTTCGCCGTGGATGTATCCCGCTTCAGCCATGTTTTCAGTGCACCAGAGAGACTGCGCCTAGCAAGTTGTTGCTTCTCTCGCTCAAACAGTAGGACGAGATGGACAATGTAGGGGAATGCCTGTTGAGCGAATCCTTTGACATTGGTAAGTATCGGGGGCAAAGCATTGAGTATGATGTTTTCAGGGTATGACTGTGCTAGATACAAAGTAATCGACTGAGCCCATTTTGTGGCATCGAACGCTTCATTGGACAAAGCATGGTCTTCGTGAACAGGAGCCACAGGTAGGTTATCCGACGGTGGGGTTCGATATGGCATCCAATCTGATGCGGCAAGCAGCTGGTCAGACAGTACCTTCTGGCAAGCAACGAGCAAATCATTGTCGCCATGGGCTGCAGCATCCGAGACAATTGTTCTCAGAGCAGATTCAGCAAGGCTGGCCTTGAAACAATCGCCATCGGACGTCAGGGACTGTAACAGATGCAATAGGCCATGTTCCGATCTAAAGTCCCCCATTGACTGGTTGCGATAATAGGATAACTGGGATTCTCGAAGCATGTCCTGATCGATATGGCCGGATGCAGCAAAGCCTCTGCCAATAACTCGCCCAGCCCACGCAAGGTATTCATTGCTCAGCGTTTGTGCCTGACAGCTCCTCCAAACGACAGTTGCCAAGTCTCTTGCTTCATCATCGGAGTAAACCACGTCAACGCCGAGTGAAGTCGGGATTGTGAAGTGGTCACAAAGCATCTCTAGCGCCACCTTACGTGATGTTTCGTTCAGCAGCTGTGATCCGTCTGCTTCGTCCTTGAGTATTTCTAGTAGCAGTCTACTCTCATGTGTGCCTCGCTCCGCATTGCCAGACGATCGAACGTGAGCCGCAGATCGTGTAATAGTTTTGAAGGTACTACGCTGTTGGCCGTCCCGAAGAAAAGGCGACTCATATTCCTCAAGGTATTTCGTAAACCACGAATGAAATTTATGTGCTTTGTTCATCGTAGCTTTGAATTGACTTTCTTGCGTCGTGCTGGACTGACTAGTCTCCAGGAAGACCTTGAGAGAAGCGAGAGTAGACAAGGCGTACCCAGCCAGGAACGAAGGTGACTGCGACAATGATTCTGATCCTTTCGCCAGAAGGTATTGGCTCATTCCAAGAGCATCGTCTGCGCATTCGGTATCCACAATGAGGGGGCGTATAGAGTGCAGGAGCATCTCCAAGGGGTATGATTCCCAAGCATGGCGGCCCGCTAGGGAGACGAGGACTCGAACTTTTCGAAGAATTGAGCATGTATGTAAAGGTCCTAATGCTTGGTGTATCCCATTGAAGAGGTGTCTTGCAACAGAAACCACAAGAGCAGGTGTCCATAGGTTGCGTACCTCATACTCAGTCCGGCTGCATAAAAGCGCTATCTCCCTTGTTAGATACTTGGCACGGAACATGGGCTGTTGGTTCGGGGACAGAACAATCTCAGAGTGACCGCATTGCTTGATTTCGGCCATCGCGTCAGCAGCATATACGAAGCTGTCATCTTTAGCCCATGATTTCTCGACTGGGTCTTCTTGATCGATGAGACTGAAAAATACACCGATGATGTCGGCGAAGTTGATATATACGCCCTCAAGGAATGCCTCTCGACCAATAATTTTCCGTATCCGACTTTCACCGCTTCGTTGTTGCTCTGCCTTGGGCATGCTAATGTCGTGAGCCATACTATACGCGATGATCTTCGAGAAGTTATGCTGGATGAGTTCTGCTGGACTGACGCCGAGGGTTCTCGCTAAATCCGAGATTGCAGTATCCTGGCTCCGCATCACCATAAGAGCTACTACTTCGGATTGTGCGCGATGGAGTAATTCTTGCAAAGTCGAAAACCCGAAAATCTCGAACGGAATGCCTTCAACGGTGCCAAATTCGAGCCAGGTGTATAGCAGCTGAGGTGCAAATAGGTCAAAGAGTATCCGCCTGTCCTCAAGTTCCAAGGACACCGATATAGTCTCAAGACAGCGCGCAGCATGACTCTTCGCGGTGGGGATATGTCCTGGGATTTCGAATATATGGTAGATCCCGCGTCGCAACAGAGTAGGCCATTTGCGTGCTAGCTCAGCAAGCACAAAAAGCCGCAAGGCTATGCCCTCGAGGAAATTTTCTTTGCTCGGAAGAATTTCCAAAACATCAACCAAAACCTCGTCATGAGTCTTCAGGACATATCGACCAAACATGCTCGGCAGGCGAGCTCCAATGTAGAACTTGACAGGTATTATGCCGTTCTCCAGTATGCCAAGAAGCGACGTGCTTGGAGGGGGCATTCTGATGGTCTCCGGATACCTCTCGTTGACCTGTGTCAAATGAAGAAGCAAGCGTGCCAATGACATTTGGATCTTTGGTGGAAGAATATTTTTCGAGAGCCCAGATTTGAGATAATAGTGATATAGGTCACCTACGAGGGAGGACAGCTCGTTCTCGCCGTCAGACCACATCGGCATGAGACCTTCCATGAGATCCAGACAGACATTTAGAGCGACTTCACAGCTTGAAAATTCTGTGCTGCCAATCAATACACCCATTCGACTGACCACTCTTTGGGCATCATCAGGGTTGATAATGAGATCGGAATCAAACAATTCTCGGGTTAAACAACGACAGAGAATAAGTTCTTCGTCGGATAACTCTAGAAATTGGTCTAGAAACGAAGTAGGGATGAGGCCGACTTGGCCGGCATCTGAGTACAGAGCATGAAGGAAACGGAGTCTCTGGGCGGTATCTATATAAAAAGCCTCCGCTTGTAGACTAATAGATGACTCGACTCGAGAAACGTCCAAGGACTTTGAAGATGTATTCGGCCAATTTTCTTTAGATTCAAAGTCATCATCTAGATCCATAAGGTCATCGGGTTGATTAGATGTTTGCCTGCTAGCTCTTTCGCGGAAAGCTTCGGATAATTCGAAGAAGAATTGGTGGAGGTACTTCGATTCCTTGGTTAATTGGCTTAGTTCCGTGCTTGATAGAGCTGGCATATAGGGCCGAATGGACTTAAGAACACATTCGTACAGTACTTGGCTCTCGTATGAAGTTGAGACGACGGATAGAACACTCTTGAATATTTCAAACAATGAATGCTCGATCTCTTGAGATTGCCGGGAATTCACCTCCATCATTTCAGGGAGTATGAGAGCGCCGACGATTAAGTACGAAGTAACGCTATGAAGCTTTTCCGGCGTGATTTGAGTTGAGCCGTCTCCCTGTCTAGTCCAGGAGTCGCACAGACTTCTAATCTCCTCAAGTTTTGGGCAGAAATGCTCAGTCACGAGTTTCTTTGTGCCATGGGCGTTCGAGGTATCGGTGAGTAGTGTGGCCGAAGCAGCGTGCGGTTGTTGCTCTTTTAACCTGATGGAAGACTCACGAGCACCTGGATCAAGCAAGAGAAGGTATCTTACTAGGCTGTCGCGTTCGTGGAGCAGACCAAGAGTTTCGCCGATCGGCCCTGAGATGGTTTGAGACGGTGTAGCCAACATCAATTTTTGGGCACCCCAGGCGGCTCTTATTAGATTGAGAATATCCAATGGTGTTACATGAAAACAGTAAGATGATATGAAGGCCGCATCAGCTACAGTCATGGAACAATTAGCTTTGTAACGACTTTCACACTAGCGAGATCCACTCACCAGGATCCCATCTGAAGAACACCCAGCGAACTACATGGTTGCAAGTGGTATAACTCGCACTCGGGAGTTGAAAGTTTCGAAGATGAAGAAGCGTTGTCATTAGGACGAGAGAAGAGTCCACCACGACTGCGGGCCCATTCACGTCAGCCGTCGTGACCATACTATTGATGTCGTCGGCGACATCACGGTAGCCCACCAGCTCATTTCGTATAATAGAATGGAGCAGAAGGCTTGATGCGCGGCAGGTTCCCGTCATGCTGACAGAGCGTACCGCGATTTGCCACAATTGCTTCCAAAGTGGCGACAGAGAATTATCAGTAGCAGCGGCCAGGGGAGTGAGACTATTCAGGGGTAAGCGTTAGGTATCTATAACATGTATGTCAAACCGACCTTGCGCAAGCAATCATAGCCCATGTTGAGCTTTTGCTGTTTTTGCTGGTTACTAGGCTGATCAGGACGGATAGGAGTTCTGACACCTCGTCAAGATGAATCACTAGTTCAGACACAAAGAAAGGTATAACCTGCAGAGCCGTGTACTGTATGGAACGATCAACCGACCGCAGTTTCTGACGAAGGCGGCTGAAATCCGTATTTGTTCGCAACTTCTTACGCGGCTGTTCATCGTTCGTAGAGACCTTGTGGGACATCCGAGAACCTTTCCACATCAGACATTCGAGAAGAGCGAGCACATGGAGCGTCGCCCAAAGTCTCTCCCCATCGACGTTGAAAGGACGTAAAGCAAATGAGTGCACATGGAAGCTACTGTTAACCTGTGGCGAGGTAGAAAATGACAAGTCGTCTTGTTGAAGTTGAGCGCGCTCGTCTCGTCTAGAGTATTCACTCCAGAGTAACTCGCAAAGTATTTCAATGTTTTCGAGAAGGGAAGGCGTGTTACCCTGCTTGATCAGAAACTCAAGTTGCAGATAGATATTGAATAGGAGCTTCAGCATCTCTATCCGGACACCGTTAATAAGCGCGTCGTGTGTAGACGCAGTTCGCGTTTGCCACCATTGGCTGATTAGTGTCAATGAGTCTAAAGCCAACGAGTTCGAGAGGTCAGAGTCATCTGTCTGGGTCGTTACAAGGAGCTTATTAATCAAGGCGAAGGCTAGTTGATGCAACTGGCTTATTCCAAGGGAGCGGAGCTGCAGGACTTGAACAACAACAGATGACATCTCTTTTGACCGTTCTAAAAGGGGCGCATTCGGAGCAGACGCAAGATGTAGGAGGCATTGGAGGAGATCTGGTAGGTTGCTACGCTGAACTCGGCCGGTGTGATGTTGAGACTGTACCGTTGATCTAGGGGTTGAGAGAGAAAGGGACGGCGTTTGTCCCGTGCCTGGCGCGGGAGAAGCACGCGAGGGGCCCGAGTCTCTATCATTGCCCGCCAAGTACAGAAGTATAATATCGATTGAAAACTCAACGCAAGTGAACCAACCCTTGCTATCATGCATAGCAAGGAGTTCGACGTTAGCGGCGTGGCTGAGGAGAGAAGCTAGCGCTTTGATGTAGTCTTGTATAAGCGGCGGTACCAAATCGTCTTCAGAGTGTGGCAGAGTCTGAGTGATGTGGTCAATGACGGCCATGACGGTTTTCCGCTTTATCGTGGAGGCACCTAGTTCCACGCCCAGGCGGAGTGCCTCTGCACATTTGACCAGTCGACTGGCAGCAGTGGTCTTGTTGCTGTAGTAAGCATGTTTCTCAGCCAACGCACAGCGGAAAAGCGCCTCAAAGGTTATATGATAGCTTTTGTCGTCCAGACTTGACCTAGGGTTTGCTTAGTCTAGCTTATATGAGGATATCGTGATACCTAACTACTCACGAATTTGAAGCCTTCCCCTGTTCCTTAAATATATGGATCAAATCTATGTCACACGAATATAATAATTACTAACTGAACAGAATGATGTTTAGGTTCGAATAGACTTACCATCCAAACCTGTTGAACGAACCGTACTGTTGCCACTTTCAATGGCGACTGTCTCGCATTAGTACACACTCAGTGATGCTGTTGGTGTGCCTACCTCGGGCGCCATCCAACGTGATTTTCTGGGTTCTTAATCGCGGCGCCATGTTGTCGCGAGTGCCTCATGTGCTTGTAAGTCATAGCAATGAGATGAAGGAATTAGTTGTTGGCGGATACTCCAACGGAAAAGCACCATTGACTCAGATCTAGGCTCAAATCTACTATGATGCATGTGGTCTATCATCCTTGAGTTTCCACGAAATAGGGCGGCCTCATGATAGACGGGGGAAAGAAAGAAAGAGAGTGCATAGGATCGTCAATCTATACGAGCTAAGAACTGACAGTGAGAGTCAATCTAATATGTAAGACGTAGAATTGTTTGGGAAAGGATGTCAACTTTATAGCCAGCGCTACTGTTGCCTTGGCAGGGATTATTGAGACCTTAGCTTATCCATGCTAGAAAAGCTTGGTTGCATTTGTTTCTTGTAAGGCAACCTTTGATTGCCCACTCTCTCTCTCTCTCTCTCTCTCTCTCTCTCTCTTCTCTTTTTTGGGTAGAATGTTTTAGTACTGTAGGTCGCGGAGCTGAGACGAGGCTGGTCTTTAAATTGATTAAGGCGAACCTGTGCTTTCTAACTAAATTAGTGGATGTTACCTAAATTTGTCCGGCAGAACCTTTACCGCTCTTGACCGCCTTATAGATTTGTTGACTTTCCAGCCAGTCAGCAAAGTACTAACGGTTAGAGTATTTTCGTATGTACATACGTATTTTACTGGACCAATCACTGAAGCTCCCACTATTGAGCTCCCTACTTCAGGTAATTTTTTGACACCGGATGCCACTGCGCCCTTCCTACATCACGGAAACGTACTTTGCAGCAGCACATGCGCAACCTAATCGTTCCAGTTCTTGCCTTGCGCATTGCTTTCGATTCCGCCCTCTCCAGTGAGCTGCACGCGACGATGCGATAGGACTTCACTACCAATAATGGCGGACGATGGCATTGTGGATGCTTTGCGGGCTCTCCATAGAGACCTGACTAGGATAGCCGAGGCGCTGAAGGATGATCGCGAAAACCTTGGCCCGTCGTTACTAGCCGAGCTTCCACGATCCCCCTTGTTGGAGGAAGTGAAGGACAAGTTCAAGGGCTTGCTAGAGAAACCTGGAAGGAAAAAGGACAGTCGAGATGCCGTCTTGTCGGGTTGGTTTTGCTCTTCCTTGTTTTGGGTGTCTTAATTCGCTGATCAGCTCCCTACAGGTAAAATCGGCTTTAACGATGAAGAGTGGACTTTGAACAGAGACTTTCAAGAGATTGTTTTGCAAGTCGCCGACGAGATCGATTTAGACGAGCTTGAGGCAGCTAAGCTAACCCTGCTTGCCGAAGACGATGAGACTGCGTTGGGACGTTCAAGAAAGGAATGCGCCATCATCCGATTCCACCAGTATAGGAAGTACTTGCTTAGTTGCATGATGTTGCTTCTTGAGCTATCGAAAGAGGAGGACGAGCTGCTTGGTGATGACCTTGGTGATGACCTCGGTGACCTTGGCCAATACGTCAACGACAATATTCTTCGAGGGAGAACTCCCGGAGTTACCACCCCTGGGCCCCAGCCGAGGTTCGTGCCGGCATGTGTGGCCGCCATGCGCGACATCAGAGTGTGGCTCCATAAGCTATCCGAGCAAGTCACAAGTGCTACAGTGCTGGGGCGCGCTGATGAATTACAGTTTCAAGAAACTGTCGAGTTTACCCACATAAGTTTGATCCAACAGCATGAACTCCTTTCTGTTATTCTCTGCTTCGCAATTGAAAAGCATGTGGCGCTTGAACAAGACTTCGTCGACTTCATACGAATTTTTCGACAAGCTACCAGATATGACACCTCCATAGGTATGTTTTTCTGAAATTCTGCGTCATCACAACCATATACATATTCGCGACTAACCTTGGTAGTGCATCTCGTTCCCGTGCTCGGCACCTATATCACAGTTTTCGGCTCAACGGAAGGCAGTGGGAGTGTAGAGCAGGCGAGGAAACTGAACGGAGCTGTTTGTCAACAATCAGATGATGACCCACGACTCCTGCCATTCCTTGGTGCCGCAGTCAGAGCCTGGTGGATTGCTGAATACAGCGGTTGGTACATGGAAGATGCGGCTGGTTCGAGCCTCCCTGATATTGATATTGACGAAGGCAAGGACCCCTGTCATCCCCTGTTTATCGAGTCTACTAACGAAGAGTAAAGAGGACAAGCAAAGGTCTAGGCAATTTACGGAAGCCCTAAAAGATGGTGCTTTCGACTTTATGCTCGCCGTTGTAGCTGATGTCAGAACATCGGAATGGGATCACCCTACTCGAAAGTACTTAAGGCAATGGCTTCGGAAAAGAACGCCGGCTCTACCTCCAGACACAATTCCATTTTCTACGTCCTTGCAGGATCGTCTAGCGGTAAAGCTAGACGAGTTCGTGGACGCCTTCATCTCTAATATGCCTGACGTCCTTCGAAAACTCAAAATCGAGGAGGACGAGCAGCGTCAGGCCAGCCAGGCCCAAGAGCAAGATTTCGACCTAGAAAGGTTCCTTCTCATCATCGCATACTCTTTCGAAGGTCGACCCGAGGCTGCAGATGCATTCTGGGATGACCCCGAAAATAACTTGGCAGGTTTTCTACAATGGGCGTCCCGCAGAGCAACTACGCCGGTGCAAGCCGCATTTTGCGAGATGCTACAGTCGTTATCCGAAGATGCTGATTCTGCCACATCTGCACATGAGTTTCTTTTGGACGAAGGGCATCATATTCGAAAACCGCTTTCTATAACATGGGCTCAGATTTTCCAGGAGCTGGAATATTTCGCACAGAGGACCAGGGAAAAGCCGACTACAACCCAGCTTAGCACCCACAGAGCTGGGAAGTTCAATAGTCAGCAGGCTGAAACTGAACCTGAGTTTACGCCCATGCTGGAATCTTATCTGCGACTGATGGCAAAACTCGCGGCGGAATGCGAACCTGCACGTGCTTACCTGCTTCACCAACCAAAGGATAGAATGGTTGTCGTGCTATTCCAAATCGTTAGCAGTATGGTAGCGCCTCGCATTAGGGCATGCGCATTCAAAGCACTAGGCGCCCTGGTCAGTCGAAAGACTCTCTTGCAAAACTATGGCATGTGGGAATACTTAGAATCGTGCCTTACGGGATTCTTCATGTCACCTATCTCAAACAGGGCCTTGGCTTCCTCACCGAGCCCCCCGCGTTCATCCTTTATTATGGAGGCCCTCTTTCAAGAAATGAGCCCGAACATCGACGACACCAGTGCTCTCATTCAGTTCCTGGTTGTTTTGACGACCCTCCCTGAAGGATATGGCCCCTTGAATGATGTATTACCGTTCCCCGAAAATCTGGGTGCATCCACTCGCACGCGCTCCGGTATCGAGCCGTATATCGACTTCACTCTAGGACACATGTTCTCTACAAGGTCCCAGGAAACTGCGGATGTATTGCAACAGAGAATACTGCGCCTGTGTTGCCTAGATCTTGCACTTACTTGCATTTCTTCTTTCAACGAGAATTTGATCGTCATCAGTAATGAAACCAATATAGCTGTCGATTCAGCTATTCAAACCACGAGCTTAGAAAGCTATTTGACTCTCCATCCATTTGCTAGAGTCATGGAATGGATGTTTGATAGCAAGTTCATGAAAGGTATTCTCGATACCATACACCAAAATCCGGCGGATGTTGGCAAGACAGCACCGGACTCGCCTCTCATTCTTGGCGTTCTGCGTGCCATTGAGCTTCTCTCGAAGGCATTAGATCTTCAGGCTACATATGTCAACCTTGTCCGTCCAATTGTGAAGCCCCAGGGTCTCACACAAAGTCGATCACCATACATTCCCACCTCGAACGGAGCATACGCTTCGATTGAAGATGGTCTCATTACTAGCATGACGTTGATTTCCGACCTTGGTGGCTACTGCGGCATAGGTCACCCAGACTTAACCTTGGCGAGCTTAAAACTTCTAGAGAAGATCTCGGCGTCGCCTAGGATTATTTCAGCCTGGCACTCCGGTCCTACAAGACAGCCCCAACGTAACAAGGCTATTGTGGCTCTAGAAGAGTACGGTGATTCGACGACCATAGCCGGGACTTTCATCTCCGAATTCAGAACTCCTCTAGACTTCCACAGAGAGGCCGCTTCTCCAGAATACTTGACCAAGGTTTATATTCTTGATTTTCTTTACACATGTCTAGAGGCCAACCCCAACCGTCCTACGATTGCCCACCTTCTGCTTGGTTTCCGTTGCGAAGCCGCTACCCTTGAGATCGAGCCTGGTAGCGCATTCGATGGAAGGTCGGCGCTGTATCATACACTATTGCCTGTAATTCTAGAGGTACCCGCCAGGAACGAGGAAGGTGTAATGCTCCAATGGCTTATTACCCTAAAGTACAAAGTCATGCGGATTCTCAAAATCCTTTGGAGCTCTTCATTGTCGGCAGGCATCGTTCTCGATGATCTCCGAGAAAATGATTTCCTCTTCCATATCCTAATGCAAGGTCTCGTTACTCAACAAAGCTTCATATGGGATGGACAGGAAGCCAATGGACCGGATTTCCTCACAACAAATGCCGCTCAGGGTTATGTCGAACATCTTGCGATCAGAGCCATGGCTCTCGAGTATATTACTCGAGAACTTTGCAGCGTCTCCCAGGGCCAAATCCCCGGGCTCAAGCGACGGATCTTTGATGCGCTGGGAGGTCAGATCAGGGTCGAGGGCTTGGAGGCGATACCAGTTCCGTCGGTATTCGAATTCCACGATTCCTTGTCCCAAGAGACCTTGTTCGCTGCTCCCGCGCCCGAGTTCAAAGATTACGGAGGCCTCGGCTTCGAGCTATGCTTAGAAAAGGACGATGACTCGAATCGAGTCTTTAATCTAGACAAGGTTCGAGAAGTCGTTCTTTTGAGACGCAACGAGGCCCGGTTATCAGGTCAAATTGTTTTGCAGCAGGATGCCACACCTACGGAGACGGAAGATGAGACCTTGTTATTGTATCTGGTCTACCTCAACCGATTTGTGCAAGTCAAATCGTACAGTCACAAAGTTCTGAAGGCATGGACAAAACTCTTGACGGTGATGACCGACTGCAACGATTTCCAAGGTACGAATAAAGTCTCGTTCATCTTGCAAACACTACAGGCGACGCTCCCAAACCTCGAAATGTATGGCACAGACAACCCTGATGCTGCTTACGAGTTGGCGAAGCTCGCCAGAGTGTTGTTATTCGAACTAGACTTTGCGACAATGACTTCGACGGATAAGCAGAATCGAGCGGTCGAGAATTTAATTAGTGATAAGCTTTTCCAACTTCTGCAGATTTGTCTGAACGCGATTGCGAAGTGGGCAGGCAACCAAGAACTCCGGACAGTCTATTACAGCATTTGCTATCGCCACTTAACTGGACTCGTGGATCACGGGTCAGGAGTCTTGTTCGGCCTAAGAAAGACAGCTAAGACGATACAAGCTTTTGGTGAAAAATTGCTCAACGTTATCTGTGATGATGCATTTGGCGGAGACCCGGAGTGTCAATCTGCCGCCTTAGTTCTCTTGAGTACGTTGGTCCAGCTTGGCAAACAGGAGAACGATAACTATGTGGTGGACACGCTTAACAAGTTGAACTTCATCGGCATACTAGTCGATTCTCTACGTGGTATTCTGGAAGAATGGGAGAGCGTCAACCAGCCAGGTAAGTCCCGCGTATTGCCCATCATCACTTCAGACTATAACCGTGTTTTACAGGAGGTACAAGTCAGAAACACTGTCTAGACGCGAAGCTAGCCCTTTTACTACAGTTGTGCCAGACGCGTAATGGCGCGAAGAATGTTCTCCACGCGAACCTATTCCGTGCCATTGAGCAGTCTGGATTGTTCAAGGTAGACCCCGAATTGCAGGTTGATTCGTCGGATACTAGGGCACTGGAAAGACACTACACTCTCCTCGCCAAAGTGGCCCAAATCATCGGTGCCGCAATAGTTAGTCGAGGTTCTCATAACGTGCTGCAAGGTAGACGTTTCTTGACCGAACACAGAATGCTTGTAATGCACGTCCTCAAACGGTCAGCAGGCATTGGGGCGGGAGCTGGGAAGTTGGAGGGGTTGCTTTCGGATCGCATTCATGACTTGGCTGAGGCGTTTATGGTCCTCATCACTGCGACCGGATTTTTAGAGGTGAGATGAATTTACGTGGCAACTTTCCCGGCCAGATCACACAGCCTCGGGTTGTTTTCTGCTCTGTGTTTCTCAGGCTGACATTTTGATATTAATCAGTTTGAGAGCTCAGGCCATACTCAAGACACAAGATCGGCGCCGATCTTGTTCCACTAAAGATACCACAAATCTTACGAGACAAGTTGATATCATGGACTATCGAGCGTTGTCCCGAGGCCAAGACCGATGCATGTCTCTTTAGCGGCCATAAAGGCTTACTCAAACCTCAGGCCACCAGTAGCGTGATATAATAGTGCTTCTTGTAGGTGAGCGACCACGGCACCCTTTATGATTTGACAGTCTCGTTCTCATGGCGTTGGGGGGTTGCGTTGAGGATGCAGACGCTACCTGGCTAGCTGGACACATGACAATACCTAGTATAAGAAGGATACAAACAACGAATGTTCGATTTGTGGGCTGGGATTTGCCTAGAAGGACTCTTGGATTCTTTGCCCTGTTTTGCCACACAGCTGCGATATACGGACCAGTTGTGATTGGTTGGGCATAGCCGTGATGTGTTGAAGGAATTACTCAACCCAGCCATGAGATGCGAAGAATTTCGTGAGTGCTGGGTCCCGTTGGTTTTCTTGGCAGACTAGGGTCCTACATATCTAACCCCAGACCCTTACCTAACTAAGAAGCCCGAAGATTCCCTCCTTGCATCTAAATCTAGGCATTCGGCCTCATGAGATCACCGTTATCAGTTATTTAAGCCTCGTAAACTCTCTTGATACGGGAGCTAGTGCCCTAGAAGTTCACGAAGAAAGATTCGCGATAGTCTAAACTCACTAGCAAGACCTACGTTACCTCCGATTTCTTGAGTTGGTCACTGGATACACACGTTACTTATAGACTTATTGGGCGGGCTGACGAAGGCCCAGCTGAGTCTCGCGACTGGCCCACAACCTACTAGAGGGGCGAGATGTTTGCCAAGGTTTAACTACGGCCAGCTTCGGTGAATGATAAGCACCTATTCTAGATTTTGAAATGCTAAGAACGACCGCCTGTTGGCGATGATAAATTAATAAGCTTGGCTTAACATAATACTTAACTAAGGTGTTCCCCGTCCCTCCGAGGTCGATACCTCTTGAATCTACATTACAGACTGAGGGGCAAACCTCGCTTTGCTTTTGTGTCGTCTTTCATCGGTTGATTGCTTTTAAGGTTCATTTGCCTTCGATCAAACCTTTGCCTAGTATCGACGAGTACTTATACTCTTCGAAGCTGATAAGTATACTTGGACACTGAATACCATGGACCATGGCGTGGTCCACAGGGCGCCGTCGTCGCATTCGGGGGATAAAGAGAAGATGGCTTATACCGACGTAGACCTCGAGAACTCACATATTCGCGGCATCGAGACCTCGGCCGAGACGGCGCTGCATCGTGGACTGAAAGCGCGCCACATTACTATGATTGCCATTGGCGGCGCTATCGGAACTGGTCTCATCATCGGTACTGGCAAGGCTCTCGCGCAAGCTGGTCCCGGCTCCATCTTCATCTCGTACTCGGTCGTCGGCATCATCGTGTTCCTGGTCATGGCGGCGCTAGGCGAGATGGCCGCCTGGCTTCCAATGTCTGCTGGTTTCACCGGTTACGCCTCTCGATTCTGTGACCCCTCACTTGGTTTCGCTCTTGGCTGGACGTGAGTTGACACTCCCCTTCTTGGCAACTCGCTTTTAAGTTCGCCCGGCGTCTTTGGGCCTTTTCTTCGGGATATTACTAGTGTGCCAAGGCTAACCGTGAAATGCTTAACTCTTATTTAGTTACTGGCTTAAGTACATCATCGTCACACCCAACCAGCTTACGGCTGCCGCATTGGTCATCCAGTTTTGGGTGCCTCGAGAACGTGTCAACCCGGGTGTCTGGATTACTATATTCCTAGTTGCCATTATCAGCATCAACTATTTCGGTATTCGATTCTTCGGCGAGTTCGAGTTTTGGCTATCGAGTTTCAAGGTCCTCGTGATTGTCGGTGTCATTATCTTGACGCTGGTCATCGCGGCTGGTGGTGCGGACGGACAGCCGAAGGGTTTCCAGTATTGGAATGATCCTGGGTGAGTAGTCTCGTAGCCTCTATGGCAAGGCGAACTATCGGGGACTCTATCCTGACTGTATGGAAACAGTGCGTTTCGAGAGTATCTTGTCGACGGAGCCACCGGTAGATTTCTTGGTTTCTGGTCTACCATGGTCACGGCTACTTTCGCTTACTTGGGAACCGAACTGGTCGGAGTCACTGTTGGAGAGGCCCAGAACCCTCGCAAGACGATTCCCCGTGCTATCAAGCTCACGTTTTACCGAATTGTGTTCTTCTACTGCATCAGCATTTTCCTGATCGGCATGTGCGTGCCATACAACTCGACGGATCTCGCATTTGCGAACAACTCATCCGGTAACGCCAACGCCTCGCCATTCGTTGTCGCTATCAGGCTTGCCGGAATCCCCGTTCTTCCGCATATTCTCAATGCCTGTATTTTGTTATTCGTTTTCTCGGCCTCCAACTCGGATCTATACATCGCTAGCCGAACCCTCTACGGTCTATCATCCGATGGCTCGGCCCCGTCTATCTTCCGAAAAACCAACAATAGTGGAGTTCCTCTATACTCGCTCTTCACCTCCGCGGCATTCGCACTCCTCGCCTACTTGAACGTCGCGGACGACTCGAGGAACGTGTTTACCCACTTCGTCAACCTCACCACCATCTTCGGTATCCTGACCTGGATATCCATCCTCGTCACGCACATATGGTTCGTGCGCGCCCGGCGCGCCCAGGGCCTGGGCAACGAAATCATGCCGTACGTCGCGCCGCTGGGCATCGTCGGCTCCTACGGCGCGCTGTTCATGTGCTGCCTGATCGCGCTGACCAAGAACTACGACGTCTTCTTCGGCGACTGGAACAAGAAGTACCCGACCTTCATCACGGGCTACCTCGGCATCCCGATCTACCTACTACTCATCTTCGGCCACAAGCTGTGGACCAAGAGCAAGGGCATTCGCGCCCACGAGTGCGACTTCTACACCGGCAAGGACATCATCGACCGCGAAGAGGAGGACTTCCTCGCGGCCCAGGCCGCCGCGAAGGCTACCAAGCCCGAGGAGGGCCGCTCCGTCTTCTATCGGAGATGGGTGTCCTGGCTGTTCTAGGCGTCTGTAGGGAAGGGGTTTCATGTATGGGTATGTCGGACTTCACGATGATTTGGGGTGTGATGGGGTCAGGGACACGCTTACCCTTTTTTATGTATAGAAAAAAGACACCTGATTCGTAATTAAATAAACTCCCAGAGGTTCTACGATGCACGTGTCACGATATAGCATGAAGAAATCCCAATTTCAGTTTATCGAACGTCCTCCTATTCTATCGCCTTGCTCTCGCACGAAAACTTCGTGTTCGGTTGACTGCGAATTTTTCCCATGTTGTGCTACTATGATATTTGTATTGTTGTGGCCACTCAAGAGCTCATGTAGCGTGATACCTAGGTGTCGCCATTGTCTCGTGAAGCCACCGAATAAGAATTAGGGTCTTGCCGTGCTTGCGAATCTGGGTCATAGATAACCTAATTCATCCCTGAACAGTTGGTTAGGTCTCGGCAGAGTGACTAGTCCAGATCTCAGACCGACGCTGCACGTCGGCATGTCCACACGGCTGGTAATCCAACCAACAGCTCACATCGTGTTTATCCGTGCTTACCTAGTACCCTGCATATTGAAGCTACGGTACGATTTCGCGGCGCAAGCTAGAGAACGGGGGTGAGGCTAACAGGAGAATTTGGAAAAACTACGTATAATTAGATCTTCAGAATCATGCCTAAGTCTAGAATATCCATTATCTTGTCGGCGCAGTATCCAGTCATTATAATACGGTATAACCAAGCCCATTTCTACGACCTCGAGACCATCTCCCTCTTACAAGCTGTTCAGTGCAAGATGCGCACACGTATGTAACCCCTGCTCAATATCTGCGTATTGGACACGTGCATATGCGGCTGGATTCCGAAGCTGTATCCTTGGTGCAAACCACTCGATATAGAAACATTCTAGAATACACCCAGATCTGCACGAAGGAGCCGCCTCCCATAAAAGAAAGGCATTTGTATCCACTCATCCGATTCCCTTGATCCAAACCTCTTCTTAGACAGGATCGGATTATAGAGACTAATGGGAATTCCCGATTTTTAGAGATAAGGAATATGTATACCTGGTCTTCAGACGCTTGGCTAGAATAATTTAAAATAGGTAACCGAAGTGGTTGTTGACTATATCAGCAGGCCTATCAGTGATATATAAATATCCTACCTATTTAGGTTAGGATTGCTGATTGCAAGCTCAATATACAGTCTTAGTTGACTTTTAACGAATAAGTATTCCCCAAGACAAATCATGACAGATGTCGTTTAACAGATAAACGTTCCTACTTGCGAATACAATATTATCACCTCTGAGTAGACGGGAGAATATCCGTACTTTGACAATAACCTGAGTATCAATGTCAAACTAGACATAACCCTGAGTATGAAAAACGAAACCCTATTTTCTAGAGATATGCATTTTCTTTTTCACTTTTTGGGCCTTGGGGGTCAGGAGGATTCACGCACCGCGGGGGAACCAGCATGCCCAGAGATACTTCTATCTAGGATTTGTAAGCGACCTCTATACTATTACCCAGGACGAAGTTATTTTTGAATACCCATGCTTTGTTAAGAATGTCTCTAGCACGCCTAGTCATTTTACATCCTTGGCTGCTTGGTCTTGCATGATTGCAGAGAGCGACTGTGATGACGCCACAGACTATAGTCTTATCAATGGATGTCGATAGGGAATCCATGGCATATCCAAGACGACCTTTAAATAACGAAAATTCTGGGCGTGCTTATCTCTATACCTGACAAGCTATGTACCTATTGTTGAAGGAAACGGAGCCTCACAGGTATCCCATACTAGATATCGACCTTAAGCAAAACCTCGGGCTGCCACGGCACTTCGATTCCAATTAGTCACAGCCTGATTTAGCTTGATCTAGAGGAGCGATTCTTGAAAGGGGATGTCGAAAGGCTTTATAGTTGAGACACCTGATAGCGTTGTCATAAAATGTGCAACCTCTCAAAGATGGCGTCAGCATATGTTTACCCCTGAAACGTCTCTGGCTACGCCCTTTCTTTTTCCAAGTTTTCGAGGACTCTACAGTTTCTAACGCAAAAGGTCAAGTAGAAATGAGGCTTGAAATTCCTTTTCAAATTGACACTCTGACTCACACTCTTGCTGTTGAGTTATTACGGGCTGAGTCTGGATGATAGAGCAAATATACACCCAATAAATGTTGAAATATCGAGCCGAATCATGAATATTACAGAAAATGTCTACTGGAAACAAGTTCTTATTAACTCTCTGAAAGGCTATTCCTATTAGATATCACTAGTAAGTCCTTAAATTATGATTCACTTGGTAGGTCAAGTCCATGCGTGAAATGAATTTAAGTCTTTATTGTTCTTGTAAGGTTAGTTGATTATATGGATTCAATGAATGGATAAAGTCTTCCAATATATGCTACCACCTTGACTTAGGGAATGTAAAATCCAAGAAAATTGAGATTCGATAAGAAGCAAAACAAGTTCTTGATGCCATCTTACCATCTTCTTTTCAGCCCTTGACCTCATTTAAGTGTTATACCAATTCTTTATTGTTTCTTATCCATGTCTGAATAGAAATATACATTTATTCTTATGTACTTATCATTCAATACATTTTGTAAATAATGTACTGCTCTATGCGATTCTAAAGGCATTAAAGCATCTCGTAGCAATTTGGCCATTGTTTACGTCGGTGGCCTCCGGTAAGTTTCAGGGGCTACAATCAAGCGCCTCTCTTTGTAAACATTGGTCCTCTACACCGTTTTTTCATATTGCTTAGAATTTTCTACTCATAAGAGTAGAGCCTATGATGGAAAAGGTTGCCTCTGTTTCCGGCGCCGCATCGCGAATACTTATCACCTTAGACATTGGACTGGGAACTTTCCAACCAGATGCAAGCACCGCCGCCCGTGGTCAACCAGACGGTCATTGATGCCCTGAGAGCGAGGTATAACATCTTCTATGTGCAGCGATGGTACCCTCAAAAAGGCCATTAGTGAACCATTCATTCAGTGGAATGAGCCTTGAGAAAAGGTGTTTGTTGTATCAAAGCTCTTTGTGTCGCTGAAGGATCCTAGTCAACTTGCCATGTTGTTGATGGATGGTTGTAGAGCCAACGCAGATCGTAGCCTGGCTTTCACCTCTGGGAGGCTGTCTAGTGCCTCAGCGGCCTTGAGCAAGGACGTGCCGGGACCGTTTGACGATCCAGTAGTGAGTCCTCGCCCCGAATATCTCCCATCAACAAGAATAGGGCGAGTTGCGTAACTTACTCGACTAGGTCAACGTAATCGCCAAGAAGCGCAATAGATCCTCAGCCGATATTTTACTGAGGGGGGTATTCAAAGGGGGACTAATGCCGTTCTGAAGTCATACAAGCTCTCCTACATCTGGCTGAACCTGGCTGTGCTGTTTGAACCGGATCTCACAGCCGAGGATATGGCGGCAATCGGCAACCTGAAAACGCCCGGGTCCTATGTCCGGTATTAGCATCCCTCTGAGTACTGGGGATTTTATATCTTCAGTGAGGGCAGAGATGAGCCTGGCTCGGAACAGGCTGGCGCGAGTTATGTAGGTCCATCATGGTAGCTCGCCGGAGGCGAAAACTGGGCCCTGGGGATGGCTGCGAGCGCTGTTGGAGCTTTATTTATAATGACTTTATTTATACATTATTATATTTAGTTTAAGATTAATTCTTTGTTTATTTTTTCTAATTTATTATTTACTCCTATTTGATTTTTAATAATAAGGAGCTCCGCGCCAGACGACCGATGTAGGTGCTAGTATGCGGCTGTGTACCTAGACTAAAGGCGCAGGAGCATTGGGCTGCTTACTTGTATGTACGAAGAATCTTTGGGGGTGTCAAGGGGCTCGTAAGTGTAGTCAGATGTGTGGGTGTTTGGAATCGTGGGCTATCGAATGGGACAAATACGAGAAAATATAATAGACATAAACGTTACTGAATGGTATGAAGTGACATGTTCCATGGAGATACTGGGCGATTTGGCTCCTCAATTCTGGAAAGCTACATCGGGCACGGCCTATTTGTATCCACAAATAGTCACATAAACTATATGGCTAGCATGGATATCACGTCCTCTATCTCCTTCGCAGAGACACTATCCTTCTTGGCCCTGCCGGCCAACTGCGCCGCGATTCTCTGTACAGCAGCGGCTGAATGCACGTACCGCCTTCTCGTTCCCGGATTCGCCTTCACTAGCAGCGACGTGGCAAGGTGCAGGACATCGGCCTGAAAATCGAGCAGAGTTTCGTTACTAGCGGCACCCTCCTCGACGGCAGCGACGGGAGCATACGCGGCGACGGCGGTCACGACACCCATCCAGTCCTCGGGAGTACTGGTTTCGCTCTCCACGACAATCTGCAGCACGAGCGCTATACGGGTGCCCCGGATCGTTTCTGCTTCCTGCAGAGAAGCAATTCCTGAGCTCTTGGTAAGAATGCCTAGTAGGTCTTCCGACAAGATACGCCAGCCATCGTGCGAGTTGAAAGCCTCGATGCCGTTGGAAGTCCGGAGCACGCCTTCGAGCGCCGTCAGGATAGGTAGTCTGAAATCTAGCTTGTCGGCACCGCCTGAGGACGTGGGCGAACTGCTACTGCTTTGGTACAGTTCCATGAACATGTCCATCAGTCCTGCGCCCTCTTTCCTCAGGGCGTCTCCGTCGTCGTCACGTACCCAAAGAGCTATCGCGCGGATAGCAGATAGAATGAAGGCATCTGTAGCGGCGCTTTCATCTTTTGCATCCCAGGCGAGCGTCTTGTGGGAACCGGATGCGGTATGCGCGTTGCCGGCACGTGCCTCGGGATGCAGCCCCTGAGCTCCTGCTACGGACGCATCCCAGCGGTCCCGAAGGTACTCCATCGTGACGGATAGGGTCTCGGCGATGGATTTGCTCAACTTAAGAACAAGGTCAGGAGACATCTTGAGCTCTGTGGAACTATTAGAATCTTCTAGCTCTTCTATCCATGCGAGGAGCTGGCCGATGAATGCGGTTAGGATATCGAGGGCAGATGCAAGGCGTTGCGAGGTTCGGGGGTAATCTGGGTCATTGAGTTTCTCCAACAGAGATGGTAAAGTTGCGCGAAGGTCTACTAAGATGAGGTTGATGAAGAGGTATGAGAATGGCTTTGACGACTTCTCCTCATCCAGAAACAGCATTTGGGGTGTTGATTCTGGATAAAGCAACAAGAGTGCGCCGGCACAATTTGTGTATGCAGACCGGCTAGCAGGCGTTGGCCGGTTTGTTGATAAGCTGCGTATGAACTTTGTGAGTGAACCGAGCCATTTGGGATTTCTTGGTATGAGCTGCAATATTGTGAGCCTGTATCCAAACTGAGTTTTAAGGATGTGTGATAACTTACATCCTCATTTAAATTTCGTAATACATGAGAGACGAACTCCAGGAGGCTTGTTGCATCTGTACCAATGAACGAAGAGACGAATGATTGAATCGCGTTATCAATCTTCCCTCTCATCTCATTCTTTATTCCTTGGTGTTCAAGGCCAGAGGTCCCTTTCTCCCATGCCCAGATGAATATGGTCAACACGTGAGAGTTCTCGGGTGCAATTTCTATTAAGGGAGTCCAATCATCGACTTCGAGGCTCGCAAAGACTTTGGCACCCTCAGGCACAGTGACAAGGGTGAGTAATG
>JAJJKD010000169.1:0-86759 GCA_022376535.1 Xylariaceae sp. FL0662B | reverse complement strand
AAATACTGCTTTAATAACCTTAATAGCGGCGTAATAGAAATCGAAATAAAAAACCCGGAAAACCTATTAAAAAGCTTTATTAAACGATTAAAATAATATATATTTTTATATTAATACGTTTTTATATATTTTTAAATAGCTATTAAAAACTGGATACGGAATATAATTAATACTATCCGGTCCGCTACGTTTAATTTTAATTAACTTAACGTATAATTATTTATTATTAAAAAAAATAACATATTATTGTAAGCCGTATTTTTACCGTTATATTTTAAATTGTTATGTATAACTCCGCTATAGGACCCTAAAAAAAAAACGGCTAATATAAAAACGCTTAAAACACTATATTATAAATAGCTTATAAACGATAGCAGTCCGCTACTATATCCGATAAAACTCCTTAATAAAGTCTTTTAAAACCCTAATACTTATTATAATATAGTACGGCTTTAAATAAAGTATCCGGATATTTTACCTATTTATAATTTTATAAACGGCGTAAGGAACGTATTTAAAAAAATACAAAAGACGTAGTAATATTTCCGCTATTAATAGCGGGCTAATAAAGGGCTCGAATAAAATAGCTTTAATATATATATTAAAAAATATAAATACAAATACGAAATATACCTAACCGTTTTCCGGATAGAAATAATAAAAATAGAATCCCTTAAAAGCAATTAATATTAAAAATACCTTCGGTATAAATAAAACCGATATTAGCTATATAAAGATTATAACTGGAACGGGTTTACCGAATATATTAAAAAAGCAAAGCGTCGGTTAATATAAAACGGGTTTATTCGATTATTCGAGTTTAATAAAAATCCGAAACGGTAAAATAAGCTAATAACTTTAATCGAATATTTCGATTTCGAATATATATAATATAAATGGTATATATATTTCGTTAAAAAGAAATAAAAAATATACGATAAAATTTAAAAAAGCCTCGTAAATATAAAGGTATTAAAACTTTATAAAATGCCGGAATATTTATATAGCGATAAATCGGGCTATAAAATAAACAGTAAAAAAATATAAGCCTAAAAGGCTATAGAAACTATTAAATCGGCTATTAAATCGGTTTATATATAAATATAAAGGGTTCGGTATAATTTTAAAAGCTTTAAATAAAAATATATATAAAGGATAATAACGGCTAAAATAAAGATCGATATAATAAAAAAAACGTTAAAATCTATTAATAAACGAAATAACTTTATTATTAAATATATTCGAAATGGGACTTTTAAATATAAAATAATAATAAAAAATTTAAAATGGTAAAATTTTCTACTGCTATAAATTTTAGAAAAGATTAAAACCGAATTAAATAAAGCGTAAAAGTTTAACGGTAGACCGTACGTAAAATATAATATAAATAAAAGGCCAGACGGCGATAAAATCGAAACGTCGGGTTTAAAAAAACGAAAATAAAATAACGGAAAACCTATTTTTATATCCGATTATAAATTTATTAGAAATAAATATATTTATTTTAAAAACGCTAATAATAGGTAACCTTTAAAGTAATCGAAAGGAGGCGGCTTGGGCCCGATAACGTAATATAAAATGCTTAAAATTTTATAAAGTTATAGTATTTCTATATTATCCGGCTTTAAATACGGCCTATTTAGTTTTAATAAATTCGCGGCGTTTAATAATAATAAAATATTTAAAAGCCGTAAAAGGTAGCGCAATATATATAGGGAAAATAAATCTTATAATAAAATAATTAATCTATTATAATTTAAACTTATTTATAGCCGGAATATTAACTTAGTAGCTATATATATAGCCGGATAATCCGAAACCCCGATATTTTGTCGGAATACCTGCATTATAGAACGAAATAAAAAAGCTAAATAATTAAAATTTATTATAAAGCTATCTGTCCTAAGGAATATTATATTAATTAAGCTTAAAAAGCTTTAAATAACTATAACGAAATAAATTAATATTACCCCCCTGGCGGTTAAAAGAAAACGTCTAAAAAATAAAGCTAAAAAATAACTGAACCTATAATTTAAGCGAAAATATTACTTTTATTATATTTTAATTAAAAGAACTATTCTTTTATAATTAACTTATTTCGCTTTTTATATTCTCTTTTTTTATAATACATTTATTTAAATTTATCGATTTCCTTTTTTTTTTTTCCTTTCCTTTATTTTTTCCCTTTTTTATTGCCGGCCTTATTTTATATTTACGCCTATACCTAATAAATAACTATAAATAAAAAGCGTAACTAGCCTATTAAAATAAAAGATATTATAATAGGCGGAATAAATATCTTATCTTTATTATTATACCTAAATCCGGTTATTAAAGCAAAAACCCGTTTATATTTATAAAAAAAAAAAAGATAAATATATTATACGAGTCGTTAAAAATTTTACCCGTAAATATTTCGTTTTTAGCTAACGCGTTATAACGGTATAATAATTAAAAACGGCAATACGGATATAGCGGTATATAATATAGATTATTAAGTCGTTATTAAAAATATTAAATCCGACGTAATAATATTCAATAATAAATTAATAAACCCCTTATTATTATTATCGCTTAATTATTATAGGTTTATTATAAATTTATTATTTTATTATTATAACCGATATAAAAAAAAATTATATAATTATTTAATACCCTATTTTATTAACTTTCGAAATTTCTCTTTTTTTAAATAGTATTTCGATTTAATAAAATAATAAAGCCGCCGTTTTTTTATAGGTAAATTCCGTACCCGGCTTTGACTTATCCCGAAAATTAAGTACTATATTTAATCCGGGAAGGTTTAATTAATAAACTAATATAATATTTCGAAACTATTAACCTTATAATAAATAATTTTAATAAAATATAAATATTAAGACGTCCGTATTAAAAAAATTCTACATTAATACCAATTATTTTAAACTATTATACTTATAGGAACTCCTATTAATTAATTACCTTTATATTTCGAATATTATCCCATTAATATATAATATACCTTATTAATTTAATTAAAACTATTACTTAAAGCTAAAAAAATTCTATTCTTTTTAATTAATTATTTTATTTTTTAACTTTATTCCTTATAATAAACGTCTTATTATAACGTAATATAATATTTTAGAACCTACTAATCCTATAAAATATAATTTTAACGCAATATAAATATCGGGAATTTTATATAAAGTACCCCGTTAAATTCGGAAAAATTAAACGCAAAACGAACAGTATCGGCAATAATATAAATACCGAATCGCCTTATTTAATAATATATCTATATCTTTAAAGTACCCTTTTTTAGGCTTAAATATAAGATTTCCTATAATAGTATTAACGGCGTCCGTTTTATTGCCTATTTATTTATTCGTTTTTTTATATTTATAGGTATTTTTTATTTAATTTTATTATTATTTATTCCTTATCGTTTATTAGCCCTATTTATATACTTTATATAATTAACTAACTATATTTATAGCTAATATTAAAACGTTTTAATAAAAAGAACGGGAAAATAATAATAAACCTATCTTATTCGAAATAAAACGTAAGGTATTTAGCGAAATTTGCTGTTTTCTTAAAACGTAAATAGTTTTATTTAATTATCGGGAATTAATTTATAAGAACGTTTAGTTTAATATCGGGTTTAGTTCGGATTAATTTCCTATAGGATATATATATACGTAATGTTTTAAAAGGATTATAACTTCTATCCGCTTATTAAAAAAAAGCCGAAAAAATCGGATATTATTAATATTAACCCCTTTTTTTTTTAAATAAAAAAGTCTTATTAAAATGCTAAACTAATTAAAACTATTTTCGATCCGAAATTAAAGAGGTTTTTCGTTCGGTTTAAATGGCTATTTTAAATCGTAATTGTAGCTATAAGCCGTTTATTACGTATAAAAGTTTTATCGTAAAAAAGTTATTAACGTTAACCCTTTTTTTTTTTAGGTAAAAAAGTTTTGCCGAAATATTAAACCGTTTAAAACCGCGTTTAATTTTTCGAAAATTAAAGAGGTTTTTTATTAGGCTTACCGAAATACCGAACTATTTAAGGTCATTTTTAATTATAGGTTATTCGTTAAATTTAAAAAGCTATTTTAAATTATAATTATAACTATAAACTATTTATTACTAATAAAAGCTCTATTATAAAAAAGCGGGAATTTAACTATAAATTTATATTTATATTTATTAGTGTATTTTATATTTTTCGTATAAAAAACCGGAATAAGTTTAATTATAAACATTATTTTATAATAAATAAAAAATACATTAACTAAATATCGCAATAATTATATAAAAGATTAATTCTTAATTTAATTTAAAAATAAAAGGTTTAATTTTTTTAATTTTAGCTTTTATTTATCCGGCGTTTTTTTATTTCCCGAAAGTTAGGTATCCAGCTATAAATATTACGGATATCCGCAATAACATCTACTATAATAAACGTTTTCGGATATTACGCAATATTATTTTTAGTAAGGTTAATAAACCCGCGCGCTTCGATATAGCCGAAAGACGGGAAAAGCTACTAAAAACATACATTATATACCTAAAAAAGTTTATTAATAAAGCCGCTATAAAAAGTAAAACAAAATAGTCTTCTTAATAATATATATAAATATAAAAAATATTAAATATCTATACTTAATAGAAACAGATTTAATCGTTATAAAATAGAAGAAATTAAATATTTATAATATGTATATATAATATACCAGTTTAAGTCTGTTACGCCTATTAGATAGAAATATCCGATTAAAAAATTAAAGAATATATCGGAAGAAACCTTTATAAAATAAAAATAAAGGTCGCCAGTTTCGTTAAAAATTATATAATAAATAACTATTAAGGCTAACAGACATATAAAATAGGGTAAAAAAATAAAGCAATAATATATATAAGGTTTTATTTTTCGTTTCGGGAAATTTATAGTTATAAAAGTATAATTATATAATCCGCAACGCGTAATAAAAAAAAAAGATCGCCCGTAAAAAATGCATTAATATTAAGAAAGCGTTAATTCTAATAAAAAAATAAAACCGCATTAACGTATATCGGCTCGTCTTTATTTTTAATACAACATTTATTATACTTAATTTACTATTTTTTTATAACATAATAGGTTAAAGAATATAAATAATTAAAAGTTATTAAGTTATAAAAATATATAAAAGGTTATTTAAAAGGTTACGTATTTAAAAGTACCGGAAAGTACTATAAAAAGCGTTATAAATATTATAAATACTATTAGAAAGTAATTCAGATCTAATATTTTTTAAAGTAGTTAAAAAGGAGCGCCTTTATTACTATATATTACTATAATAAAGCCTTAAGAAATATATAAACCGAAAGGTATATATTTTAAGCGGCTTATTACGCCTTTATTATCGTATTACCATTTCTATACTATATATAGGGTAATCGTTATATAACTTCCGTTTAAAAATTTCTGCTATATCTATAATACTATTTAAGCGGATTTAAATAACTATAAGTATTATTTATAACCCTATAAAGTTTTTTTATAACTAATAATAATTAATTTATTAAATTAGTAATAGCGCTATATATTTAAATATTTAAGCGATTAAAAATACGTACTATATATTATTAGCCGAATACGAAAAAATAAAAATAATTTATGTTAATAAAACGTTATTTAATCGCGAGTTTTTAAAAATATATAAGCGTGACGTAAAAATCTAAACCAATCATTTTCTATTAATAATTAAATATAACTAAACTAAACGGACTTACGCTAGTATTAAATAGATTAATTATAGGGATTTTAATATTAAAAAGCTAATAATAAAAATCGTAGTAATTATAATAAATACGGGTAAATTATTAGGCTATATACGAATTTACAATTAAAAAAATAAGGAAAGAGAAATAATTAAATAGGATTCGGAAAGGTTTATTATTATACTTTAAAAATAAAGATTAAGGTATATATATTACGGAAAATATAGTATTAATACGGTATTTAAATAATAGCCGAATCCTATATAATTTATATTTGTTTAATTAAAAACTATATAATAAATATTTTTAAATAGTAAAATATAATAAACGGGTCGACTATAGGGTAATCGGGTATTATTAAAGTAAACTGGTTTTTCTAATTTATAACTATAGCTTTAATAATATCGATAAGCCGAAAAATATAAACCCTTTTTTTAAATAAAATTAGGTCTATAAGCTTATATATTTAATAACATTTTATATTTATATACTGTTAGGAAATAGAAAATTCTCATTAAACTTTCTATTTTTATTATTATTGCCGTTATTATTATTTATATATACCTTTAAAACCGAAAGCCCGGTAAAGCCTTAATTATTTCGAAAATAAGTAGACTTAATTTTTTCCTTCGAGGCGTTAGGAGTTTTATAGCGTTTATTTAGCTGGCATACCGAATTATTATCTAAAGTTTATTTTATTACGCTAATATTATTTATAAAAAAGTTAACTTTAGCTACGATTAATAATATAATAACTTCTTACTTTTTAATTAAAAAATATTGCCATATTTCGCAATAAGCTTATAGGCAAAATTACAGAAGCTTTTTAGAATTTCGGTCTTCGATTATAGCTAAAATTATTATATAAAAGGCGTTATTTCCTTAATTTTAATTAAATAAGCTATAGATAGAAAAAAACTGCATAAAATAAATAATTTCTATTTAGCGTCTTATAAAATTATATTAAAAAAGCTATATATTACCTTATATCGGTATTTTTTTACGCCTTTAACTTTTATAAAACTACTTTCCGCTTTTATAAATATATAGATAATTTTTTAAAATATATTAAGCTATTTTCGAATAGGAGTATTGCTATTTAAGAAAAAAGCTTACTATTAGTATTAAAAAAGGTTGATATATTATTAGAATTGGATTATTTATTTTTGATTTAATTCGGGTTAATTTATCGAAGTAAAAAAGGTAAAAAAGGTAAAAGAAGGTAAGGAACGTAAAGAACGTAAGGAACGTAAGGAAAGTAAAGAACGTAAAGAACGTAAGGAATATAAAAAATATAAAGAAGGGAAGGTTAAAAAGTGGCTACCTTATTTTAGGGTATAATAGGTACTTAAGTAAATATATAAAGCTTATTGGGATTATAATAAAGTATTTTTTATATAATTATTAAGGGATATTTATTTAATAATTATATTCGGTTTAAATTAATACCTAATACGGAATTAATACTTATAATTCCGGTAGGTTATATATAAATATATAATAAAATACGGGTATTAACCGTAAAATAGTTGCTTTATTAATAAAGCTATAATACCTTATATTATAGTAAATAAATATAGGCTAAACGTTTAATCATTTTTTATCCCTAATATATAATAAGGATATAGGGATTAATACCCGCCTTATTATACCTTATTTAATTTTAGTTTAATAAATTACTTACCTAAAGACAGTTATTTTAAATATAGCGTACCTTACGCCTTAATTTAAGTAAAGGTATAAAAATAAGCCTTATTTAATATATATTAGTTATTTTTAATAAACCTTCTTTAATATATTACCTAAATTTAATATTTATATTATAACTTTTTAAAATCTTATTTCTATTATAGCTATATAATTTTAATAAAAATATAATCGCTTCGAAAATATTTTAACAGGTTATAATATTAAAACCATACGTAAAAATATAAGCGTATATTTCTATAAGGTTTTCTATTAATAAATAAAAATTAATAGCTATTTATTAAAATATTATATAAGTTTAATCTTTAAAATGGCTTTAGTTGTAAATTAATAAGTTTATAGAAACTTTATTTAGTAATAAATAGGCTGAATTATTGCCTTTATTTAATTTTTTACCGGATAAAAATAATACTATAAATAAATACGTAAATTAGCCTAACGATATAAGTATTAATTTATCGGAATAAAATAATAATGCGGGTTTAATGGAAGATTTTGTTAGAAACAGTTTGATAATTGGAATAATTATTAAATAGCGTTAGAACTGGAAAACTATATACCCTATATATTTTTATATTTATAAAGTTTTTAAATATTTATTATAAACCGCGAGAAAAGTTATATATTTATAAATATAAATCACTTAATTAATAATATATTTAGTTTATATTACCGGCATTAAAGCTATACCGAAAACGATATTTACGCTTTCTATTAATTCGGGTATAATAGATCTATTTTTAGCCGGCTATTACGTTTTTATTTAAGAACCTAATTTTTAAATAATTAAATTCCCGAATCGAAGGTTTTTTAGCTTTAGTATAGCGGCTCGATAGCTTTATATTATTTAAATAATCCGGCAGTAAAAAATATAATAAATATAAATATTAATAGCTAAATAATAAAAAGCTAATTAAATAAAAGTTTATATAATAAATATATTAGCCCTTAATTAAAAAGTTTATTTATATATATTTTATAAATAAAAATATTAAATAATTTAAATTATTTTATCTCTACGATTATTATTATATACTTTTTTTATAAACTTTTTATAAAGCTATAATATCTATTTAATTATTATTTAAGGCGATTAATATAACCTTAATAAATAGGCTAAATACTTTTAGCCTATTTTTAATCGAAAGTTAAAAATAACGAACCGTTTTAATTAAATATCCCTATTATTAATATTTAGCTATTATATCTAACCTTAATTAATACTAACTATTATATCTAACCCTATTTAATACCTAGCTATTATATTTAATTCTATCCGTATAACGAATACTATAGGTTCGGTACCTATATTTTTATTCACATTAAATATTACCTATCTATTATTATCGATTTAAAAGGCTTATATTTAATTTCGATAATTATTAATAGGCTAATATAATAATAAATTTCCTTAATACGGCTATTATATATTTTAATACCTTTACGGTACTATTTTAAAAAATGCATCGTATTAGGTATATATTTTATAAATATTATTAACTATATCCGTAATTTCGCCTATTTATTAAAATAACTAAATAAAATATAACACTTAAACCGACATTATTATTATCCTATAAATTAATACCGACTATTAAACTTACTTTTAATTAATTTAAAAAAAAATAAAATATTTTAATTCGGTTTTTATAAATTATAAATAACCTTAATACCGAATAATCTATCTTATAGCTATAAAAATACTATTAATAAAAATAAAGAAAGATTAAAATAAGAAAGTTTTAAGTCGAATACCAATAATGCTATAATTTTCCAATAAATCCTTTCGAAAAAACACTTCCCCTTTAAAAAATTACTTATTAATTAAATGTTTACTAAATAGAAAAAGCGTATAAAAAAACCTAATAAAAACGCATTATAATCGGTACCGATTATTTATTAAAATACCTACTAATTACAAAATATAACTACTATTACCTTATTTTATAATTTTAAAAATGCAAAAACCGAAATAAAAAAAGGTTTATAATATATACCGCTAAATTTTATTACTAAATCCTTTTATTCCGGAATTTAACCTATTATAAAAGACCTAAAATTAAATAGCCACCCGTTAGGTAAAATATTATTATTTCGGATAGTATAAAAGAGTATATTAAAAGCCGAATTAAGTAAATCCTTTCGAAAAACGATACTATTAAAGCGTAAATAAAAATTAAAACCCGATAAAAAAATCCGTATAAATAAGAAAGATTTTAATATAATAATTTAAAATTTTAATAATAATAATAGGTTCTATATTTAAAGCTAATAACCCTTTTTTTATATATATTTTATTATTATTTAGCTCTTTTATATTACTTTTTCGTTTTTATAGCTTTAAATATAACCGATTTAATCGGAGCCGGCTTTATTAGCAATAAATTACTTATTTAATTCCGTTATATCTGTAAAAGATTAGTTACTATTAAATAAATAAAGTATATTTTATCGATAATTATTATTATTTTTTTTATTAAATACCGAAATCGCCTTAATATAGCTGTTTAAAATATATCGTTTATATTTTATATAATATAAAAATCATTATATATTTCTTTTACGATTAGTCCCAATAAAAATAATAAGATATAAAATCTAATATATCTTTTTAATATATAGGTAATATATATAGCTAATTTAGAAGTCGCGTTTCGATTTTATAGAATATAAAAATCCCCGATATTATATTTAAAGCGCTTTTAACTAATAGGCGTTTATTTAAATTAATAATTAATATATAATACCGTTAATATAAATTATACGTTTAGTTACCTTTAATTCCTATAATTATATTTCCCGATTCGTCCTTTTTTACCTTTTTATAATTTTATTCTATCCAATAAAAACTATAAGGAATAAATTTTATTACGATATATAAAATAGGGTTTTTTTTTAATAAATATATTATTTTTATAATTAATTTAACTATAAGCCATTATAGGTTTTATTATATAAATATCCGAAAGTTAAATTACGCTATTTCCGTAATAATTTAATTTTCCGATAAATTCCCGAAATCCCCTAACTTAAAAAAAATATTATCCCGCGTTTTAGGACTATTTAAACTATAATAATAAATTAATACGCTTTTTATTAAAATAATACTTTAAAGCCGTTTCCGACTTTCTTTTTTATTTAGTTTATTAATAATATATCGCCTAGGCTTTACCGTATAGATTCTTTAATAGTTATAATTATATACGTTATATTATCCCTTAAAAAATAATAAATCGTCCGAAATTAAAACTATATTAATTATTATACCTATAGCATTAAATTAAACGCTTAAAAAACTATTTAAATCGACTATGTAGTAAATTATTAAAAATGAACTTAAAAAAGTCGAATCGGTATTTAAAATAAACGGCTCCCGGCTAAAAAATAAACCGTTAAAAAGATATAAAAATATACTCCTATAAATTATTAACGAAATCATACGTATAGATCCCTAAAAAAAAGGACATAATTAACTAATAAAACCCTTAATATTAAATAACAAGCCCATTAAAACGCTAAAATCTATTATAAAGCATAAATTATTTAACTCCGTTCGGGTTTATTAATTACGGAAAATAAAATAAGCTTCATTATACCTATTATTCTAAAACCAGTATTTAAATAAATTAAAATTATTTTCTATAAATCCGATAAAAAATACTCCTTAATCGAATAAAACTCGGGCAATAATAATTTTTAAATATACCTATTTAAAAAAAGTATTTATATAAAAGCTTTCGAAAATAAAATTTAATTTATTATAGTTTTATTTTTTAAAAAGGACATTAAAAAAGACAAAAAAATCCCAATTTCGTAATCGGGGCTAAAATATAATTATATTACGCCGTTATATTTCTCGCGCTTAATATAATTATTTATATCGCTTAATACTATTCCTTAATTAAACCAATACCCGTATATATTCCTATTATAAACCTCTAATATATTTAAAATATCTATTCCTAAAAGCTATAAAAGCCGCGGCTTTAATTTAAAAGTTAAAAGAAAGCTTTATAATATAGCTTTTAAAAATATTATAATACCGAATAAACTATCGGGATTATAGCTAATATATTATTTAATTCCCGTATCGCTTAATATATCGCTATTTTAATTCTATTCGTATTAATTTATGTATATCGAATAATCTATAAGCGTTAGGTATAATAGCTTAAACTATCCGAGTCCTATTACCTATTAATAATAATTTTCTGCTATATATACCGCTATTATTTTACTATATATTTTGCTATTACCCTCCCTTTTAAATAGCCCATTTTAAAAATTAATAACGAGATATTAATACTGGAATTTTTTTAATATATCCGTCTTATATTCGGTTTAATAAATCGCATTTCTTAAACCGGTATTCGATATAATTAAGCCCGTTATATATTTATATAGCAATCTATAAATACTTATTATCGGATTTGCGTTAATTTAATTAATCGTTCTGTATATTAAGTATACCGATATTAATCGAACGGTATAGATATATAGCCTATTAGCCGGCACTTTTCCTTTAGGCTTAAATAACCTATATACTTTAATAAGGCCTAAAGGCTTATTTAGATTAAAAAAATAATTTAAACCGAGCTTTTTATATATAAACCTATATTTAATTTAGCTTATTAATAGTTACTATATTTAAAAAATAATAAACTAAAAAACTTACGGCTTATTTTATATCTAGCTAATAAATACGGCCGGATCGATTATTTGCGTTTTTAATAGCAGTTAAAAAAATCTATCGCGCAATTTATAGGTAAAAAACCCGATAAATTATAAACGCCGGTCCTATTTTTTATCGTTAAATTTAAATATAGTATAGTTAATATTTAAATCGGTTAAATTAATATAGTTAGGCTTAAAATGGTTATTTTTTTTATAAATTAATACGATATATATAGATTTAAAATAGTTATATAAAAACGTATTATACCTATCCGAATTTATAAATAAAACATTTATAGCCGAATTAATAATATATACCGAATTTACTATTCGGTCTTTATTATTATTATAAAAAAATCGATATCTTTTATAAAAAATAAATCGCATATATAAAAAATAGAACTTATTTATTTAACCGACGCCTATAAAATTATTTTATATACTTTATAAATATATTTATAATTTTTTAGCTATTTTTATAAATAATTTAAATCGAACGTTATTATTTATCGGGGATATATTTTTAAAGCATAAATCCTCGAAAATATTAGCGTTATACGTCTTTTTAGCCATATTATCTATTTTTTCGAATGCTTTAAATATCTTTTTAGCAATATATTTAATAATAGCCTAATCGAAACGGTAATACTATTTTTTTATTTTTTAAGGTTTTTCCTTATTAGTATTAATACTTTTACTATTTAATCCAACTCTATTTTATTATTATTACCGCTGTAAAAATAAGGTTTTATTTATTTTAAATTGTTAATGTTCCTTAATAGATTTTACGCCTAACCGATTTTTAATATTAAAATTAGGGTTATTATTATTATTATAAATAATCTATAATTATTTTATGGTAATTTACGTTTTGAAAAGTATTTTAAGGCCTAATGCTAATTTTTTATAATAAGTTATTAAATTTAATTATATCGGAAAACGGATTTAAACCCTTTACCGAATTAGCTAATAATAACGGTAAAGGGCTTTTTTTATTATACCTATTATTACTAAACCTTTATTAAATTAGCCGAATATAAACATTATAAACTATTTAAAACTATTATTTAAATCGGTTCTTAAAAGCGTTATTATAGTAAAAAATATAACGAAACGTCGGCTAATAAAATATATATTTTCCGTTGCTATTAATACCGGGAAAAATATAGATTTTAACTATTCCGTAATATTCGTTAAATAATGTAAAAAAATAAAAAAAAGTTATTTCGCTATCTAAAATCGGCCGAAAACGTTATTTTCCCTTTTCTATAAACAGGAACGCATTTTCGATATTTTAAATCGAGAAATAATATAAGTTCTTCCTATTTAAAAAGTCCGGTATTTTATTTATAATTATAAAGGAAGGGGATTATTTTTTTTTACTTTTTATTATTAAAAAATAAATCTTTTATTTCCGGATTTAATAGTTCCATTTTTTTAGCCGAAAAATCGTTTTTTTAGCTAAAAAAATAGAACTTTAACTTAAAGGAAAATTATAAAATCCGGATTATTAATAGGGTTATAATAATAATTTATATAAAGGCTTAAAATACCGGCTTTTTAATTATAATATTTAATTATAGTTTCCGAAATAATTATTAAGATAGTATATTAATTTTAAACCTATTAATTTTATATAGAGCGCGTATTTAGATCTTTTTTATTAAAGGATATATACGTTAGAAATATAAAGGTTTTATTTTAGGGGTCTCTTAAAATAATATTATATTAAAATAATAATAGCCGGTACTATTAAATAATTTAATAATATAAAGGTACTATAAATTTATAATGTAATTAATATTTAATAAATAGCTATATTATTAAACTTAAACCGAAACTTTTAAAAAAACCGTATATAATAGCGATTATTAAACTAACCCTTATTTAATTTAGATAATTTATTCCGATTCCTATTTTTTTTTCGGTTAAAATATTAACCTAATTTAATAGATTATTATTAAATACGTTATAACCTAATTAAATAATTTACTTAATTTATTTATAATAAGTTAGTTTTTACTTAAATCTTAAAGACCTAATCCGTCTTTATAAATTATATTTTTTTTACGAAGCCCTATTACTTATTTCGTATATTTTTTATAACATTTTCCGCATTTAAAATAAAACATAACTTCGAAAATATAATTAAAATAGCCGAACCGGTAAACGGTCTATTCGAATTCCGTCGTAATATTTTAGCCACTATTAAATCGGGCAATAAAGTAATAAAAGAAATATATCGCATATAACCTATATATAAACGTATACGCTATAAAGTTAAATAGGCTTTCTTTCTCTATAATTTAAAAATAGGTTAATTATCGAATTTAATAAAATAAGCGATTAATAACGGTAAAGGTTTACGCTAAAAATAAAAATCAGCTTTCTTTAATATTTAATTTAAATTATTTCTCGGCTTAAGCGTAATTAAAATAACAATAATTATATTATTAAATTTAGAACTTATAATTTTTTAAGCCGATAGTAATATATAATTTAATAATAACTAAAGGATAATAACGAAGCTATTAAATAAAAACGGCTTTATTAGCTAGTATTAATTCGCGTTATTTTCCAAATAGCGGAAGGCAATCGGGATGCTAACTAAATTAACCGATTCTTTTTAAAGGAATTAACACTAGCTAAAAACCTAGAAATGCTTAAATTAATATTCGGTATTTATAATACCCCCGAATTTATAACCTTTAATCCGACTTTAATTTTTAATTTTTTTTTTTATTACGAAGCGTTTAAAAATAAAGTTTTATTTTTAAAAACTATATAGAAGTAATACGTAAGACTATACTATAATATTTTAATTAATATCCTATAGTTAGTATATATATATCTTTTATAGGGTAACCGAATATAATACTTACTATATATAAAGTATAAGCCGGGAAATTTTAATTAGCTTATTTTATATTAATATTATAAACTTTTAATTATATAAAAAAAGGACTTACTAAAATAATCCATTAATCGAAAAATAAAAGAACGACATTTAGCTATTTTACTATTAGCGATTTTAATATAATCTAATAAAAGCATTTATTAAATATACCAAATCTTTTAATAGATAAAATTAGCTATTTAAACGACCGAAAAGTATAATTTTAGGGATATATATTATCGAATAGCCCGTACTATATTTATTAACGATACTATAATATTAATAGCTATAACCTAAAAACCGAAATAGGATAGCTATAAATAAGCCGATAAATACCTCTTTATATAATTTTTACTTTATTCTATATAAAACGTCTATTATAAATTCCGAATTTATTTTTAGGTAAATGTTTAGCTCTTTAATAACTATAGTTAGAAAAACCGCCGAGCTTATTAGTTTTAATAAAATTATTTACGACTATAATATTTAAAATATTTTAAGTTTATATAAACGAAATGCAATAATAAAGGAATTTTAAAAGTACTATGTCGGCGGAAAAATACTATAGTTAGCCTATAAAAAGGTAAAAAAAAAATACCGCAACTAATTAAAATTTCTATAGTTATTTAAATAGAATTAATATTAACATATTTTTATTATATTTAGCTTTAAATTTTTATATATTTTAATAATTAGTTTCGCTTATTAAATAATAAATACTTTATATTTAATTCCTATAATATATAAAACCCAATAAAAAATATTCGTTATAATAAAATATTTCTTAAGGGATTCGCTATTATCTTTTAAATTATCGGTTTAATATAAATAGGATTTACGGTATTTATTAAAAAAATAATAAAACCAATTATTAATTATTAAATATTTTATATATAGCTAGATTATTTTAAAATAATAGCTAATATATAGTAACGTTTTATTTAAAAAAGATTTTTATATAGTTATATATTTTATATAAATTTCCTATAATATCGAACTAAACCGATCTTATATTAAAGAAATAATATTAGCGTTTAGTATATTTAAAAATGGATTCCGCTTTAATCCGTAATATATATAAGTTTAATGCGTAGGTAAATTTTAATTTAAACTTATCTATTAAATAAATAGTAATTATATTGGTAAAGCCGAAAGGGAAAAATTTATTAAAATATATAAAATATATATATTAATAATTTAAAGCCGGTTCGATTTCCTTATTTAAATAGGCGATTACTATAAATCTAATAAGAATTAATAACCTATTTAATTTACCGGAAAGAATAAAAAGCCGGGATTTATTGTAAAGTTCTTTATAAATTAATTAGATATTATATAAAAAAATCTAATTATATTCGCTTCGCTTTATTGCCTTTATATACCGGAATAGTTAAATATTAGCTAAAGCGAGATATATATAGCTAAATTAGCGCGACTATTTTTTTAAAATAAAAAGCTGGGATATAAATACCGCCTTTACCTTTTCGTACCGTTTTAATTTATATAGTACCTCCGCTAGGTATACCGCTACTTATATACCCCCTTTATTTAGGATAGTTATTAAAATATCGTATACTATTTAAAATCGACCTTTTAATAACGAAATATAAGCGTAATAAAGGCTAACCCGATCGCCTTAAAGTCGTTTAAAGGTAGATACGCTGTTATAAAAACCAGAATTAAACGACCTTAATGTTTTAATAGCGGATTATAAAACGTTATAATTAATATAGCTTTTAGTTTTAAGTAATATAAAGTCGGTAAAAAACGTATTAAAGCGATAATTAAATTATAAAAAGGTAATTTACCCTATATAATATTTATATAAATAAATATAAAAAATCTAAGTTAAGTAAATTTAAGCCTTTATTTATAGGACTTTAATAATTTGTAATTTATATAACTCTATAGCCGAAAAGAATTTTTCGGCTAAGAAAAATGATTTAATTTTCTATTTATAGCTACCGAATTCGGATAAAAATAGTAGAGCTTTAATTAGTGGAAAAAAATAAAATACCTATATATAGAATAATACTATAAAAAGGTTATCGAAATAGGAATATACCTATTATAATTAAAATAAAAATAACGCGTATTATAATAGGTAACTAATTTTCCGTTATTAAAATATCTCTTACCGAAAAAATTCGGTAAATTAACCACTTACCGCTTTATATTAATTATATTATATTTAGGAAATATATAGGAAATAATATTTACGGCTTCGGCTTTTTATAATAGTATTTCGAGCTAATTACGTAATAATTCGGATACTTACGGCTTAAAGCTTATTAAATTATACGTAATTATTATAAAGCTAATAAATTTAAATTTTAAAAGGGCCATTATATATAGGCTCGTATTTATAACTATAGGGACTAATTACGGTAGAAATTTTATAACTTCCCCGTCTATACCTTAAATTTTAAATAGCTCTTATAATTAACTAAAAACGTTTTTAAGAATATTAAATAGTCCTAAATATTATAAAAGGTAAACTATTATTTATATATTAATTTCTAGCTTATTTAATATATAGCTGAATTAAACGGTTATCGATAAGCTATAGGGGAATATTTTAGTTCTTTTTAATAACTTTATCCTTAATTCGGCTAAAAATATATATATAAAATACTCTAAAGTTTTTTAATTTTTTTAATTCCGATTTGCATTTAATATAATATAAAATACCTTTATTATAATAAAAGGCCCGCTATATTTAAAAATTAAACGGATTAAATCCGCCCGGGAGGTTTACTATATATATTAATTAAAAATTTAGAATAAGATATAACCCTTAATATATTTTTTTTAATCCCTATTAAAAAATTTTAAAGCGTTATAAATGGCATATTTTACCTTAAAAAAATTAAGAAAATTAAACAATACTTCGCGTTAATAGGAAAAAATTACCTCGGTAAATAAGCTATATACCGTATGCGGTTTCCGATAAAAGGTAATTTTTATTTCGAAAATTTCCTTGTTATTATTTATATAAATTAACCGTATATTAATATAAATAGCTATTCCTATAAATATTAGGAGGTAGCCCTATTAAGGCTATATTATATAATTAAAATCGTTATCGGAATACCTATTTATATATAATATAGGCCAGTTTTCGACCTTTATATAAAGTACCCTTTATATTAATCCCGTGCTTATTTTTTAAGCGATTTAAATATATCGCGTATACTATACCCTCTATATTTATATTATTCGGTAGCTTTTATAATAAATTTTATATATTTATTAAAAATCCCTAAAATAATCTTATAAATATATACTATTTTTAAAATAATACTTATAAAATATTTTATTTAGTTTTATTAACTTATAGTAGGCTATTCCGCTTTATACCTCTTTATTACGGAATTAAATATTAAAATAAAAGGGGACCTATACTAATTAATTAAATATTTATCCTTAGTATTTATTATATAATTATTAATTATTATATAATAGCCCGATACCGTTAAATAATTAACCCTTTAATAAATTAGCTATTAAGGTAGTTAATAAATAAGCTAGGATATCGATTTAATAGGTCAGCTAATAAGTTCGATAATAATTACTATAATAATTAATAAGTTACCTAATAAACTAGGCTAGCTTAATATAATAAAAATCCATAAAAAATTATATAAATAAATATCTAAATAGTAGATTTTTTTATACCTAAATAGTTAAAATCGGTAGTTATAAATAAAAAGATATATAATATATATAAGTCGCTTCCGTTATTAATTAGTCGCAAAATGCGATTATTATTAAAAGGTATAATAATTAAAGGCCGTAAATAGATCTTTAATAAATAGGATAGCTAGGTACGGCTTATTTAATAATATTTCCTAATTTTAGGCTCTATATACCTAAAAAAATCAATAAGGATTACTCGCTTTTAGCGGGGTCCGTTAACTAATTATTTTAAAATAATAACCAAAATAATTATCCCGGGCGCCAATTATAATATTTCCGGTTTTTTAATATATATAAAAATTAAAACGCTACTAATCTATATCGGCTATATAAAAGGCGGTAAAATAAAAATAAGCCAGTTTTATATTAAAAAGTTTAAAAATAAAATAATATTTCGATTAATATATAAATATATATTTTAAACCGAAAGCTAATATTTAAAGCCGCAATATAAAATTTCAAATTAAGCGGAGTTCCGATAATAAATAAAAAAAAATAAAAAATAAAAAATAAAAGTGTAATATAAACTAAGACTGCTCCTTAAATGCTATTTTTTCTATTATTATACTTATAATAAGCTTATAATAAATATATAAAACTCGGATTATCTAAATAGGCACTATATAAATAAACTATAGCAATTTCTACGTAACACATAATATAATAGCATATAATATAATAGCATATAATATAGTAGAAATCTAAAGCCTACTATCCGGGGGAAATTTACCTTAGGGATAAAAATCTTTTTTGTATCGACCTAAAATAGCGCGGTTTTTATAAATGACCTTAATATTTGTTTAGACTTTAATATATTTTAACCTCTTAAAAACGATATTCTTTTAACTATTAATTAATAAGCCGCCGATATTATTAAATATATAGCTATAATTTTTAAGCTTATTACCGCGAATTATATTTATAAACCTCCTTAATAATAATCGAATAGCCGTAAATGCTACCGTAAAAATGCTTATACTAATTTCGCAAATAGAACTAGAAATAATTCGGTTAATAAATAAACTAAACTAAAACGGATTTATTAAAAATTTAGACGTATTAAATAGTTATTTTAAATATTTTTTTAATAACTTCTAAGGTCGTAAAATTAGCTAATACTATAATTTAAATAACCTTAATAATAAATTTAAAGCGGATAATAATTACTATAAAACTCCTATAATAATATTAGTTACGGATTCCTTATTACATTATAATGGTATTTCTACCTATACTATATTAAATTTAAAAAGTATTATAACCGAAATTTTTACCTTAAAGGGTAACCGGATTTTATATAATATCTAAATTAGCAATAGCTATAAAATAATTCTTAACGTAATAATAAACTATAGTTAATAATTTAATTTTTTACTATATAAAGTTAGCTAATAATTATATATACGGCAGATTAGGTAATTCCCGTATTTTTAATAATATTCGATAATAAATAAATGCCCTTATTAATTCCTTATTCTAAAAAAAAGTAATATTATAAGCCAAATATTACAGTAATAACGAGTAAATATAGGCTTATAATAACTATAAAAGTTATAAAAATCGTCTGTAATACGCGTATATCGGTCCCTTTAATAATATAAAAAAGTACTATATCTATATTAAATTTTAATATACCGGTAGCGATAATATATATAACTTATATAATTATAAAAAACTGTTTAATAAGTATTAATATTTATTCTCTTTTTTTTTTTCGGCAATTCTTAATATATATTTACTATTACTACCTTTATTAAATTAAAGCCGGGCTTTATAGCTATAGTTCCGACGCTATAATTAATAAATAGAAATTATATTATATTTAAAAAAACAAACCTAGCCTATTATTAAATTAATAAATTATCATATCAAAAACGGAAATTAACGCATTATAAAAATTATTATAGCTATATTATTATATTTAATACCCCCTTTTTTTCCCTTTTTAATTTAGTAAGCCTATAATCTTAAAGCTACTATAGTATTATTAATTACGAAAAATATAATAATTAACGGGAAATAGTTACTATATATATTTATAATATTAATAATAGCTAAAAAAGTTAAATAGTAAAAAAGAATCCGGGATAAATAATAATAAATTCTAAGGCGGTTAATCCGAATAGAGCCGAAAAAATAATAAGGTTATAAATAAAAAAGCCCCGGATTTGGTTAGATTTTTATTTATTTTCCTAACAGAACTAATTATAATAATAATAGTAATACCTTAATATAATTTCTCTTAATCCGGATAAATTTTACGGAATCGCTTTCGAACTTCCCGTTATAGGCGTTCTATTATAATACTATTATAAATTATTCTTATAATAATATTAATATAGCTACTTAAAACGTTATTAATTTATAAAAAGCCTAGGCTTTATAAAAGATAACTATAAAGCGTAATACCAAAAATGCCGGGCAAAATAAAACCTATAATACCTTATATAAGGCTTTATTTCACGACTATATTTTACCGCATTCGAATAACTAACTCTACCTTTAATATATTACCAATTAGCCCCTATTATCCGTAACCGTTTATAAAATAAATCGTAATAAAGTATATATACCTAAACATATAAATCCGCGCCTTATTTTATTTAATCTCTTAGCTAATAAAGACTAGGTTTTCCGGGAAAAAAACCCGGAAAACCATAAAGGATCAATATCTATTTTTACTACTTCGCTCGTACTAATAAAGCAAATAAAGATAAAACGCTAAAGGGTACTTTATAAATTACGCCAATTAATAATAATAAGAATAGTTAAGGAAGAGGTATAAATTTATAATATTAACTCCGCCACTTAATAAGCGTAAGCAAACTATTAAAAATTACATATAAAATTATACTAAATAAAGCGATATAAAGCTATACTGTTAGGTAATAAATAAATATATAAAGTAAAAAACTAAAGTATTATAATTGCTAAACTTTAAAAAATAATATTCTATCCTTTATTAATTTACCCGTAATTTATTATAACGCTATAATAAATAAAATATCGCTTATTTATAACTCTAACCGTATACCGGTAGCGCTAAAAAAAATATCGGCTACCTAACTTAATAACATTTTACGCTAAAATATAAGGTCTTTTAAAGTTAAATCTATTAAATTAAACAATACCGTAAGTAAAATATTTCTAGCTATTACCTATTAAAATAACGCCTATAAACCCTAGCCGGATTATTTTTATTTTAAAAGTTCCTTTAGCTTAAATATAATAGCTATAAAAAGGTATAATAATATTTTAATAGCTATATATACGTAAAAGGTTAATTTTTTTAATCTTATAACCTTTAAATTTATAGCCGTAAAACTCCCGAAAATTTAATAGGCCGGAATTAACCCCGAATAGCCGTAAATTATAATCGCTATAAATAACCTTAAAAAAAAAGGGTATATATTCGGGGGAACTTTAAAAATATAGCCTATTAATTATATTAAGGTAAGTATCGAATAGCTCGCCGCTTTATATGCCGGTAAGAAATTTTCGAAATCCTAAATACCTTAAGTTATTAGCTTTTAAAAATAACGATATATTATTAATTTAAAATATTATATAGGTATTTAAAATATATCTATAAGGGACTATTTTTAGCTTACGCCTAATTATAAAAAGGTCATAATAAGCTTTACGATAAATTAGAACGCGGTAATATTAAGCGCTGACCGACCGGCGGTTTTTAATACTATTAAAAATAAAAAATAAACCGTAGCAGCTATAAAAAGGCATTTTGCTACTAAAAACCCTAAATTCCTTTACCTACTATATAATAACCTATACCTTAATAATACTTTTATTAACTAAAACGGTAAGCCGAATTTCCTTAACTAATAAACCGCTTATATTAGTTTAGCTTTTTATAATTTTACCTATTTTATTATCGACGCTTTATTTATCGATAACCGATATAAATATAAATTAAAGCTTATTAATATTTACCTTTAATTATTAAATAAACTTAAAAGTTTAACTCTTATTCGGAATAAAGAAATTATAATCGAATACCGGAAATTAATAATAGCTAATATTAGCTAAATACTAATACCTTATGTAATATAGTATAAAAAATGTGTAGTTACTATAGTTATGTATTATGTTAAAACTTTTATGGATTACGAAATTATCGAATTAATAAAATCGCTATTTTTATCGGTAAAAGGCTTTAATAATAAATAACTAAACTTATTAAATTATAGGGTAAAAAGGTAAAAACGTTTTACTTTTTTATTCTATAATAATTATTTAATATTATATCCTATATTTTTATATTTTTCGTTATTTTATATTATATTAGGGTTTATATTAAATATCCGATACTTTATATTTTTAATATGCCAATTTTTTTTATAATTAGGTAAAAATTATATTTAAATGCTATATTAAACTAAGAACTAATAAATTTCCCTAAATTATCCGATAAGGTTTAATCTAGTAATAGATATAAGGAGTAATATATAAAACCTATACGTTAACTAATAGGCTAGACTATTTTATTTGGACTTTTTACCTATTATATTTACGAACCGGGATATAAATTATGTAGCAATTTTTTCATTTTATCTAACCTATAATATTCTAATATCTATTTTTATATAATTACGGTAATATAACTATATTTAAAATATTAGCAATTAGGGGTAAATAGAATTAAAATTATATTATAAATAAAAACGAGCTAGCCTATAATTAATTTAAAAGCAGACTAGTTTTTTAATTAGCCGTATAATTATCCCTTAATAGTAATAAAATTCAGTTAGATAGATTTTTCGTTAAATTTATAGGGAATTAAATTATATTATTTTTTTATACCGAAATTTTATTATTATTTTTATTATAAAGAATTTAATTTAGGAAAATATATTATTTAAATAAGCATATTTAAGCTATATTTAATATATACTGTTTATAAAATATTAAAAAAATCGAAATATAAAATTCGATTAAAAATTCCGTAGTTTATTTATAGGTATATGTTTTTAGGAAATATCCTTTATTTATTATATATTAACCGGCAGATATCGGCCTTAATTATATAATATAAGGGGCTAATTTAACGTTAGCAGTTATTACGCTATATATTAAACGTTTATAATAATACTATCGGAATAGCGAATTTTGCAGTTCAGTTTATTATTAATAGCGCTAATTAAATTCTATTTCCGAAACATTTTTACCTTTTTTTTTTTTTTAAGTATTTGTAATATAAGTAATAATATTATATCTGTATTATAACTTTAAATACTATTTTATTTTTTATTAATTTTAAATCTTAACGAATTTTATTATAATAAAGCTTATTATTTTTAATCCGACTATTTTTTATATTTTAGAGCTAATAATTTTCGAATATATTAACGGTATATTAATTAATAACGGGGCCGAATATATTTTAAATTTCTATAATATTAACGATATTATAATTAAAACCGATATAAGATCTTTATAGTATTTTAAATTAAACGATATTATAGTATTAATAGCGTTAAAGTTCGTTAAGTTTTATTTTAGACGCGAAATAATCGAAAGCTTTCGTAAAAAATATTTTTAATAAAGCTAGAAAAGCTTTTCGTATATATAATTATTAGCTATAAAAGTAGCCGAAAAATTTACCTTTTTAAAAACGTTTAGCTATATTAACTATAAAGATTTTAAAAAAAGCTAGTTTAACGATTTAACGTTATTTGTAAAGGAATTTAGGCAAATTTTATATATAAGGATAATATATTAAAATAAATAATTCGAAATTGGGGATATTTAAAAAGGGTTATAAATAAAATATTAAAAAACGTATATATAATAATATTTTTATATAGTTTTAATATTTATTATTAATAAATAAATACTTTAAAAAATAAATCTTATTCGAATTATCGGTTAATATTTTTTAAATCGTTTGTTAATTTTTATAGCCTTTTTTATATTTATATTTATAAAATAAGGTTTTATATATTATTTATATAAAAAAAATAACATTATAAGTTTTATAAATAAGCTAGCTATTTTTATATTTTTTTATAATATATGTGTAGGAAGTTTTAATCCTAGTAAACCTATTAAAGCTATAAAATAAAACCATTATAGTTAAATTAAATAATAGCTAGGGTTATTTTATAATATTGATATTTATTTTTTGTTAATATATAATTTAAACGATATTATTAATTTAGCTATAATTAAAGAAAAATATTATCTATACCTTTTAATTTTATTTAATATATTAGGTATTTATATAAATATAACGGGCCCGTATTTACGGCAGTTTAATCGCTATTTATAAAAGCTATACTGTATAGCTTTTAATTAAAAACCCCTAACCTTTAATCGTTTAAATTATCCTATAAAATCGGCCTTAAAATGGTGGGTTTTTTAAGGGTAAAGCAGTTAAAAGCGTACTTTTTTCTTATTAACTTGCCTTAAATAAGGCGAACTAATATAGGGTTATCGGGTAATTTCTATATTATATATAAAGATCTACTGTTAAATGTCCGGGTTATTAGTAACGTTAATAACCTTTTTAGGGTAGGTATAGTATTTATTAATTTTTAAATTTAGCGCTTTAAACGGCTATTAATCGATATTATATATTGTAATATACCTATAAATAATCTGGCCTATTTTATAAATAGGTTTTTTAAATTTTTTAACGGAAGTAGGGGTAGGGTTATTTTGTAATTTCTTTATTATTCCCTATAACGGATCGGCCGGAAACGGGTATAAAATCGGGGGATAAAAAGGTAAATTTTCCTAATAAAATATCGCCCTATATTATTTTATTTATAACCGGGTAAAAAAACGTATTATTAAAATAATTTAAATGCGGAAATAGAAAAACTTAAACTAATATATAATTTTTAAAATTAAGGGTTTTTTAAAAGTAATAAATTATAAATCCCGAAATATTAAAATAAGACCTAAAAACCCGGAACCAGAACTATTAAGGTAAAATCCGGCTAATTTATTAATAATATATATAAAAATATATGGTTAAATTAAATGCCGATAGCTTATTTAGCTTTAGTTCCCGAATTATTAATTTTATCCGCGAACTATTTTCGGATTCGTTTTATTTAATAATAGTATAAAGGTTTAACTGGCTTATTAAACCGACTAATTTAATAAAATAAAGCTTTATTACGGATTTAAAATAAGTAATATAATAAAATATATTTTTTTATATTATATATAGATAGTTTTAGTATTATATATCCTATTTTTAATAATTTAAATAAAAATGCCTAATATATATATTAAAAAACTAAAAATAGGAATAGTATTACGGTATTTTATAAAGCCGGATTTAATTTTATAAAAAATCTATTACTTTTAAAATAAACGTAATTTAAATATATAAAAATAATATATATAAATTTTATAAAAGCTAAAATACTTTAATTATATATTATATAAATTATTTTAAATGCTTATTTAATAAATAAAAAAACGTAAAAAAAACTACATTATTAATAAAAGGTAAAAACGATATATAAAGCGGACCTATTATAATTAGAATATATAAATCTTACCGTATTATAGGCCTTTAAATAAAATTAGTTCTATAAATATAACTATACTAATATTCGGAAACCGCTTTAACGCCTTAATCCCGGAATTCCGTAATAAGATATTTGCCTAATTTCTTATATGCCCCGTAAAATAAGATATCGAATATACCGATATATATAGGTTACGTATTATTTTAAACCCGTATAAGGATATCCATTTACGTTTTATTATTAGGCATACTATATATACGTTGTATTATTCGGCGTATTATATAATTCGGTAATAACGGCGCTAAAAGCCGATCTTTATAGATTTATAGCGTAGCTAATAAGTTTCGGAATAAAGGAACCTATTTTTATATACCGAATATTACAATTAAAAATACCGACCTAAACTATTCCTATAAACGTTAAACCTTTTATATTTATATACGCGAAAAAAAAATCTATAGGTATTATTAATATATCGGTAGTAGTATAACGAAAATAAACGTATTTTTTATTTAAAAAATACATTTATATTTAAATTTATATAAAAATATACCGGCTTTTTAAAAAACTTATCCCCGTAATAAAGACCATTCGTTATTAAAATCAGCCTATTAACGTTAATACCTAAAGGCGTATACCTTTAAACGGTAATAAAAAAATATAAAATAGTAAATATCCTAAATTGTAGCTTTAAAAAAATGTAATATTTATTTAATTAGCTACCTTTATTAAGCGATTTAAAGCTTAACGCGGTTATACTTATATAGCCGGATTATATTAAGGTTTTTCGGCGGCCGGCATTTAAAAATTTCCGTTATATTTATTTTATTTAAGCCGTCCTTTAAAAGCCTTATAATATAAAGAGAAAGCTTATTTAGTTTTAATAAGGCGTTAAAAAAATTATAAAGGATAGTAATTTTATTTAAAAGGTTATAAAAACTATTAAGGGCTAAAAATATAAATAGGTAAAAAGGAAAAAACGAAGCGATAAATAAGTAATTATTAATAAAAGAAAAAGATACCGAAATCGTATTAAAAATAAAAGCGCTTTCGGAAAAAAAATAAAATAAAAACTAATTAAACATTTTATAATAGCTATTTATACTTTTAAATTAACGAAATAAAATTATACGTATTAAATTTAGGTTAAATATATTATTTTAAATGTTTTGTAAAATTATATATTTTACCTATTAATTTTTAAAAAAGGTATTAGTTTTTTTCGGTTTAATTTTTATTATAAAAATATCCCCTTTTTTTTATATTTTTATTTTTTAAAGTCTACTTTTTCGGTATTTTCTATAAATTATTTATCGCTATTATTAATAAATTCGATAATGTTAGCATTTTCGGCCGCTTCTATTCCTTTAGCTTTCTATATGCCCCGGGGCTAAGTAAATAGTCTGCGTTTAGCCGATATCCGTAATTAAATTTTATACTTTAGAAAGTTACGCTTATTATTTTTAATATTAATTATAATAATAAAATATAATGGTCCGTTTTTTATTATTAGCGTTAGCTTAATAAAATCGCCTTACCTTTAAAGACCTTACGTTTTAAATAAATACGTAGTAAAGTTCCTTAATAATATATAAATTTCGAAATACTTCCGCTATTATTATATAAGCGTAGTCCGCGCTTTGTATATTAAGTATAGATTCTATACTATAAATTAATATAGTAATATTTTTACTAATTTTATTATTTAAAAAATCGGGAAAATAATATATCTTTTATTAAATATATATTTTATTTATTTTTATTTATAATAATACGTAGAAATAATATTTAATTTTATATATATATAGCATTAAAAATTAAGTTACTTTTTCCTACCTATATTTTAAAGTATAACGCCCTTTAAAGCTAGGCTATTTTAATAAGTTAACGCTAATATTTTTACTATAATTACCGGCATATAGGTATACTTTTTAATAATACCTATTAATTAAATAAAAAAAGCTTATCTATAAATACCTAAAATAAGAAATAGCGCTTATGTTTATAATAAAAGCCTCCCGTTTATATAATAATAGCCGACTTTTACCGATCCTTTCCTATTATAATAATCCTTAAATAGCTATTTATTTTATTACTTTAAAACCCCCCTACCGTTTTTAACCTATATTAACCCTATTTAAGTATAAAATACTTATTATATATTATTTATAAAAGGTAATATATATATATATACTATAGTAGTATAAATATTTCCATTTAATTAACGGTTTAAGCGGAATTTACCTATAGCCCGGGAACCTTATTTTAAAAAAAGCAATAAATTATTATTATTAAATAGTAATTTAAAAAATATATCCTAGCTAATTGGGTTAAATAGTACGTTTATAGCGTATAGACTATATTATTTTAGGTTACGGTTGCTTAGTTAATTATTCTTAATTCCGATATATAGTTAAAAATATATACCCTGTATAAAAAACTATTTATAAACTACTATATATATATAGGTCGGTTAGGTCTGAACGGTATTCTATATTCTATATTATTAATTCGGAAAGGCTTGTATATTTATATATTATATATATATATATACGGAGTAAAGCGGTAGTATAGCCGTAGGCTTATATTATATTAAAAATACTAAAGCCGCTAATATTAAAGGTTATATATTACGACTTTTAAAATAATATTTAATCCCGTAATAGAAAAGTATAACGGAAAAAGATCGCTATAAGGTAATATTTTAATATTAATAACGTTAAGAAAGTATTCTAAAAGTATAATTTTATAAAAAAAGTATATTTTTATTAAATCGCTTTTAATTGTTTTAGGGATTTTAAATAAACGTATAAATTTATTATAAAGACTATTAAATAATATTATTTTAAAGGTAGATTATAGTTATAATATAATATATATAAGGCTTATTAGGTAGGTCCTATTTTAAATTATAATTACCTATTTTATATAATTTATAATCGGGGAATAGATTCCTACTATATAAAAGATATAATATTCCTAATATCTATAATTAATATTACCTAAAAAGTATTATAGCTTTTCGTTTAAAATACGTAAGGGTTAATATTTAAAATATAAATAATTGGACGCTTTCTATCTATAGTTATTTATAGCTATATATAAGGGTATATACTCTCCCTTTATTTATAATACCTATAACTAAAATCATACTTATAATCTGCTTATTTATTTTACCATCTCGCATTTTTTCTTATTATTATATAATATATTAATCTTTTAATATTATTTATATTAAAAAGGCTAAATATGCTAAGGTTTAAAGAAAGCGTAATACGTTATTTAAAAAGGCAAATTAATTCGGAAAAAACTATAATGTAGAAGTCTACTTTTTAATATATCGGAAAAGGCGATTTTATATATTTTTTTTTATAAAAAACGAATTATAGCTTCCGCCTATAGATTAAATTATACGTATATATTAGACTTTCTACCGTATTAAAGCTTATTTATTTCTTAAAATCGAAATTACCTGTTCCCGTATCGATATTTACGGGGTTATTTTTTATAAACCCTACCGGTAAGTAATAAAATAGGCATATATAGCGGTTATTAACGCTATATAATAATTATTAGTTTAAATAAACTGCCGTTTATTACTTTTTTAGCTAAACGGATACTATAGCTTAAATTAATAATTAAATTAATTAAAACCTTACGTTATTTTACTTTAATAATATTATTTCTATTTACGGGCTTATTATTTAATAACGAGCCTATATTTTAAATATATTAAAAAATAATATCGAAATCGTTTATTTGCTTTTTTATTACTTTTAGTCGTTTATTATATGCCTTAATTTTAGCGTAAAGCTATTTTATAAACTTATTAATATCCGAACGAATATATATTATTAACATTTACTAATAGCGGCTAAACGCTCGGTAAAACTAAACGTTCTCGGAAAATATTTTTATATAATCTTTTTCTATTTAATATAACGGCTTAAAGGTTAGTAATAATAGATAATGCGGGTATATTTAAGACCGCACCGGGCTTATAGGGGGTATTTTTACCAGAAAAATTAGGTATTAAAGCCAAATCGGATTTCCGAATACCCGTAAAAACTTTAATAATAGCCTTAATATAATTAATACTTACAGTACCAGATTATTTTAAATCGGTAAAACTTTAATTATCTCTAACTAACTTAAGGTCCGCGCCTAAACGTTAAATTCGGTATAAAATACCTATAGTTCCTATAAGGCGCCAGGTTCTATAGCTAAGCCTACCTTTTTAGATAGAATATTTTTAGCAATTATAATAAAATTTGTTAAATATTAAGGCTAAAATTAGGCGATTTTATTATTTAAAGTTATTAGAAAAGAAATAGAAAAAAATAAAATAAAAGCTAGATTATTAAATAAAATACGGGGATATAAAAAATAAAAAGGCAAAAAATAAAGCGTATTTAATATAAAATTTAATTAAACTATATCTATTACGATATAGTTATAAATTATATTATATATATCGGTAAAAACTATTAAAATAAATAAAGTATTTTAAAGGGTTAATATAAAAGAAACTTAGGATTTTCGGTTTATATAGATTTTTAGAAAATTTATATAAATTATATAATAGCTATCTATTAACGGGTAATAATATACGCCTATTTATTCCCCTAACCTCTTATTTAATAAAAACGAATAATACTCTAACGTTTAAGTACTTTAAATCATATAAAGCGCCGAAATTACATTTATTATAATAATAGTTATAATAAAAATAAAGGCGGTAGTCCTAATAAGTCTAACTATTAATATAGAATTATTAGTTTAGCCTATTACCGAGCTGGTTTTTAAACTTATTATAATAAAGAAATTGGATAATATAATCGAAATATTAAAGGCATTTAGCAAATCCGTTATCGATCTTATAGTAGCGTTTTATCCTATAGCCGCCGGAAATATAATTAGGGTAATTTTTACCGTCAGTACTATTTTAATTATAGTACTACTATTAAATATATAAATTATAAATATTATAATTATTTAACGCGTATTTAATATATAGAAGCTAGTACTAATATCCTACGACTGATTTAAAAACGTATTACTATTAATAATAATAAAATAAATATATATATTAAAAGTCTAGCCCGTATATCGCCTATATGCCGGTAAATATTTAATATTATAAAAAAAAAAGGGATAGGGAAATAGTATTACGCTTATTATAAAACGGTAGCATTTTTATTAAGTAAATTTTTAAGGATATTAAACTCGGCTTATTAAATGCCCGTATAACTATTAATAAGGGGGAAAATAAATATAATTAGAAAAAAATTAAAATTAGTAAAACTAAAAACAGTATTATATTACCGCTTAATAGGATTTATAACTTTAAACGTATTAATAATAAACTATTAGTTTAATTCGGGTTTTTATTTTATAAAAAAAGGGGTACTAATATCGATCGGAATAGTAAATAACTAAATATATAAATTAGAATAGTTTTTATAAGTAAATAGGGGGGTAATAAAAGTAGTAAAAAGCATTAATTTAATAAAAAACATTTTAGCTATAAAGGTTAATTAAATATTTAAATATATTAGTTATAAAAATAAAGAAAAGTTAAAAATTAAATAAAAAAAAAAGCTAAAAAAGTTTATTAAAAATATTAAGATTTTAAAAATTAAACAAACAGATTACTATAATTAGGAATATATTTTATAATATAAAATAATAAAAGCGATAAAAAAGGCCTAAAAAGAGGATATAAAAATTAACCTTTATTTACCGACTTTTTTAAACCTTCCGTATATATACGGAAATAAACGGTTTACCTATTTAGATATATAGTTTTAACGACCCGTATTTTTAACTTAATATGCTTCTTAATACGTTAAATAGTAATAAATTCCCTCTTTATTTAATATACTAGGCGATTTTTTTAGCTTTAAGGGACGTATTTTTTTAATAGCCCTTTTAAGGTTTAATATATTTCTTTTAACCTAATATAAATTAGGCAATAATAAAATACCCGAATTATAGCTAAACCTTTATAAATACCGGGTTCTTGTAGTTTAAACCGATAATTATACTATTAACTGGCTAAGATTTAAAATAAAATATACTATAGTACCGTTTATTTTATTTAAATTAACCTTTTTATTAATTTTTAGGTTATTATTTTTATTAAGTTTAAAAAAATTACTAAGTAGATTTAATAAATTAAAAAAAAGCTAAAATAATTAACCGCCGGTTTGGATAAATTCTCTTTTAACGTTAACTAATAAATAAACTAGGATTAAAAAATAAAAAAAAAAGATAAAAATAGCAACGCCGAAATAGCCTTAAGATATTAAAATTAAAATAGCGCTAATAATAAAATAGCCGTTATAAAGATATCTAAAACGGAATATAAGGTTTAATAGCGCCTAAATTAAATACGTAATACTATAGTTTTGCGGGTTTTATATCGAATCGTATAATATCTTTTAGGTTATTTAATTAAACAAATCGTCCTAATAGTTTAGTAAAGATAGGTAAAGTTTATAGGGTTTAATTTATCTATATAATATTAAGATATACCTATATACTTTTTGCTTTTTATTAGCGGTTTTACGTTTTTAATATTCTATATCTATATATTTATAAATCTGCCTAATTCTATATATATATTCGGTACTAAATTAGATATATATTACGCAATTAACTATCGGTGCCGCTTAAATAATTCCCTATTTTATAATACTATTACGAAATACTTTATTTATTTTTTATTATAATTTAGTTTAAATGGCAATTTTTTTAGTTTCGGAATAATAGTTTTAAAGCGGAATAACCCTATTTTTTATATAATAAAAATTTATTTATACCACCGAAGCCCTATTTTCCCGATAAAAAAGATCGATTATTTATACTACTTAAAATTAGCTTTCCGGTAAAAAAGGAAGAACTAAATAAACCGTTTAGGTTTTAGATTCTATATAATAAAAATAGCTAGCTTAAAAAGTAAAACCGGGAACTTAAAATATAAATTAAAATATTATAACGTAAAAATTATTCGATAAACCTAATAAAAAGGATTGCTTTATTACGGAAATAAAATTCTAAATATAATTATTAAATCGATTATTAAAATAAATTAATAATAAATATCGTTTATATAATCTATATTATATTTATTAAATATAAAGAAGAAATTATATCCTTCCGGCGGGTATTATTAAAGTTAAAAATAAAAAACCTATTAAGGGATAAAATTCGCGTTTATAAAAAAGGGTAGATTTAAATATAAACTATAAAAACTAATAGTTAGTTAGGATTAGGGTTAAAAAATGGATTAAATTAAATTAATAATATAAATAAAAAAATAAAAAAGTTAAAATAATTTAAACCGCTTTATTTATAATAATAACTATATAAACGTAATGCCTAAAAAAAATAATAAAAAAACGAGTTTTTTAAAAGCTATAGTAATTAATATAGTAGGGGCATTTTTTATAAAGAAATATATATACGTATAGCCGTAATATTATATTGGACTTTTTACCTAATTGCCTATTAAAATTAATAGAAAGGATAAATATTAACCGGCCCGTTTTAATATACTTTTTAACGGCTTCTATTTATCGAAAATATCGCGAACTTTAAAAAAATATAGCTAGTAGAATAATAGCTATTTTTAATACGTTAAGGGTTTAATTTAATAATAGCTAGTTAATTACTGATAAATAATAAATTAAATACTATATATATATATAAACTATTATAAAGACCCGTTTTTAAAATTTTACGCCTTATATTTTATTTTTTAATACTTTTTAATAAAATAGTTAATATATATATATATAGTTAAGGTTTATTAATGGGTTTAATAGTAATATAATGCGGCCTTTTTTAGGCTTAATTATCTATTATATTCCCTTAATGCCAATTTTCGCCAAAAGATTAAATAGGCCGGTATTTTAATATAATATTCTATAAATAACGAATTTTTTAAAGATATAAATATCTTATTTATAGAAAGCCTAAATAATATATAAGACGTTAATAATTTCTATTAATAAAGTGTTATACCTTTATAAAATTTGGCGTATAAGTAATTGTAATTTTAATAAATTCGTTTAGCCGGTAAATATATGTTTAAAATACCTGCTAAATATTTACGGAAATGTAATTAATTTCGGTATATATAAATTATTAATTAAAGCGTTGTATATTTAATTTAAATAAAGGTTTAAATAACCGAACGGATAAATTAATATAATTTTTCGGTTTAAAAAGTAAAAAAATGATTTTTTATAAAAAAGCGAATAACTTAAACTATTACGGCTTAATAGTAAATTAATCGCCTTATAGGTTTATTTAAATATTAACTTTATATTATAGAAAAGATATAATAACCTTTAGGTTTTTCTATTAAATTTAGGCCTTATTTACTACGATAAAAGCTTTACGAAATTATAAAAAAAGAGCTAATTAATAGAGGCGCTTAAACGTTTTACGCCGTTATTTATTAAAGTTAATATATATATAGCCTTTATAGAGTTATTTTTAATAGCTTATTATTATATTAATAAAGTGGAAAAATTAATACCTTTTAATTTTTAGGATAAAATAATTTTATATATATTTTAGGCGTTTAGATTTTCCTTAATAAACGTTTCCGAATTTGCGGCCACCTTAATTGCGGCGTAAGCCGTATTTAACAAATAAGCCGAAAGGGCCTAAATCCGAAAATTCGGTATATTAGTAAATATAACCCGAAAATTTATTAAACTATTAAAATATATTTATATAAATAATCTATTTATTTTTAGTCTTTATTTAAAACTTTCGGTAATGCTTAATTCGGATTCCGATAGTAACTATATAAATGTAATAAAGGAACTTTAAAATAGTATATATAAATTATTATAAATCGTAGGATAATTAATATAATATACGCTATATAAATTAGCGTAATCGCGCTTAATTAGGTAAATACCCTTTTATTATAAGATATTTATAGTATTATAGGTTTAAAGCGTATTAATCTCTCTTTATGTTTACTTAAACGGTATATTATTAATAAAGTAAAGTTAATGTTATTATAGTCTGTATATAAATATATAATAAATACGTATTTATATTATAAGTTCGCCCGTAAATATATTGTAGCTATTCTGGTTAATTCCTCCTTTTTTTTTTTTTTTTTTACTTTATATAATATATAAAAATTAATAATAAAGCCTCCTTATGCCTTTATATACCGTAATTTATTAGTTTAATTTAAAGCGGTTAATAGTAAGGCTATTTTGTTATTTATATATTTATTTTTAATTAATTAATAAAAAACGAAGAACTAATAACTATTTAATATTAAATAAACCCGGTTATTTTAAATTATATATTTTATTTAAGATAATAACGAATAATATAAGATAATTATTTAATAGTAGGTTCGCTATTGGTTAGTAAATAGCTACTTGATTACGATACGGGATATATAACGTATTTAAAAGACCTTAATTTTTGCGATATAGAAACGTAGTTTTATATTTATTAAATTAGCGGGTTTTATAGTTATTATTTATTTAATCTATATGTTTTAAAGGAAAAATATATATAAAACTATTTTAGTAATATAAGTAGAACTATTATAACTATAAATATATATATTTCTATTATGTTGTTTATAATAAAAGCTCTGACTATAACGTTAGGTTTAACTATTACGCTTGGTTTAAATGTATCGAATAATAGGACTTTCGAAAAGAGTCTATCCTTTAACCCTAATAAAAAATAAGGCCTTTAACCTAATTAATTTATCGGGCTGGGAATCGGTATAGCCGTATTTATTATTATTATTTTTATTATAACGGTTATTTTTTTACGCCGAAAATATAATTAAAAAGGCGGAATAATCGGCAGTTCTATAAATATATATTTTTATTTTAAAAAAGGGAAGCTATTAATTATAGTATATAGGCCCGTAAGCGACCGAGATAACCGTTTTAAAACTACTAATTAACTAATTAAAAGAATCGAATATTATTAAACTATTTATAATTATTTAATATAATATAAGTAATAAATATATAACCTATAATTTAGGTAAAATGATTTTTTATAATAAGACTTATTTAGTTTTATATTATAAAATAACATTTGGTTTTATAAAAGGTAGCTGTTTTTAGTACGGCTAATATATGGTAAACTAAGCTAATATTAGGAGGGCTATTTAATTCGGATAACTAAAAATAAAATATATAGTATAATTATTTAAATAGATAAATATAATATTATAAAACCGTATAACTACTATTTATTTTTATATTATGGAAATATATAAATAGGTTCGATATTTAAAATTAAAAGTAGGAAATAAATAAAAACTATTTTTTTTTTAAATCTATCGAATTTTTACGTTTCCTTTAATATAAGGTTTACTGGTATTTAAATAGGATAGGATAAATTAAACTTATAAATTTTAGGATTTCGTATTTAATAAAAATATATAAAATTTTATTTTAATAGTAACTTTTATCCTTTAAATAAACGTCGATTTATGTTAGGCTTATAAGTATTATTTATAAAAGAAAGTAATGGTAAATTTCGGCGTATAATTAAGACGTTTCGGGTATAAAGTAAAGCTAAATACGTATAATAATAAAACGCCTTTATTTAACCCGAAAACGTAAACGGTATTTATTTTATTAGTTTATTATATTTAATATCGGTAATTTATTATCCGATATATATATTTATTTAGGAAAGAATTTAGCGGGGCTATCTATAGACCCGGTATTTACTTAAAATAGTAACCTTTTATGCGCTATTTAAGTCGACCGAAGTATATGTATAAATAGTTAGCTTTTAATATGTTTAAAAACGATAGACGTTATAAGTTATTATTATTAACGACCTTTTATAAAGACTTATTAGCGGCCGGACCGCTTATATTTAAAAGGGAATATTAGCTTAAAATTAAAGGTATTTATATCTATAATGGCAGTTTTACCGGTAGCTTATTAGAGATATTATATATTAAAAACGCGATTAAAAAAGACCTAAAACGCTAAAAGAGCTAAAAGAACTAAAAGATATAGAGGAGAAAAAAGAACGGTATAGATTATTTTTAAAAATATAATAAGATAATATTTTTTTTTAAAAATAAGTAATCCCTAAATTAGGCCTATTAGGTATATAAAAAATTAGCTAATATTATTTAAAGTTATTTTTTTTATAGGCGGTAAGTATTTAATTAATATTTTTAAGTTAAATATAGTTATATGGTTATATATTAGCGTTAAAAAGCTTTTAAGGGCGGGGTAATTAACTTAATGTATAGGCGGAATTATTATATATATAAATATTATAAAAAAGATTAATAATTAGTTTTAAGTTTATAAGATTAATTTAGAGAGCTTTCCTTTTATTAATAATATTAATTTTAGCTTTATAATATACGGTATAAAGGCCCGCTTATATATAAGTTATTAGAAGTAGAGATGATTTTTTTATATTATAGATTTAGGTTCGTTTTTATTAAAAAATTCGGACCAATTTAACGCTTTACCGGATAGGTTTATAATATATTTAAACGGGGTAAAGATCCGCGTTTTGCGGCTATATATAAAGCCTTTTTTTTATTATTAGTGTTAAAAATATCGACGTAACTTTTACCGAATTAAGTAGCCGGCTAAGTCGAAAGAGGAGGGTAGTTAGTTAAAAGTATTTATACGGAATATATACGAAATTTTAAATAATATAAAGCTAATAGAAATTGCTCGTAAAACTATACTTTGTTTTTTAAAGTAGTAATTAGACGATATTAAGGGTTAAGTTTATATGTATTAGTTTGTTAATTATTACCTCTTATACCTTTAGATTTGTTATTTAAACTTAACCCTAGATTAAATAGTGCTTAGTTAGAGCCCCGTTTTATTAGCCTAACCGGTATTAGGGTTTTTTTAATTAAGCTAATTATATATAGTATTAGTAATATAGTAAGGTTTATAATTAGTATTTAAATAGGCCCCGTATAGATTATAATGGAAAAAATTATATATATAGGTAGGGGTAGCTTTTTATTTATATATATAAACTATTATATAATAATATTTTTATTTAGGTAATTTAACCTTAATATAGTCGTATTAAATAGTACGTATTAAAGATTTTATTAATATATATTTAACTTTTCCCTTATATTATATATATTTAGGTTAATAATTAACTCTTATATAGCGGCCTTTTTAATAAACGCCTAAACTAATATATATTTATTATATAATTATATTTAGTTATTATAATTATTATTAAATATTTTATATATACTTTATAATTTTTTATATATAAGGGAGGGATAAATATTAATCTTTATTATATTATATTAATACTTAAGGATTATTTCCTTTTTAATCGCTTTTATAATATCCGATTGATAGTATTATGAGTCATTTTCGAAAGTGGTATTAAAATGCCTTTATAATTTTAAAGCGTATTTTTATTTAATTAACTTCCTTTGTTTTATTATTTAAAAAAGGGTAACGCGTTTTAGCTATATTAAGAGGTATTTAATAAAAGTAAATTCTTATAAGGGTAGCTTTCGAATTCGTTTATTATAAGATTTGTTTACTATATTAGCTATATAATCGGAATAATAGTTCGCTAAGTATTAACCGGAAATAATATTATATTATTCCTTATTATTTATTAGCTATTTCTAACTTTAAAGCTTTAGTTTTATAAAGGGAATAATTCGGCTTATATATCCGTTTTTTAATATTAATATAATCGTTTTTATATAATAAGCGTCGTTTATAAGGCTTATAGCCGTATATATAAATAATAATAATTCTATATATAATATTAATTAGGAGGAATTTTAAACTGTATTAAATAGGTAATTTAGTAATAATAGATAAAAAAATATAAAGGTTATAAAAATAATAATAAACTAAAATATAAAACCTTTAAATTGGTAGCTATAGTTCTTTAATATTCGCTAATTCTTTCCGTCCGGTGTACTATTTAGCCGCCGAAACTATAAGCTAAATTTCGAGGTTATATAAAGGTTACTGTTAAGAGTTTTTACCCGCTAAAAAATTAATAACGTATTATATATAAATAAATATAAATAAGTATTATATATATAGCTAATATTAGCTTAATATCGAATAGTTGATAAATAGATTTATAATCTTTACTATTTTTATTTACCTAATTAAACAATTTTATATATAAATAACTATATAAATAAAACGGCTATTAATAATTCCGCATAATAAATTAGATTTCCAAACCGGATTCCTAAAACGGTTATAAAAATAAAGCTGTAATAAGGCTAAAAGAAAATTACGAAATATAGCCTTATTTTAATGTATAATTCCGACTATCTTTATTTAGGTATATGCAATAATAGTTTCGATAATAACTAATTATTAATATAATAATATTATATAATAGATTTTAAGTTTAACGTCTTATATAATTTCCCCTTATAATATTTTTAATAAGAAATAATATTGCAATATAGTAGCATTTCTAGCTGTTTACATAAGAGGTAGCTTTCCTACCGATATAAGTAAATTATAATAATTTCTATATTTTAAATTATAGCCATTTTAAAGGTCGCAATATTGTAGATAATAATCTATTGCTTAAAATTATAAAGGGGGGAATAGCCATTATTTTAAAGTAGATAAAATAAGCGGTTAATATTAAAAACAAACTTTCGATATATATAGGTATATATATATATAGGATGCCTAGCGTTAAGTAGTAAATTTATACCAGCATTATTACCGCGTAATGCGTCATTTTTTTTATTAGTAAAGTTTTCGATTTGGTTTTATTAAATGTAATAATAGTTACCTTAATAATGCTATATTTAAATAAATACAAGTTGCTAAAATATATATACTAATACCTAGCTATATTACCTAATAATAAGCCTGTTTAAAGGGTAATTATATAATACTTATATATTACTTTTTTTTGCCGTAAATATCCTACTAATAGGAATAATAATAAACGCCTGCTACCCGATACCTTTTTTTTTATTTTTTTATTTTTTTATTAAGATTCCTTCTTAATTTTAATAAAACCCGGCGTATTATTTTCAGAAATCTTATAACGGCGTCGCTTTAATGTTCGTGCTAGTAAGTCTAGTTTATATATTTAGTTAGGTTAGCTTTATATATAAATATATAAATTAGTACAGATAATTAATATATACTAAATCTTAAATAAAACTTATGGCTAATTCGAATTTATTTTATTACTGGAATAAAGCCCCTTCCTTTTCTAGTCTTTTAAAGTAAGCTGTAACTTTTTATTTCCTGATTAATTTTTCGATTTTTAGTTTAGCTTTATATTAGCTGATATTTTTAAGGCGCTTTTCGGAAGCTTTTATTTTATTTTATAAATAGAAAAGCTGACCTTTTAATTAGGTAAGCGCTTTAATAAAACGCGCGTATTTTTTTTTAAAGGGTTTTATTAAGAGTAAATATTTACGTTTAACCTTATATAGCTAGGCGTACTGATTATCGGACCGGCTTTATTTAATTAATTTGGAGTATATTTATATCTCTTTTCCAGCTATTAGGAATTCGTTAACCAGTTATTTTACCGAATAGCAGTATTTATATTTAGCAATTACGTTAGGTATAGTAATAATATATTAGGCATAATAAATATATAAATAGTTAAACCCCGGTATATTATTAAATATATATTAGTTAAATATATATAGCTTCCTAACTATAATTTATTAATCTAAAATATAAAGTCCTATAATTATTTTTTTATTATATGCTTTTAGGTTTTTTATACCGTTATACTATTTTATATAATACGTAATTATTTATAAATTATAATTTGCTATATAAATGTATTCGTTTTAATTTAGCGGCTTTTAGTATTATATTATGGATTTTAATACCGCTTTTTTTATAAGATACGTTTTTGTTTCTTTTTTTTTTTTAAAATTTTATCTATTTAAGTCGGTTTATAATTATATTAACGAAGATTATTATTGCGAAATTAATAGCCGAAATGTAGCATTTTTTATTGATGTTTTTTTTATAATCTTAAAGTTAAAAAGGCTAAAAAACTATATAATTAGTTTTATTAATTATAACGGATTGGTTTTTATATTAAATAAGTTTAAGCTTTTTAAAAAGGAGTTAAAAAAAACCCTATATAGTGGGGCGTATTTTTAGATTAAGTATATTAAAGTATGGTATATTATAAGGTAATATTAAATAAAAGCAATTAAGGGCCTATTTAACGATTAAAAAGCTTAATGGGTAGTTAAAATTTATGCCCCGCCCGGTGATTTTTAGCTAAATACATATTATAAATTTATCCGATAGTTAGCCGAATAGTATTCGCCATAAATTAAATATTCCGACAGTAAAGTGTTCCGAAAGATTCGGAAATATTCCGGTAATATTAACTTTATAAAATTTTAATTAATCCGGCTAACTTATTTTAAATAAATTAGCTTAGGTTTATTTTTTAAAAACCTAATTGTTTTAAACCGGTTCAATAAATTATTCTAGTTTTTTAGGCTATAGGAGGGATTTAAATTAAGCAACTTCTATAAATATTTAGCCTTTTATTACGATAACAAGATTATTTATTATTTAAAATATATATACCTTATTTAAATTAAGATTATCTATAGCGATTTAAAATTATAAAACGGCGTAGATATTAAAACAGCCCGCTAGCTATAGAACCTAGCGCTAACTGTAAGTTATACTAATCGTATTTTAATTAACAAATTATTTAGTTAAAAGTTAGTATTTTTAAAAGTCCGAAACCTATAAAAATTCGGAAAGATCCGAAAACGTATTATAAATTTTCGGGTTATAATTTTAAGTATTAAATCTTTTTATAAAAATATAAAATATTTATTAATTGCTATAAAGATTTTAAAGGTATATTTATTACCGAAAAAGTTACAGATATCGCTAAAAAAGTTACTATTTTTATTCTAGAACTATTTTTATAATAGGGTTTAATATCCGGTAATAGAAATTATTAACGGCTAGTTTTTATATTTTTAATTTTTAGCTTATTTCGAGGTATACTATATATAGTTATTTTTAATTGCCTTACGTAATTTTCCCGAATTATGCTATAAATCTTTTAAAAAGAATTCGGGCGATTTTTTTTACGTAATAATCCGCCCGGTATACGTATTTCGATTTTATTAATATATAAAACTATTAGGGTTTTAAAATTTAAAAATAAAATACGGAATTTGTTAAAAAAACAATAGCCTAAAAATATACCTAAATAGCCCTATAAATTTCGAAATTATAATACCAAAACATAAATAGGGCCGGCTTTTTATAAGAGTCTTTTATGCGATTAGAAAGGTTGCCTTTTTGCCCTATTTTTAAAAAACTACGCCGCAGTTAGCCTACCCGTTAGTATTATTTATATAAAGGGACTTTATAAATATATTTTTAGATCCGTAAGTATTTGTTTTTTTTAATTTAATAAATCCGGGGTTCTATTTATTAAACCTAATAATTTTAAATACGATTATTAAAAAAGATAAAATAGCTTCTAAAAATGTATTAATAAACGATACGGTTTATAAAACTAATAATGCTATCGGTTCTATTAATACCTATATAACAGTATTAATCCGTAATTTTCCTTTATCTTTTTATTAATATAAAAAGGGATTCCTATTACTATTTATAGCTTTAATTTAGCTAGCTATTTTTAATAGTTTTAATTATTAATCCTTTTAAGCATTATTAAAAGCGTTTTTTATTAGTTTTATTTTAAGTAGTTTAAATAAATAGTTATAGTTATTTTTTTATTTATATTCGCTTAAATCGAATAATCGTTTTAAGGCATTATCGAATAATTTTTTAGATAGTTTAGTTAAGCTAATATTATTTATTTTATTCCTGCCTAATTTAAATAACCGCTTTAAAGTATTATTAATAAATAAACCTTAATTATTATTTATTTCGTTTTTTTCTAAATCGATTAAACGTTTTAAAGCATTATTAATTAATCTTTTAGGTAATTTAAATAAACTATAACTATCGTTTATTTTATTACTTCCTAAATCAAATAGTATTTTAAATAGCTTAAATAAATAACCGCCGCTATCATTTATTTCGTTTTTACTTAAATTAAATAAGTATTTTAAAACATTATCGATTAATTTTTTACCGCTTAATAACGTCCGAATAAACTTAAATAAACGATTATAAGCTTTTTTTTTTTTTCTATTTCCGTTTATATTAAATAGTTTAGGGTATAGGTCCAAAATACTATCTCCGAATCGTTCAATTCCTCTAAATCTTCCAATATATTATTATAATTATTCCCTATTAGCGTTTCCTAGGGATATCCTAAAAAATTATCTTAACTTTAATATAAATTTAAAGATATTATATTAGCTAAATACGTAAAATACGGTATATTCGGAGACCGCCCGCTTTAAGGCGCTATTTATAAGGTTAAACCCGTTTAATAATAGCCGGATTTATAGTTTATAAAATAATAAAAAATTTTAAGCGCCGACCATTTATACGTATAACTCGTTAAATCGCCGTTAAAGTAGCCGTTTATAATTAGTTTTTAATATAGATCGCATAAAAATTCCATTATCCGAATACTATAATTTAAAGCTTAAAATTTAAAGCTAATAGCGTTTTAAAATAAATATATTTTTATTATATTTAAGCTTTATATCCTTTCCGAATACCGGCTCCTATATATTTAATAAAAATAGCCGCTCTATTACTTTAAATTTAAATTTCTTTTATTATAATAAAATGGAAATTAATTTATATAAAATAAAAAAGGATAATGTTTTAAAAAGTATAACCCGAAGTTCGAAAAGGATAAATTAAATATAAAGATTCAAAAGCGAAAAATAGGATAATATATTAATTTATTAAATGGATTTATTTTAATAAAATTAATTTAGGTTTAATTAAATAATTACTATTTAAATAATATTACGTATAATGGTATTTATTAGCCTACCGGGTAATATTAATATTATAATAAAATAATAAAGATAAGGAAAAGAAAAAGGATTAAGTAAATAATAATAATTATAAGTAATAGCTTTTATTTATTATTTTATTTAATTGCTATTTATACGTAATAATATTATATAATAGCGGATTAATAGTATATACCTTTTATAGGGAGAAAAGCTAATAAAGTACCTAAATATTTTATATTAAAATATTATTATATTAATTTAAAATCCGAAAATTCCGTTTTCCCAAGGTTTATTATCCGTATATATTATAAATCCCTTTTTTTAGGAATAGCTAAAAGCGCGTATACTACCGGTTTAATAGATATTAAAACCTTTTATAATATATAAATATTAACATAATAGTATTACTTATTTCCTAACAAATAAAATATATTATATATAGTTATACCAATCGCATTAATAGCTATAAACATTATAAGAGAACCTATAGTTCCTATTAAGATGTAAAAAAAAAACAGCAGCTATACGAAACGGGCAGTTCTATTACCGCAAGTTCTACCGGCATATTATACGGCTTAATATAATACATAAAGGTCTAAATTAATTAGTCCGATTTTAATATAGTACTAACGCTAATATCTTCAAATAACCGTATAAATAGAGGTTTTAACCCAACAGACGTTAATTAAAATAACTAAATAAAAAACTAAAGCTTAAAAATGGCAGAACGGAAAGAAAGGCGAAATAATAGGCTTTTTACGGTAATATATATACCTATACGCTTTAATAGTTTTTTTTTTATATAATCTATTAAAATATCCGCTATTTATAGTAATATTTTCCTAAATATTTATATATTTTATTTAGTTTATAGCGTAAAATTTAGTTTTTAAAGGGAATATATATTCCGCATTTTTAATAATAGCTATTTATAAATAATAGTATGCCTATTTAAATTAATTAAAACGATTTCGTAATTCGCATTAATAATAATATTTTCTAATTTAAGGTTTATATACGTTATTTTACGGAAATATAGTTAATTTAGGCGATTTATTAGCTATAATGCCTATTATAGCTAAGGCTATAGTTTTAAAAAGGCTAGGGTATCCTATAGCGTACTATACAAATAGTATTTAAAAAAAATACCTTATAAAACCGTATTAAATATATTAAAATCGGCGGCAGTTTAGTATAGATTCTTAGAAATAACGAGTCCCTTTAATTATATAATTCCTTCGGTATCGTATAAAGCTTTTAGGTTTCGGAGTTTATATTAGAAGATTTCGGTATTTTTTAATATATAAAGCGTTCGATCTATTTCTTTTAAAATATATAGCTATTTATTACCGATAATTTAAACTATAGAAATACCTGCTATAAGATTTTACTTTTTTTTAATTTCTGCGAAGTTTTTTATAGGGGTAGTAGTATAAATATAAAGCGGAAAATGGATATAAAGAAAATCTTCTTAATTATAGAACTATCTGATTTTAATACCGGAATATATATTATTTAAATCTAGATAAATAATTCGCGGCAGCAAATTAATACTACAGTTATATTTAATACTATAATTAAATATTAATATAATCTTTATAACGGTATTTTATAATAAAGGTATTTTATAGAAATATATAAAACGATAAAAATATTTAAAATCCTTTTTCCGTTATATTCGCTTAATACCGGTTTTTAAAAATAAAAAAGAGCTTTTAAATATAACTTTTATATACCATTTCGATAAATTACTTTTTAGGATTAGCTATATAAAGTAATATATATTTTATTCCGTATAGCTTTTTTATATAAAATAAATGTTTACTAGCGTTTTTAAAGTCTATCGGTATATTTATTTAGCCTTTTTTTTATTTTTTTAATTCCGAAAAATAAAAAGCGGTCCGTTAATAAATATCGGTAATTTACCTAATTAAGATAGTTTATAAGCGTAACTTTTCTGTTAAACGCCGTATATAGTCTTAATATAAAGGTTACGCCTATATTAAAATTAAAACCATAAATAAAGGATAATTACGGCGTAAGTTAAAATAAATATTTTACTAATAAGGTCTATTATTATAGCTATTATTTATATAATAAATTAAAAAATATAGCCGAACATTTTTATTAATAAGGCTGGGTAGTTTAAAAAAATAAGGCTAAAAAGTTAGTTAAGAAGTTTAGCTATACCAAAACCGCCGCTTTACCCGTTTTAGCTTACGCGCCCGCCGTTTTTAATTAAACCGTTTATTTTTTATTAATAATACGGTAATCGATCCGACCGGAATCCGTTTTTCGTTTTTTTCCCCTTTTAGCCCTTCCCCTAGCCCCCCCCCCCGGGTTACTATTCAGTTAATATCCTATTTTTAGTTTCCCTTATTAGCATTAGTTAAATATTAGATCAAAATATTAAATACGGGTAGTAATATTAGGCAATAAAAACGATTAAAAGCTCTAAATTATAGGGAAAGGGGTACGTACCTAGCGCTACCGGCCCTTTTTACTATTATCTAAGATTTCTTTTTTCTTTTCTTTTATATTATTATCGATCGCCGTTTCTAATATTTACACCTTATCGCACTATACCGTATCGTAATAAAACAAAGCGATTATCGTTTTTATTATTCCCTTATTCTATTTAGTTCCCTTTCTATAATCGCTCGTTATAAAATAGCTATAATAACCCCTAAAAAAAGCCGGTTTTCCGAAAACGATAAAAAAAATACCTTCGAACAGTTTAAGGATTTTATATATATTCTTTTAAAGGATTTATAAGAAATTTCCGCTAATAAAAAGGCGGAAAAAGAGTAGGTAATGCAAAAATAGTATAAATATACTATAAAATAAAACCCTCCCTTTAATATATAAAACCATATACGTATACATTCGCTTTCCGCTTATATAGGCGGAATATATAGGCGGAATATATAGGCGGAATATATAGGCAAAACGCGTAGGCGTTATTCCTAATAAATACCCGATTATTGCTATTAATCCTTTTTTTTTTTAGGTTTTTTAATAAGACTTATATAAAGAAAGGTATTAATCCGGAAAATATATAGCTCGGGATATATTATAATAATAAAAAAATAAAAATATATTATAAGATCTTTTTATAGTAATATATAAAAACGTTAGGTAAACCGGAAGTTTATTTCGGGTTAGTTAAATATATATAAAAGCGCGAAATTAAATCGGCTATTATTTTTACGGAAGTTTAAAAATATTTAATAGTTAAAGTAAATATAACTATACTATTTTAAAAGCGGAAAAAAAATTATATTAATCGGTATAAATAAATTTTATCTTTTATTAAAAAAAATAAAACGGGTCCGATTACCGATATATTCCGGATAAAAACGTTCCCCGCCTTTTTTCGCTATTCGCCGGCTAGTTTATATTTTAACCCATTATTTTTTTATAGTAAATTATAGGACCGATAGCGAAACGGTATAACCTTATAATTAAATAATTATTTATAAAATAAACGGCAACGGTTAAAAATATTGCTATCTTTTTCGATATTTTATAAACCTAATCGGGAAATATTCTTTTTACCCCTATAAAACGGATCGCTTTTTATATATATATATTTATAGTTAATATTAGCGGTTTTCGAAACGGCTCGGTATTAAAACTACCGTATAAATAAGTCTGCTTTATGTTAATATAAGATCCGAATAGTCCGTTTTTATTAAAATTAATCGCTTATATTTTAATTTTTTAAAATAAGCATAGAAAAGGGTTTCGATACGCTTAAAATAATAAATATATATTCCCCCGAAAGGAGCCCATTTTTAAGGCCCTATTTTCCTACCTATAACTACTACCTATTCTTTCTTTCTGCCCCCCTAAAACTATCCGTTTATAGCTCTAATTATACCGTTATACCTATTAAAATCAAATTTACCGTTACATTTATACCCGGCTGCATTATTTATTTTCTAAACTAATTTATTGCTTATATTATTACCGATAATACTTTTAAAATAGGGTACTAAACCGTCGATAAACTATTTTATTAGCTATAATTAAAGTCGGGTATTAACTATTTATTTTTCCCGCTAAAAACCGAAATTTTAAATAAGCGTATTATTCTATTATAATAAAATAAACTAAACGCGATTTAAAACCGTACGCTATTAATATCGGGGCTATAATAAATAATAAAGCCCTATTTACTTTAAATCGGTACGGCTAATAGGCTTAATAATAAATATTTTTACCTTATAGCCCTTTTTTTTCCCCTTTCCGGTCGTTTATATTACCGTTAAATATTTTTAAACCCGCCTTATAGAATTATATCCTTTTATATTTATCGGATATATTTTAATATAGTTATTAATTCCGATATTTCGGGTATAATTTATTTACGATTATTTTTAATAAGGGGGGTAGTAATGATAACGCGAAGCTATTTAAGGTATTTTATAACTTTTTTTTAACGCGTAATAAGCGCATATTTATCGATCCAATTACGAAAGATTTAGCGGGATTTAAATAATATTAAGACGTTTAAAACTTATATTATTAATTTTATATTATTCCTAATATTATTATATAGCGTTTTATTATAGGTTATATAGCGATTATTATAAAGAAGTTATTACGTTTAAAGGTAGAATAGTTCCGTAAAGTATATTTTACGAAAACGGATTAAAAATAAGGCTATAAATTACTAACCGATAGCCTTATAAAGTTTTTTAAAGCCGATAATATACCGGCAATATATATTAAGCAGTTTCTATATATCGATAAATCCGATCGGTTTAACGGCATTAAATGCTTATATTTATTTACGAAACTACTATTTAACTTTTTTTAAAACCGGCTATTACCGCTATTTAGCGTTAATATTATTATAAGATCTAACTTTAAACCGATATCGGCGCTTATAAGCGCTAAAATTACGGTCGTATTAATAAGTTTCGAATTAGCGGCGAAACTATAATCGATTACGTATTTTTTTTATTTCTAATTTTATATAAATAAAAATAGTTTAACGCGCTATTATTAGCAATATTATTTATATATTTTTTTCCGGCAGCCGTTTTTATATTCGGAATGCTAGCATTAAAAATTTAAAAACTATATAATCGATAATATACCTATATAAAGTAATTATATAAAAACCTATTATAATAAGGACTATACGCCTTAATTACCCCGGGCTATTTAGCTTTAATATAAAAGCTATATCGATATTAATATAATAATATTGCCGGAAGTTTATTATCTAATTTGCCGCCGTACTTTTATTAAAAAGGGTTTTATAAAGTATATATATAAATATAAAAGTAGGGGGGCTTTTTTATATCCGTTTTAATATATTTTATATACCAATAAAATATAAGTAAATAGGTTATCTATATAAATCGACTATTTGGTTAGGAGCTATAGGGGTTATTCCTGGTTCGGCATAGTATATAAAGGGTTTATTGCCGGTATAAAAAGGGTATATAACGATAATTCGGATATTAATATTACCGGTTATCGGGCGAAAATCTATAAAGTAAATACCGGCCGGGACTATAAGCCTTTTATAATAGCCCGCTTTATTTTAATCGATCCGGCTTTATAGGTAAAATAGTTAATAAAATTTAAAAAAGGGTAGAAATATATAATAGTAGTAACTTTTAAGCCGATATTATTATATTTTAAATCCTATAACCTAATAGTTCCCCCCTATATATTCCCTGTTTAATTATGCTAAATTAAGTTATATTGCCTAATTATATATTGTTAATATTTACTATCTAGAAACCCGTTTCGGTAATAGTTTTTAAAGCCGCTATAGGGCTTTTATATACCTTTAAATAAACGCTTTTATCGGCGTTCTATATATAGGTCTATTTATAATATGCCGCCCCTTTAATAATAAATCGTTTTAATATATTATTTAAACTATATAAGCTATATAAATTATATATAATTAATAAATAAATTACAATAAAGTAGCGCGTTTTATAAAATACATAAAGGTTTTATATAAACGCTTTAGTTTTCCCCCTTACAAATATTCGAAGGGGGTTCGTACGGCTAAATTAATAAAGATACGGAGTAAAATAAATAAAATAAAAAAATTAAAATAAATAGATATAAATATATATATTATATTCCGGACGCATTTAAAAAACTCGGATAGGAAAAAAGGACCAATTAAACTCTTTTAATACGATTTTTTAGCTAATTATAATATTAATTTGGGTAATAAATAATAATATTAGCTGTATTAAATTTTAATTAACGTAATATTCGTATCTTTTTTACCTATATATAGTAATAACTATTATATTTTTCGGTATTATTATCTAAAACGGGTCCCGGCGATATAAAGGGTATTTATATAGCTCTATTTTTACGTAAGCGTTAATACTTTTTTAATAAATATTAGATCCGTTTTTTTAAACGGCCCCTTTTTTAACTATACGTTGCGGATTTTCGGGAACCTTAAGCGATTTATTTTTCGGACGCTTTTTTTTTACTACCGGGAGGCGGGGGCTAGTATTAACTTACCTCGTTAGGATCGCTTAAAGTTTTTTAGGCCTAATACGCTTTAAAACGGGTCGCTTAACGGCAAATTCCGGCTATTTAGCTTTTCTATTTCGTTCCGTAATGCGGGCATTCCGGCAGAGCATTAAGGCTCCGAATTATTAGGCTATCGGAACGGTCCTACCGTAAAATCCGTTTCCCCTATATATATTACGTTATTTTTTATAGCGTTAAAATATTATATTATTACTAAATGCCGCAAAATTATTAAAACTAACCGGGCTATATTTTAAACCGAGCCGCGGCGGCTTTAATATAGGGGCACTAAAACCTTATAAAATTTCCGGCGTTCTATACCGGATAATCGGGCCCGGGCCGCTTCTTTTTAACCGTTTCGAAAGTTATTTATTATCGGCGTTTTTAAAACGGATACGTTTACTTTTAATAAATTTATAATCAGATATAAAAGTAGAATTTCCGTTACTTTATTTTCGCTTTTTTAAGCCTAATACCCCGGTTTTATTGCTATCCGGCCTTTTATTTATACTATATTTTATATACGGCTTATTATTAAACCTTTACGTTTTATTTAATTCCGTTTCGATCTTTTCTAAAAACTATAATAGCAGAAAATTTTACCGTTTTAAATCCCGTTTTATATTTTTATAAGTCTATCTCCTTTTATTAATATATTTAAAAATAAAATAGCTTTATTTTACGAAAGATTTTAACGTTATTTATACTATATTAATTTTAGTTTTAACTATTAATATCCTTTATATATACTTTTATTCGAAGTTTTTAAAGTTATATTAAGCCCGCTATACCTATATATAAACCGATTTAATAATTAATTTGGCAGTTTTTATAGCCACCTAAACTTATATTTTTTTATTATCCCTTTAATAAGCCGATTTATTATTTTATAAGTATTTTTACGTTTCGTAAAGTTTTAATATTCCCGTATTTACGAGGTTTTTTTAGGCTTCGTTATATATTTTCCGCCCCTATTTAACGGAATATATATATAGTTTATATTATATATATTTAAAGTCGAAATATTCGATTTAAGTTGTTAGCTTATCCTACCGTTTCGGGTTTTTATTAAATTCGAACGGTTAAATAAACCTATTTTACGCTAGCCGGTATTTTACTTTTTTAATATATTCGCTAAACCCGCCCTAACTATAATTTTCGTATAGCTTATATTAAAAACGTTTATACCGAACTTAGTCCCTATTTTAGTACCTTTTAAGTATTCCTATATATATCGTTTTTGCCTTTATTACGTTAAGATTGCTATAATAGTTTAATAATTATCCGTTACGGCTTATTTTATTTATATGTTTATTTTCTTTAATATATATATTAAAGCCGTTTTATTCGAACCCTTTATTAGCCCGCTATTAATAGCGGAAATTCCGCCACTTTTTCTATGTTATTTTAAATACGAGGTATACGTTATAAACGTAGTATAGGGTATCCGGATATTCTAACTAAAGCTGCGCTATTTTATAGTACGCTTTTTAGTTTTATAAAAACTAGTTATAAAGTTTTATCGGGTATAGCGGCGGACCGCTATTATTAATAAGCTATTTATAATGCTTTATTTTACATTTTTTATATTAAGTAACTATTTTTTCGGGGTCCTATAGCGGAATTCGATATTCCTTAAAATCCGGCGATTAAAATATAGCTTATAATAATATTCCGTTTTTATTAATAATAAATAGTTATATATTAAGTTGGTTAAAATTAAGCGCAGCGAACCGGATAGTATTACTTATATTCCGTACCCGGTTTTTACTAATTAATTAAAAATAAATAGGATTATATCGGTATGAAAAAAGGCATTATTTTAGTTTTTTAATAAAGCTTTTTGGTAGGTTTTCCGAATCCGCTATTTTGATTTTTATTACGTTATTATTAAGGCTATAAAGGCGGTACATTTCGAAATAGCGGTTAAGTTCCGCATTATTAAAGGCTGCGATTTTATAAATAAATAGTTTTTATTTTTCGGACTAAAGAAATACCATTTCGTTTTTATATAAAATAAATATAATCGGGTGGTAATAGCGGTAGTTATATTTTAAAAAGGGATTAGGAATTAGCTATATATAAGGTTGGTTTAGTGGTTTACCGATTCCTTTATTTTTAGGTATTAGATAAATACTGGTTTAGGTTAGGGTTTAAATAGGGCGAAGGGAGGTAGTTCGGCGCTTTATTTTATACGGCGATATAAAACGTAACGTAGTAGCGGCATTAATTAAAATACCGCCTATAAATATTAATAGGATAATATAGTAAAATAATACCCTATTATAAAGCCTAATTAGATCTATACCTATCGTTAAGGTTTATAGTTATATATTAAAGGGGTATAGGGAACTGATCCGGGGGCTTATTAATTGGCCCTTTTATAAAAGTACGGCTATTATTTAGCTATAGCCTATAGCTTAGCCTAACCCCCGGTTACGCTTTTACCTTTAGCCGATACGGATAGATACCTACATATAGGAAGTAAGGCTAATAAAATAATATTAAAACGGGTCTCCTAGGGGGTAGTATTACTTTTTTTCGTATCGAACTTTTCTGGATATATTTGTTTTTATTAAAATGGAAGACCCGGATTTAATCGCTTGCCTTTACCTTATAACCGAGGTAATAAAAAAGCGCGTAATCGAAGCAGAAGGGAACCGTTTACGATTTATTATACCTATAATAGTTAAGCCGGAATTTTAATACCATTAAATTAGCCGCAAATTAACGCTTTTATGGAAAAATAATAATACCTTAATATATTTCGATTAACTATATATTAAATTCCGGTTTAATTACGGTCCGAAAATTCGCGCCGGTTTTATAGCTAACGCAAATTTATACGCCGATATAGTTTTACTTAAAAACCGAGATTATAAGTTTAATAACTGCTATTTCGCCTTAACGTTTAATATATTTAACCGCTTTATTATAAAAAATTTCGGTTCTATAAATGGGATTTAGGTTATTTATAATACGGAAAGATAAGGTTTTCGGCGTAAATTTATTTAAATTATCAATAAAGCCGATATTTCTTAAAATAGGGACCGTATTATTATTAATTTTAATAAGCTATATTAATTTTAGCTTATAATATTTAAATATAATATTACTTTATAATAATATATCGATAATATTAATAGGTTTTATAAAAAAACTATAAATATTAAAGGTTTTTTTAGCCGATTCGATTTTTTAGCCGATACTAAATATAATTTTAAAGCGTAAATCCCGGATAATAACCTAATTTACTTCTTTTAAGGGGTAATTAATATTGGCAGATTCGGAATTATAACTCGCTATTAAAATATTAGTACCGGTAAAAATACTATCTATAAATAGCCTATAGGGAACGGATATAATAAACAAATTTAGAAAAAAGAAATTAATATTATAAAAAGGATTAAAAATATACGCTAAAAAAAACGCCCCCTTATCTTTTTATTTTTCGTAAAAAAACGAATATTTAAAACTAATTAAGATTATATTATCGGATTTCTATTTTTAATAAAAAGGCCGGTATTTATATTATATATAAAATATATACTATATAGAAATCTAAAAAATAAATATAAAAAAGCGCCCTTTTCGGAAACGGAATATTAATAAATTTTTACTTAAAATACATCGGGTTTAAAGTATTTCTATAAACGGCCTATATTAATTATATATTACAATATTAAATTAGCGAATATTTTCGTTAAGTTTTACGATTTATATAATTACGAATCTTTTTAGGTTAAATTATTAAATTTTAACCTTTTTAAAACCGGTATTTTATAAATACTTTACAGCTTTAAAATATATTATCTACCCGAAATTGCTAAATATTTTTAAGCCGGAAATAATGCGTTTAAAAAGAAATATATAAAAGCTATAAACGTTTAGTTTTTCGGTATTATTATATTATAATTTATATATAATTTGCCGGATCTTAATACGGGTTTAGGTTATAAATAGTATAAAAAAATCGCCGATATTATTAACTGTTTAAATTTAAAAGGTATTAGTAATATTTTACTAAATATATTAGTTTTTAAAATAGAAAAACGTTTTTCAATATATAAGGTATCGAAATAAATCGAAAAATATAAAATATACTTTTTAACTTTAATATCCGGTTTTTATACCGTAAAATGCGGTATTTCGGTAGTTTAAAACATTCCATAAAAAATAATTAAAAAATAATAAATATCCTATTATTTACCGGAAATAATTTCCTAAACTTATTTATTATATTTCGGATAAATAAATTTATAGTTATATAAATATATTTCTTTTAAAATAACGGTTTCGTTTATCGGAGCTTATACCCGAGCCTTTTTTTAGCCGGCGATTCGGACGTTTTAATAGTCGTTATCGGGCGAAAAAAACGGATAAAACGGTCCTTAAAGTCGTTATTATCTAATAGGAAACCGTATAAACGCTACCAGTCCTTCGGATCCGAAATGGGTAATTTTACTTAAGGCTAATTATTAGATCCGTTATATTTACTAAAAAATGGTTCCTCTTTTATAGCCGACTTATAATTAAAGTAATTTATACGGTTTATAGTTATTTTAACGTCTATAGCGGATAATGCCGTATTTTTAAAATAAAATCTATCGCTAATAAAAAAGCAATCTTTAAAAAATAGCTATTATAGCGCTTTATTAAATTCGGACCTATATTTTATTGCCGGTAAAATAAATTACGCGTAATACGTCTTTATTAATATTAATATTAGGCGGTTATAGGGTCGAAAAAGGTATTTTTAGGGATAAAAGGCGCAATTTTAAGGCAAAAATTAATTATAAAATAACGGAAAGGAATTTCTAATTACTATAAGATAGTTTATTAACGGCGTTTATAATAAATAGGATATAATAAAGTAATTACGGCGTATATTTAATATTAAATGTTAAGATTATATTAATAGTAGGGCAATTTTTTTTTTTATTAATAGTTTAACTACTTTTTTGGTTATTATATATATAAGCGGCTATTTTTTAAGGTATAAAAAGAAAGCGGATTATATAGAAATATAAATTATTAAAAAAACGATAATATTTATATTAAATTCCGTTATTTAATAAATTATCCGGTTTTACCTAAAGGTTTATAAGGTAACTATTCCCCTATAAATAATATATAATAGCTACCGATTTTTTAAGACTTTATTATTATACCTAATCCGTATATTAATTATAACTGTACCGATAGCGTAATAATTAATACCGTAATAATATTATAGGGGATAAGTTAGTATTTTTATTTAAGGTCGATTAATTCGTTTTTTTATAAATTAAAGTATTAATTCCGTATTAAAATATATTTAAGTCCCTATTAAAATATTATATTTAAATATTCGGGATATTTTTTTTAACTATAAAGATTTGGTTTATATAGTTATATAAAGGTAATAGGTATTTATACGTACGCCGGATTTTAAGCTTAATACTATTTAAATTATTAAAGCGGCGAATTTGCGGGAAAGCGAAAAAACCAAATTCCTATAAAGGTTTAAGGAGTACGGCGTAATTTTATATAAAGACCGTTAACGGAATTTTTAGGTACTATTTTTAGACGGCGTTTTGCTATATTAAATAGTGGGTTTCGAAAATAAATTAAGCCCATTACTTTTATATTTAGGTCTTTTTATTTTAAGCGAAAAAAATAATTATTTACTAAACGATCGCCGACATTATCGCTATTATATTTTAGGAATAGGATTTATAGGTTTGCGCTACGGCGATTATAAAATCGTATATTAGCTTTCCGAACGAACCATTAACGTAATATATATTTTTAAAGCCGGGAATATATTTCGAATAAAACTATATGCCTACTTTAAAAAATATCCTACCGTTATTAAATAAATAGTATATATCCCGAAAAAATAAGGGATTTATATTCCGTATAAAAATGTAACCGTTTTTTATAATAACTTTAATTTAAATCTAATACTAATATAACGTTTTTTAATTAATAGATTAGCGTTAGTATTGCTAAATATAGTTTCAAATAAAAACGCTTATAAAATCGAAATATCTTTAAACGGTAATAAAAAAAGCAATGTTTTTGGTAATTTTATATAGTCCAGTAACGTTTTTAGACCGGTAATAAAACTCTAAATATCCGATCTGGGTTAGCTGCTTAATCGGAACTATTTATATTATTCGAAATTTACCGAAACTAACGGATCTTTTTTAGCGCTTAAAAATCGGTTTTTCCTATAGCTATTAAAATAGGAAGCGATATAAAGCATCGTATCCTGGTTAAGTTTTTATTTCCTATATAATAATTATGTATATATTTATTACTTATACCTATAATAAGTATTAAAAACTTATTAATAGGGTTAGGTTTAAGATTTTAAGGCTTCTTTATAAATATTCCGTAATGTGGCTAAGTTGCTATTAACGCATTTTTATTTTACTTTAGAAAATTCGGCGTTTAATTAGCTTTAATTAATTTATCCTAATAACTATTAATTAATAATAACTTTATATATAATAAGGGGGATAAATTAATAATAATTATTTATAGCTACGTTATATACTTTTATATTAAATTTTGCCTATATTATATATACTAACGTTTATTATTTCCCTATATTACTATATTATAAAATCTTAAAATAAGTAGCTATTTAAATACGCTTTTTATCCGAAAATATTCTAATATAAAAAAATTATCTTATTATATATCATAAATGTAATAATATATAATTATTATTACTAGCCGTATCGCTTTTATAATATTATATTTAAAAAGATTATATAAGTAAATACGTAATGCGAAAGTATAATAACTTTTCTAATAAATATTAGAAAAATGAGGTAAAGGAAAGTAGCTTATTTACTATATTTATATAAATAAATATAGTAATAATAATAAGAAATCTTAATGCCCTATACCTAATTAAAGCTTTTAAAGCAGTTTATTATAAAACTATAAATATCTTTTAGACCTTTTTTTACTTATAGATTATTTAAAAAAGCAATAAAAAAGACTTAATAGAAAAAAGCCTATTAGTTATAGCTATTATCGGTATAGCTATACGAAAAATTATTAAGCCGGGGGTATATAGGTATATAGATCCGAATATTATTATTTGGCAACTATATATATTAAATATTATTTAAAGTGAGGTATTATTTAATTTTTTATATATATATTAATGGGATAGGTAGCCCGAAAATCGTTATATTAAACCTAATAAATAAATAACTACCAAAAATATAATAATAACTTTACTATAATAAATTAGTTAGAAATTATTAATAAAAACCCTATCGGGGAAAGCCTTAATCCGTTTTTTACTTTTTTTAAAAAAGTCTATAAAAACCGGGGCCTTTTATATTTATTAAATATTCTAAAACGAATTAATTATAAAAGTAAAAACGATAGTATTACTATAGTTTTACTTTATTAATTATTATATAAACCTTTATAATCTAGCCCTTAATTTTATCCTAGTATTATAAACGCTTCGAGCTTTACGTTTTTTCCGTTTAACCTATCCCGGGAATAATTTCCTTAGCGATTTTTTAAAGATTAATTCTAATATTAATTCGGGTAAATTTGATTTCAACTATATTAAGCCTTTTTTATAGGTAGCTTTTACTAATAGCCTTAATAATGCCCGCATTTAAATTTAAATCTATAATACTATTACCGAATTTATACCGCCTTTTTTACTACCCGTAATAGTTACTTTTTAGTAAACCTTATAGGCTTATATTATTAGCAGCTTTATAAATTTGTCGGAAAACTGCTAAAATATAAATAAAGTCTTTAAATTAAAGCTTAATTTTTTATATATCGGGCTTTTTTATTTTTACGAGACTTATTTTATATATATAACCGGTATTAATATTAGGGTAATATTCGAAGCTATTTTCGATCGATATAAAAAAGGCGCCAGCCCGCTTTTTAATAGTAGAGGCTAAAACGGATAGCTAACGGCTATTAAAAAGGAAAAAATACTTATATAATTTAGCCGCTTAATCCCGAAATTAAAAACATTTATAAAAAATTAAATTACAATAAGCTTAACTTATTAATAAAAGCTTTTAGCTTAACCGAAATCGCTATTCCCAGGATTTATAAAAAAGCGTAATATAAATATCGGTTTTATAAATAGTAGCTTTTTATATAATTCCGAAATAAAGAGAAATTTTAAATATTATTAATTATATATTTTTATAATCGGTAAACTAAAAAATAACCCGTTTATTAATTAAGCGTTTAAAGCTTAAATTAATTTAGCGATATATATAAAAGAAGTATTTTCCGTTTAAAATACTTATCGCTTCGTTTTAAATTTTACCCTTTACGGATTTCTTATAAAGACATAGGAGTTTAATCGGTTAGGGGGCATTATATTTAAGTAATTTAATATTAATAAAGATAGGTTTCGGTTTATTTCTATTATTTTCGGATTCCTTTCGATAAGCGAAAAAAAATTCGGCTTTAACCTTATAATTATAACGATAAATAATAAACAGTTTATCGAAATTAATTAAAATAATATAAAGGAATAGTTTATTATTAATAAGGTAATACTATATATATATTATTTAACCGGTCGGGCGACGATTTATTAGAAAACTTATAGCGAATAGGACTTATAAATACCGCTAATAGTTAAGAATTTATAATAATATACCGAACATAAAAAAAAAAATAAACTACTTTAAAAGGCAGCCGATAAAGAAATAATTTATATAGTTCGATATTATTATTATAAAACTATTTATATCGGTAGAAAGGTAAATAATATCCGCTATAATATTCGTAAAAGCTTAAACGTTACGGAAATAATAAATTACCGGCCGGGGCGCCCGGGACTTTTATTAAATACTAATACGGGATTTTAAAATTTATAAATAGGCCGGATTAATAGCGCTATAAATAAAAAGCGGTTATTTAGTTAAACCAGCGCCTTTTTACCGCTTAATAAGTAACTTAATTCTGCATTATTAATAAAAACTAATAATTTCCTACTAAATCGGGTATATTAACGCGTAGTTTTCCGTAATTATAAAAAGCCGATTTATAGAATAAGTTTCCGGTTTGCTTTATTTATTATAATATAAGGATATATTAAAAAATATAAGTTTTTATACGGGACTGGCTTCTTTTATAGAAATATTTCGGCTAATAATTTAATAATAAATAAAAATAAAACCAATTTCTTATAGCTATCTTTCGTATTTAATTTCAACCTAACAATTAGGGTATAATAGGAAAGTAATTCGGAAATAAAAAGCAATACCGATATAAAAGCGTTTATAACTATCGGAGTTTTTTTAAGTAAATAGTATTCCTTTATATACGATTTCGAGTTTTTTTTTTAGGTCTTTTTCTAAATATATATCTATTATAATAGGCTAAATAAGAATAGGGTTATTTTAAAATTCGATAATTAAAATTATATAAAAATAAAAAGATTAGCGAAACTTAAATTAGGTATAGTAATAAAAGAGGCCATTTTTATAAAAACGGTTATTAAAAATATTACGGTATACTATTAACTATTAATTACGTTATTAAACGAATTTAGGAAGATTATTTTTCCTAAAGGTTAGCTATAAAAACGGAAAAATAAAGGGCTTTATTTTTAAATAAAAAAAGTTCTCTAAATATATAAAGAAATAGGAATAGCTATAAGCTAAATAGCGGCGTATTTTCGATAAGTAAGGTAACGCTATTAAGCTTTATAGTACGGGTTAATTTATAAAAATAAAGCCCTAATAGAATCTACCGGGGTAATAAATTAATACTATAGTTATATTTAATGCCGTAGTTAGGTATTAATATAATTTCTATAACGGTATTTTATAATAAAGGTATATTATAAAAACGTATAAAATAATAGAAATATTTAAAATCCTTTTTCCGTTATGTTTATTTAATTATAGTTGCGGTTAGGTTAAATAAAAACGATCGTCGAAAGTACTTATATAAACTAAAAAGGCGTAATATAGTTTTTAAATAAAACGGTTATTTTTAGGTTCCGTATAAAGAAAGCGTATTTTTTTATTAAGAGTTAGAACTTAAAAAAGATATAAAAGAATTACTTTTTTATAAATATTAGGTTTTTTAGGTTTTTTTAAAGAAAAAAGCCAACCTTTTATAACTTCGGATTTAAAAAAGACAATTTTCGGAAAGATATTAAATTTTAAAATAAAATTAAATCCGAATTACGTATATACTATTTATACGGACTATAAATATAGTATATTTTTTTAAACTAAATAGTTTTCCTTACGCTATAACCCTTTTAATATTATTATACGGAGGTAAATTAATAACATTTTTTAATTAATATTCTTAAATTTAAAAGCGTATAAATTAAAACTAGGGCTTTATTTAGGGGACCTATATTAAAATCGATAATGCTCTTAAACTCTGCGCTTTTTTTAAATTAAGCCAAAATCCGATTAAATTATTTTAAACCTTTATAGTAAAATCTAATAATATTAAACCTAGCTTTAATTATAAATATCCTTTCGAAAGTAAAACTTTAAATAATAATAAAAGCAATTAAAGGGTTATAATTTATAGGAATAAGGAAACCGATTTTATTAAGTTTATAGCCTTATATAGTTATAGTAATAGTTCCCTTAATAGCGATAACTAGTTAAAAATAATCGATAAGATTTGGCGTATTAACGTTAATAATTCCGTTTATTACGGATTTGCGGCTATTTTTATATTATTTAGTTTTTATAATATTTTTTTAACTAAAATGGAATATATATAATATATAGTAAAAGCAGATTACGGTTTTCGGTATACTAAACGGAGTTATACGAATGGATTTTATTTTATATTTTTAAACCGTTTATATAAATAATTTCGCACGGGCGTAGGGATATGGCTATAATATAATAAACGGTAAGAATAAAGTATTACTAACTATTATAACGGGCTTTAGTTTTAAGGTTATTTCGATATATAAGAATACTATTAGATTATAGGTTATAAGGATTATAAGTATTTTTAGTAATTTTTAAATTTAATATATTAAATACGGACTATTATTATAGTATTTTAGTAAAAGGGTTTATAATAGTTTTTTATAAAAAGCTTAAAAACGGCTTTAATTAAATCGGTTTTATTCTATTATACCGGAGATATAATTTAAGAATAAAGGCGGAAAAAGTTATATTAAATTAACTTAAGTTATAACTATATAGCTAGTTAAATAGGAAACTATATATATAGCTTTGCTATATATAAGTGCTATAATATATACTTTTTTAATTAGTAAAAAGATATAGGGTAATTTAAATCCTATAGCTTAATTTAGTACCTTATTAATTAAATTATATAACCTTTTTAATACTAGACTTTATTATTATATATTAAATAATTTTAATATTAAATCTATTATTTTACGGATAATTTTTAAATTTATAATATAAAAGCTATTAATTCTAATATAGATTTTTCGGAATAGCTATAATAGCGCTAGCTTATTTAAAAGTTTGGTATAAAATATAGCGATCTTTTTATAATATTTTATACTAAATATAATATATATTAGGCGCCTTTATAAAATTTCGAAGCTTTTTATTATAACGTATATAATATATTATAATAGTTAAATTTAATTAATAATTTTTATTATTATTTAAAAAAGCGTAAAATGCAGCGCATTTAGGAAATAACCGACTTTTAAAATAAAGTAATACCTTTTATTATTACAGTATATAGTAATTTACCTAATCCTTTTTAAGTATTAGCTATATATTTTTTTAAAATTAGGTTTTTTAATTCCTTTATTCAACTTTTTATATCTTTCTTTAATATCCTTAATTTAATAAAAGTAAATTTTATATTAATAAATTACTATAATACGGTTCTTAATATATCGACTTACTTTATTAAGTCTTTAAAAGATAAAATAGTAACGGAAACTTTACATTTATTATTACTATTTATAAATTATCGACTTTTTATAATTAAAAAAGACCCGATTTCTATATAAACCTTATTTAATAGTCCCGATATATTAAAACTATCGATTTTTTATTTAATGCCGAACGTAAGGATTTATTAAAAAAAAATACGGGTTAAAAAGCGGTTTAATATTTCCTATTAATAATTTACCGGAAATGTTAAATTAATATTTATGAGATATTATTTATATTTTTATATAAGAACTTTTATCCGAAAACCTTATATAATACGTTTAAAAAGATAGCGGTAAATTATATTTAATAGGGTTATTATAGGTAATAGGTTTATGCTTTCTATAAGGAATGGGTTTTATTTTATTTAAAAGGTATAGGCGGTAAGGGCTAAAAGCTAAAAGTATAAAACCCTAAAGGGTTTTAAAATTTAAACAATATTAGCTATTTAAAAAAATTAAAACGATCGAAAGTTTTAAAGTATTAGGTTTTTTACCGGCGCAATACAAAAAAGAAATAATTTACAAATAGTAACGGCAGCTATTAATTTATTTATTGCTAGCCTATACCTAGCCGCATACCTTTATTTTAGTTTCGGAAATATTTATATAAATTAAATCTTAATAAACGGTAATATCCGAATTATTTATAAAACTATAAAATTTATTCCTACTATATTAATTTCCGTTAATTTAAAAATAATAGCTTTTTATATTTATTAAAGTATTAATTCTATTCGATATAAAAAGCGGTATATAATTGGTTAATTAATTATCCGGCTATAGCTTTTAAACCGCTAAAATACCAGCCGTATCGGTATATATTATATATTAACTAATAAGCCGCCTAATTAAACTATCAAGATCGTATTTTAGGCCGGCAGCTATAGCAATTATATTTAGATAGTATTTTATATATTTAGATCGCTATATTATTAATTCCTATTTGCTTTTTTATTTTCCTTTTTCCCTATTATAGTTACCGATAAAATTATTAGCGAGGTTATCTTTATTTCCGAAATAATTAAAAAACTTATCTAACTATAAAATAACGAATACCCGAAACGTACCTATTATATTAATAATAATACCACCGAAATATTTATAGCTTTTCTTATTATTTAAAACCTTAAGCATTATAAAAAGCGCTTAAAATAGGTATCCGAATATTATAATAGGGTATATAAATATAAAGAAATTTTTATCGAAAAGGTCTTTTAAATTAATTTTATAACTTAACTAATATATTAATATATTAAATTAAAGGCAATTGGCCTTTTCCGTATTAAGGGTTAGGCTATATTATAAATAAAGCTTCTATAGCTGGAATATAGGCCGGTCGATTTTTAAAAAGAAATTATAAAAAGGGTTTATAATACGATTAGTTATAAGCTTAAAGTTAGGATTTTTAGGTTCAAAAATAAGGAATAAAAAAAAAAATGTTAATTTATTTACTTTATACCTATAATAATAATAACTAATATATTATAGGCGTACGGATTAATAATTCTATATTACCTTAGCTATAGCTAATAACTCTATACATATAGATTAACTACCAGCCATCCCTATAGCTATCCCTATCCCTATTATTATAGCCGCTAACGACTTTTAACCCATCCGAAACGCATACGGCTATATAGAATAACGCATACCCGCCCGCCTTATTTTTACCTTTAACATTTTTAGGCGTACCCTAAATCACATTAAACGTCAATAAATATATACTATGCTAAACGTTACTAATAAAAACTAAAAACTTCCTACCCGAATTTTTTTTTAATACTATAATAAAGCGGCGTTATAAAAAATAAGGCATATCGGTAGTAACTATTTCGATAATATATAGCAATACGGATATATACCAGATATTAATTAAAATAATAAGCAATAAAGTAAAGCGTATCGCTTACCAATTATTTAATATATATTTAAAAATAGTTAATAGCCTTCGGTATATATTTATAAATAGAGTTTAGGTTTTACTAGGTCCGTACCTAACCTTATAAAAGTACTATATTAAGTTAATTAAACTAATATTTAATAAGGTTTTAGGTAATATAATCGAATTAAATAATATATATATAAGCGAAATTAGGAAATTATCACTATATATAACGGTAATATAGATATTAGTTTTATATTAAGCTATAAATATAGCTATTTTAATTATATTTATAGATTTATTTAAAAGTACTAAAATCAGAAATATATTATATAGTTAAAATAAATAAATAGCAAATTTCGAGACCGATAAATATATCTAATATTTATTCCTTAATTAACCTTCTTATACCCCTTAAAAAAAGCTCGGTACTTATAGGTATTTCGCCTTTTCTATTATAAATATCATATATAACTATTGCTTCCTATCTATTACTATTAACGTAGACTTAAATAAAATAAATATACTAATAAATTTTTTAGCCCTACCCGATAATCTACCGTAAGGCAATCCGATAATTTTTAAAAAAAATATCTTTCCTAAATATCTCTATTTTAAAAAGCTATATATAAAAGGTACCAATTAGTATTAAATTTTCCTTTTTTCGCTTTTATTTTTCTTTTATTTATATTATTTATATATATAAATAGGATACGTATTATTTAAAAATTAAATAGGGAAAAGCGGGGAAAAATCCTAAACTATATTTAATTTTATTAAACCATAAAAACGAATTTATAAAAAAAAAGTTAATTATTAAATAGATTCTATTAAAATATATTATTAATTTATAAAAAAAGGGTTATTAAAAATAATTTAAAAAATAATGGAATTATGCCAGCTTAATGGAATTTAAAGAATATAATAATATAAAATCAGGCCATAATTAAAGTAGCTATAAGCTATAACTTATTAAAGCTCTAATTCGGCTTTTTAGTTTATATTTTAAATAGGTAATTATAGCTAGGACTAATAGCGGATCTTTATAATAATATTTACCTTATAAAAATATATAGGTATGTAAAAATACCTTAGGTACCTATACTATATTAGCTACTTTAGTTCGATTTATTTTAGCCTTATAACTTATTAATAAAAGTAATACCTACTACTAAAGCATAGCCGCTAATATACCTATAGGGTATTTTAGTATATTCAGTTTAAAATATATAGATTATAGTTAGGTTAAGGTTTAATATAGTTATAATAATAATTTCGATAATAGGGGCGTAAAAAGCTAAAGTTAACGGTATTTTTAAAGCAGTTATTAGATATAAAAAAAACCCCTTTTTATTTTTTTCCGATATTATACTTATAGCTTTATATTACTATTTAATATTTAATACTTAATATATAATAAATGGAAAATGAACTATATCCTAATAACGTAATAAACCTTTTAAATAACTTTTTAACTTTTTATTACCGAAATCTTATTATATACTTCGGAAATAATTTCCCTAATAAAAACGCCGTAATAAACGTATATTTTACGGCTTTATTATACCCCTTAATTTATTAGTAGCACCTTTTTTCTTCTTTTTATTAATTGCTTTAACATTTTTAAAATTAATATATAAAATTAAATTATCCGGTATATTTAAAATATAATTATCCATTTATAAATATAAAGGCGAATTATAAACGTATATATAAAATACGAGATTGTAAATTTAAATAAGACTTTATAGCGGCAGTAATGTTATTTTTAGTATAGCTAATTATAATAAAAGGCCGAGGTTTAATATATTAAAAAATAGAGAACTAAATAAAGAATTAAAAGCTAATAAAGCGGTATTGAATAAGTAAAAGCCCGAAAAAAAAATTGATAATATAAAGAATAAGTCGGAATTACCTATATTATTAAATATAATACCGATATACCCGCTTCTAGACCTATCGGCTATAGTTTTAAAATTATTAGGCGAAAATAATTACGCTATAGGCAAGCCATAAAATAAGGGCCAATTAGGATCTAATTAAAAAGTCGAAATATTTCTATTAGGCTTTTCCGTAATAATAGCTATCCGAATATTATATAAGCGATATAGTTATATTATTTTTCTTATAAAGCCTTCCCTCCGTATAAAAAAAGTACGTTTAAAGTTAGAAAATTATATTATAATCGGTTTTAAGTATTTAATAAGGAAAATTAGGGTTTAAAAAATTAGTTTTACGAAATAATAATCGTAAATTCCTACTATATTTATAATAAGTAAAGTATTTATAAATCCGGCCGTTTTATATATATATAATATATAAATATTAACTCAAACGTTTTATAGCGTTTTATAAACTAATAATAGGTTTTATATTAGGAATTCTTAAAGTAGAAATTCCAAAATTAATAACCGATTAAAACGGTATTAAAAATATTAAAATAAAAATTAAAATAATTTTAATATAAATGCCGGTATAGCTACCTTACGGCATTTTACGAAATGTATTTTAGTAAAATGCCTAAATTGGAAATTCCAAAATTGGCATTTAGCTAAAATAGTATTAAAAATACAGTTTAATTAAAGCGGGATTTAAAATAAATTTAAGCTATTAGGTATTTAAATAGCGGTAGTAAATATAGTCTTATTTTATTAAAAGCCCGCCTTTCTTTTTTATGCTTTTTTATCTGTATTTAAATTTATATAATAGCCTATATTACTATTATAAGCTAATATATTATTATAAGTGGTAGTTTTATTGTTTTATTTATACTATATCGAATTTTAAGGAGCTATTATTATTATACCTAACTATAGCTAAACCGATATATATAATACCCTTTTATTATATATTATAAAAATCTACGTACTATTATAAAACTCTAGTTAGGTCTTTTATTATTATTTATACTTATAAATGTTATCGTTTTTAAATATAGTTTACCACTTATTAAAAAACTTTAACGGCGTACCGCTATTATATCTATCTTTAATATAGTCTTACTATATTTTAAAGGAAGGACAAACCTAATTACAAATACTTAAAACATATTTTTCCTTTACTACTATTTTATTTATCGCTAGCTAGGAAAAATCGTAATTACGGAAGCTATAATTTATATAGTATTTATTTTATCGCAAAATCCAACTCGTCGAAATCTGCTAGTAGTTTCGGGAATAGTAGTAAGAATTTCTTTAACCTTTATTAGTTAAATATATACGTATTAACCCTTATATAAACTACTATACTATTTATTTTAATCTTTTTTATATTATTACCTATTGTTTACTATAAATAGTTTACGATCTATTAAAAATTATATTTAATACTTTCCTTTAGCGCTTTCGCAATATTAATTTAATACGTTTTTATTTAAAAAACGGCCCTTAAGGCTCCGGTTTTTACTATAAAAATACTCTAAATATTCATATCTATATACCGCACGTTCCTCTTATTCTATAAGAAACCTACCAGTATTTAAATAAAACCGATAGGGGATATAATTAAAGTAAATATCGAATTAAAAAAACCTATTTGCCTATAAGCGGGTACGTATTTTTATTTATATCTTATAGGTTTACCGGTCCGATATTACCTTTAAGGGTTTTTAATATACGCCTTTTTCGAAAATATATAACCGAAAAATATAAAAACTAAAACGTTTAATTTTTTAATTTAAAATCGACTAAATATTTTTAAAGCGGTCTATAGTTATAAATTCGGTTTTTTCCTTTTAAAAAGCCCCTATAGATATAACCCCGAGCTTAAAAAATACGAAAAAATAATACTTACAGTAAAAGGAATTAGCATTATAGCAGTTTTACTTCTCGCTTAAAATCTCGTTTACCGAAAAAAATATAACAAAAAGCTTAAAAAAAAATACGTTTCTCTTTACTATAACGTTATTCGAAAAATAAAGCTACTATAGTAATTATAAAATAATTCGCAAAAAAAATAAGTAAAACAGCAGCTAAAAAAAATAATATAGCTTAATATAAAAAAAGTCCGTAAGATTTATATATCCGAAAATATACCTAAAATTAATAAATAATAAACATTAGTTTAGATAGCATTATATTACCCTAATATAAAAGGCAATTTTATATTATATATTCCGCCTAAACTAAAAGAGTTATAAAAGCTATACTATAAATGCGATAAAAAAGTAGCTAATAATAGGATCTAATATTATATTAAATAGGTTTTTAAACGCCTTAATAACGGTATTATAATAAATAAATATTAATAATTTTAAAAATAAAAATACAAATAAATATTAAATATTTAACAGTATATAAATAAATAAACTTTATATAACGAATATATAAATTTATCGTAACTATATTTCGGCTAGAAATAGACTTTTCGGAAGCTAAGTTTTATCTATAAATACAGTCATTAATATCGCTAATATACCCGATTAGCTAAACCTATATATAGAAAAATAAAAGCGCTAAAAAAAGGAAAATTAAACAAACATAAACTTTAAAAAGTATTAAAATTATTTACGCTAACCCTAGGCTTAATTACGGGAATTATAATTTAATTTTTTAAATATAAATAGCTAAAACCGGATAACATTTACTAAAAAACTAAAAGTTTTATATCTAATTTTTAAGCTAAAACGCGATTATAAATTACACCAAACGTCCTTTTACTAATACGTAATTAAAAAAAAAGGAAACCTTTATATATACCCTAACCGAATTTATATTCCACTTAAAATGCCACCTAAACCATCTCAACCACTTAAATTAGCTACGTTACCTACATTATCTAAATTATTAATTAAAAATAACCTAAAACTTAAAAACTATAGAAATAAAATACCGAAAACTAAAAATAAAATAGTAAGTTTAGCTATTAATTTAAAAAAGGGCCTTATAAAAAGGTTTAATATAAATAATACTAATAATAAATTATAAAAAAGGCTTAAGAAATATTAGGATAAGAATTACGGTTTATTTAAGGCTGGCTTATTCGGGGCTACCCCGTTTAGAGCTGCCCCGTTTAAAGCCGCCTTATTTAAAGCCGCCCTATTTAGAGCCGCTTTATTTAAAGCCGTTTTATTTAAAGCTAAATCGCCTAGCGCTAAATTACCTATTACTTTAAGAACCCCTATTATATTTCCTCTTATAATAAGAAATATCCGAAAAGCGTAAAAAAATAAAATAAATAAATTAAATAATAGGCTACTTAATATAAAAACGTTTATAAAAAGTTAAGAATAACTAATTATTAAGGATAAAATTCGATAGATAATTTTAAATAGGTTTTAAAGGAAAATAACGGTAGCTAAATTATCCGGGATATAGTTATCCGGGTCCGGAAATAAGTTATTTAAGGCTAAATTACCTATAACCGTAATAATGCGTATTATAAATAAAAATATTTAATATATATAGAATAATTAAATAAAGGAATTAAGCGGTAAATAGCTTAATATATATGAATTTATTAAAAATTAAGAACAGCTAAATAAAAAGGATCGAATTTAAAACCTAATCTTAAATATAAAGGTAATAGGGGAAATAATAACGGCAATTAAAAAAGTATCGGAGGCGGTAGCTAAAATAAACTAAGAAAATATAGCTAGAAAAAAAGCTAAAAAGGCAGTAGTTAATATTAACGAGGCTAATTTAGGTATTATTTATTAGGAAGACGATAAAATTAAAGAAGGAGAAAGAAAAGGAAAAGGAAAAGGAAAAAAAAAAAAAAAAGAAAAGGAAAAAGAAAAGGGGGAAAAAGAGGAAAAAAAAAAGAAAGAAAAAGGGGAAGAAAAGAAGGAAAAAAAAAAAAAAAAAAAGAAGAAAAAAAGAAGAAGAAAAAAGGGGAAAAGGAGGAGAAAAGGGAAAGGGGGTAGTTATATAGGCTTAAAGTAAACTTCGCGGTATTTTTAAGACTACCTATAATACTTTTAGGATTACTAACCTTACCCGTAATACTATTAGCCCTACCCGTAATATTTTTAAAACTATTAGCCTTATCCGTAATATTACTAGCCCTATTTATAGTATTTTTAATACTATTTATAATACTTTTAGTACTATTCTTAGCCCTACTTATAGTACTCCCGGTACTATTATAGAAATAAGCAGCGAAGAGATTTTTAAACTATTTAACCGGAAAAAATACTTTAAAGGGTTAAGAATTAAAAAGGGGCCTTTCCGATAGATTTTAGGTCGTCCGAATCTAAATAAACCCTTAAAAAGTTAAAGCCTATTTAAAAAGTTCCCTAAAAATTCGTATGCTTAAATAAAAATTAATAATCCGTTAAACCCTTAAAAAAAAATACAGGTTTTTATTAAAGGACTTAATAATAAAAATCGATTTATAGCGGAATATTAAAACGAATTACTTATTTATTAAAATAGCGGTTATTTCGTTTTATTAATTGGGTTTATTAATATATTTAAGCGTTTTAAAAGCTTTTTTAAAAATTAAAACCTTAAAGTTTTATATTATATAAAATAGATGCTTTAAGGCTATAATATAGAAAACTAAATAACCTATTTTTAAATAAAAGTTTATCGAAAATTACTATATTAACCTTATAAATAAAACGCTTTAGGTTTTTTTATAATTAAACGTTGGGATATTAATAAATATAAACCTATATAAATAACCCGTATATTATAGGAAACCTTTTATAATAAATAAGGTAAATTGCGTTTTTGAAAGGAAATAAACCCCGAATATATACGTTAAAAAGAAATTAAGCGGAAAAATAAAGTAAATTATAAAGCGTTTACCGTAATTTATAAAAAATATAAAGAAATATAAATAAAATTTAAAACCCGTAAGCGGGTTTTTTTAATTAATAAATATAATTTAAAATGTCCCAATTATTAAATAAACTAAAATGATATAATAAAAGGCATATTTAATTATATTTATTAAATAATCTTTTAAAATAACGTATTTTTATACCAGATAATTGGGCTAAATAATAAACCTTTATTTTTATTAAAATAAATATACAGATTATAAATATATACGTTAGTTATATTAATAATAGTTAAAAAGGTAAAAGTATTATAAATAAGGAAGAAGTTTAGCTACGCTAAAATCGCCGCCTTCCCTATTTAGGCTTTTTTAACCCCCGTGCTTACTGTTTATAATTAAGCTAGCTTATTTCTATTTACGGTATAGCGACCCGACCGGAATCCGTTTTATATTCCCCTTTCCGGCTTTAATTTAATATCCCGTTTAGTTAAATGTTAAATATCGGATTAGAATATTAAACGCGGGTAGGTAATAGTATTAAATAGATAAATAGGTAATAATAAATAACCCTAAAAGCTTATAGGATATATGCCTAAAGTCCCTACCGCTACCGGCGCGCGTTATTACGTAATTAATCGGCTTTTATTATTTAAAATTTCTTTCCTTTTTTTTTATATAATCGATTATCGCTTTTAATATTTATACCTTTATTATACCGTAGCGAAACACTCGTTATCCTTATTATTTTTTTATCCTATTGGGTTCTTTTTTTATAGGTTGCTTATTATTTATTATAAAATGGCTATAATAACTTTTAAAAGAAGCTAGTTTTTCGAAAATGATAAGGAAAATACCTTCGAGCTATTTAAGGATTTTATATCTGCTTCTATAGCTAATTTGCGAGAAATTTCCATTAGTAAAAAATAAATAAAAAAGTAAGTAATATAAAAGTGGAATAAATATATTATAAAATAAACCCTTTCCCCCGAAATAAGTATCCGAATTGCCGTTAACCGTTTTCTTTTTTAGGTTTTTTAATAAGATTTACCTAAAAAAAGGCATTAATCCGGAAAATGTATAATTTAAAATATATTACAATAATAAGGAAGCGAAAATATATTATAAGATTTTTTTATAATAATATATAAAAATATCGGGTAAATTATAAGTCTATTTTAAGCCGGCCGAATATATATAAAAGCATAAAGTTAAGTCGGCTATTATTTTTACGGAAGTTTAAAAATGTTTAATTATTAAGGTAAATATAACTGTATTATTTCGGAAACGGAAAAAAGATCGTATTAATCGGTATAAATAGATTTTATTTTTTACTAAAAAAAATAGGACGGGTCCGATTGCCGAAATATCCTAAATAAAGGCGTTTTCCGCCCTTTTTTGCCGTCTATTAGTTTAACCGTTATTTTTTTATAATAAATTATAAAACCGATAGCGAAATAATATTATTTCGTAATTAAATAAATATTTATAAAGTAAGCGGCAACAGCTAAAAATATTGCTATTTTTTTCGATATTTTATAAATTCGAGCGGGAAATATTTTTTTTACCTCTATAAAGCGGATCGTTTTCTATATATATATATTTATAGTTAATATTAATGGCTTTCGAAATGGTTCGGTATTAAAATTATTATATAAATAAATCCGCTTTATATTAGTACGGGATCCGGATTATCCGTTTTTATTAAAACTAATCGCTTATATTTTGGTTTTTTAAAATAAATATAGAAAAAGGTTATAATATATTTAAAATAATAAATATATATTCTTTTAAGGGAGCCTGTTTTTAAAAGGCCCTATTTTTTTTATTCGTAATTGCTATTTATTTTTAATTCCCGTTCCCTTAACCGTTTATAGCTTTAACCGTACCGTTATATTTAAATAGGATTAAGTTTAATATTACGTTTGTACCCGGCTATACTATCTATTTTTTAAGTTAGCTTATTGCCTATATTATTGCCGATAATGCTTTCGAGGCGGAATATTAAACTGTTAATAAACTGCTTTTTTAGCTATAATTAAAGTTAGGTATTAATTACCTATTTTTACTACTAAAAACCGATATTTTAAATAAACGTATTATTTTATTATAATAAAATAGAATAAATAAGACTTAAAACCGTACGTTATTAGTATCGGGGTTATAGTAAATAATAAAGCTTTATTCGTTCCGAGTTGGTACGGTTAATAGGCTTAATAATAAGGGTTTTTACCCTATAGCTTTTTTTTTTTTCTTTCCGATCGCTTATATTGCCGTTAGGTATTTTTAAGCCCGCCTTACAGAATTATATCTTTTTATATTTATTAAATATATTTTAATATAGTTATTAGTCCCGGCATTTTAGGTATAATTTACCTATAATTACTTTTAGTAAAATAAGTAATAAAAACGACGCAAAACTATTTAAGGTATTTTATAATGTCTTTTTAATATATAATAAATGTATATTTATTAATCCGATTACGGAAAATCTAACGGGATTCGAATAGCGATAAAATATCCAAAATCTATATAGTAAAATTCGTAATATTCCCGACCCTATAAAACGGCGTTTTATTACGGGTTATATAGCTATTATTATAAAAATGCTATTATATTTAAAGGTAAAAAAGTTCCGCTAGGCGTATTTTATAAAAATTAATTAAAAATAAGACTATAAATTATCGGCTAATAGCTTTACGAAGCCTATCGAAATTATAAATACGCTAATAATACGTATTAGGCAGTTTTTATATATCGATAAATTTAATCGGTTTAACGGCGTTAAATGCCCGTATTTATTTATAAAATTGCTATTTAACTTATTTTAAAACTAACTATTGCCGCTATTTAGTATTAATATTGCCGTAAAATCCGATTTTAAATTAATATTAACGCCTATAAACGTTAAAGCTATAGTCGTATTAATAAACCTCGAATCGGCCCCGAAACTATAATTAATTACGTATTTTTTTTATTTTTAATTTTATATAAATAAAGGTAGTTTAACGCGCTATTATTAATAATACTATTTATATATTTTTTTCCGGTAGTTATTTTTATATCCGAAATGTTAACGTTAAAAGTTTAAAAACTATATAATTAATAATGCGCCTATATAAAATAATTATATAAAGATTTATTACGGTAGGGATTATACGCCTTAATTACCCCGGGTAGTTTAGCTTTAGTATAAAAGCGCTATTATAGATATATTATTAAAAGCTTATTGCCTAATTTACTGCTAAACTTTTTATAAAAAAAGGTTCGGAAAATATATACGGAAATATAAAAATAAAGAAACTTTTTTATATCTATTTTAATATACCTTATATACCGATAATATATAAATAGATAAATTATTTACATAAATCGATTATTCGGTTAAAAATTATAGAAGCTATCCCCGGTTCGGTACGGTATATAAGGAGTCTATTGTTAATGTAAAAAAGGTACGTAACAACGATTCGGATACCGCTATTATTAGTTATTAGGCGAAAATCTATAGCGTAAATATCGGCCGGGACCGTAAGCCTTTTATAATAGCTTGCTTTATTCCGGTTAATCCGGCTTTATAAAATAGTTAAAAAAAGTTAAAAAATAGTATAGAAATATAGCAGTAGTTTTAAGGAATCCGTTTTAAAGGGAAACGTTTTATATTATTTTAAGCTCCTTATAAGTTTAACCCTTAAGCCGATATTATGTTTTAAATTCTATAATAGCTTTTTATATAAGCCATAATAGGTTATTAAATAATAATATAATACGGCTAGGCTATTTTAAATAGGTATATATGTTATAAAAGGTATTATTTATTTATTCGGTTTAGTTTAAAGCGCGGCTTACGTTTATTTAAAGACTTTAATTAATGGCTGCAACTTTACGTACGGCCCGTATATTATAACCCTATAAATAAGATAAGTTTACGACTAATTATGATTACTAAATCGAGAACGGATATATAGGAAACGTTTATTTTTTTAAATGCCGGTAGTAAAAATATAATAATACTATTTATTATACCGATTCCGTTTTCGGGTTAATTAACGGTAGTATGTTTTTCGATACGCTTAAGCTATATTTATTAACCGAAAAGGTTATTTAATATAATAACAATACATTAGGTCTCGTTTTATCGAATAATAAATAATAAAGGCCGAACTATCCGATTAATATACCGTTTAAAAATAATTATTAAGCATTCCTAATATAACAAAATAATATATTTCTCTAGCTATATATATCTAATTTTACTGGTAATAGTTATTTTATTTAGTTATTTTCGGAAGCCTTTTATTTACTATATCCCGGTTTAATTTTATATTACCTAAAACCCCTTAAATATAGAGGTTATTAAAGAAGAAATACGAACTTATAAAGATAAGGATTTATAATAAATAGTTTACTACTTCGGCATTAACTATAAGCCCTAAATAGGCCATCCTATACCGGCCTATTATTAATATATATAACCGGTTAAAATTATTAACTAACAAATAGCCCGAATTTATTGATAAAGGATCTATAAAAAAAGCTAAAAACCTTATATATAAATAGGAATCTTTTTAGCGATATTTCAAATACTTTAAACATTATTAAAACCGATTGCCCGTAGTTAAATTCGGCGAATAAATAATAATCCATAAATATTATTAAAATATAAAGTATAACTTTCCGCCTAAAACCGTATTTACTAAATATTAATTATAATATTAAAATATAACGAGGCTAACTATTCCGAACGCCTCTATTCTTTCCGAGTTTTTTAGTTTATCCGATATATCGATACTAACGATTAATTCCGGCTTTATTTTTTTTTACGCCGGCAGAACCGGAAACCCGGATAAAAAAAGGGCCGATAATAAATAAATTATAAATATAGCTTTTATCCAATTTTTCGACCTTTTAATACTACTTTATTAAGGAATAATGTTTAAATATAACTATAATAGGAAGCGTTTTTAAATTATAACCCCGGTTAAAAATGGTAGTAAAGTTAAAGTATTTAAAGCGCAAATAAACGGCATTTATACGGATTATTCCGGTAAAGAGATCTGGCTGGTTTTCAAAATTAAATCAATACGGCGGTTTAAAAGTAATTATAATATCGGATACGAAATTTAAAAGGTAGGCGAACTTATTACCATAATCTATAGTTATCTACTAAAAGACCTAAAATTAGGCCGGATATATCTATATATAATACGAACTATTACAATAAACTAAATATATAATTATTTATTTCTAATTATATAATTAGTTATATTTTTATTTTATAAAATATGAACAAAATATAGGTAATATTAGTAAAAGTCGATAAAGCTTACATAGATTTTATTACCGGGGCCTTATACCGCGCGAAAAATATATAATCGTTCCTTAATATAATTACGTACGGACCTTTCCAAATACGTAATAGGAATTATATAAAAAAAATTACTATATTTATATTAGCTTATATTAAAAAAAATAACGTTACTAGGATTATTATTTTTAAAAGGTTAATAAATTAACCGTACATTTTTAAAAAAAATAGCATTTTTTATAGGGATATAATAGTTATTTTAAATAAAAGTTATCCGTTATTTAACCCTAAATTTTCGGTATTAAACGGTATAATTTTTATTAATTCGAAGCTAGAAATAAGCCTAAGGATAGATTATTATATATATATTTAGGCTAATATTAAAAATATTATATACGGAATAAGAATAATATTATAGCTTATAATATTAGGTAAAATAAATAATATTTAAAATCTTAATTTATATTCGAATATTTAAAAAACCGTAAAGTTTTATAGGAAATAATTAGTTTTTATTTATATCTATATCCTTTTCTTCGGATAAATATAAACGGTTCGTATTATCGGTTTATTTATTTTTGTTATTAACCTCGTTATTATTATCCTTTAAAAACGAAAAGGTATCGGAATATATATTAAGTTGGATAGGCGTATAGCCCGTTAGCTACTATTAAATAACGTTATTTAAGTCGGCTATTTTATTGGGGTTTATTTAGGACATTTCCTTATTTATATTGTCCTTTTTATTAGTTAATTCGGATATAATTATTATTTATACCTTATTGTTATTATATTTTAGGTTCGGATTAGGCTTGCGGATATTTTTAAAGGGCTAATTAGCTTTTAAAGTGAACTTTCCGTTTAGATTAGCAATATTAGCCTTTTTTTCTGCCGTTATATAAAACCTATAGTATATATATTAAATTATATTCCCGTTTTTTTTATAGAATAAATAGGTATTTTTTAATTCCTTAAGCGTTAATTTCCCGGTAGCGACATTTTTTTCGAGTCTTTTTATATATTTTTTATGATAAAAAAAGCCGTAATTATTTACTCCTTTATTGTTTAAAATTTTATAGAGTTTAAAGCGTTTTTTATAATATTCGGTACGATTATCGATATTTATATAGGGGAAAAGTTGAAAATAGAATCTATAAGAAATCCTAATTTTTACCGGAACGTTAATATAGTATACTAAATAGGTATTTAACGTATCGAAAACTTTTTTTTTCGGGATTATATAGTTTTTTAGGCCTTCCCTATAAAAAATTTTCTTAATAATATACCTATTAGGTCCGATATTTTCGGCGGTTTACTACTTATACCTTTTTAAAGGATCCGGATATTTATACTAAGTTTTATAAATATTATACCTTATATCTAGCTAAACTATAAAGCCGGTAAGCTTATATAAAGGCTTTAGGTTAAACCGTAAAATATAAAAAGAAAAAGCTTAAAGCGGATAAAAAAAATTAATCCCGGGAATCCTACCGGCACTATATTACTCTATATAAGCGGAGTTAGGCTTTATATATAAATCGCTATTATAAAAAACGTATATATTATTATACTAAAAAGGTAAAAAGCTTCCTACCCGAACTAGATTAATTAGGAAATTATATATGAGCTTTATAATTATTATTAAACCCGGATTATATTTTCCTGCTTTTTAATTTATTATATTTACCGAAATTCCTTTTTAAGTAAATATAAAAAAAGGCTATAAAAAAAGCGAAAAAAGTATCCTATTTTTAAATATAAAAATAAAAACGTTATAGAACCGAAACTATAGGAATAATAATACCTTTTTATTTTTAAAAGATAATATAGTAATAAAATAGGTAAAGGCCTTTAAATTAAACATATTAACTATATATATATAGCCCGAAAAGATTTTATTAATAAACCGGCGCTAAAAAGTACGAAAAACTAATAATAAAGGCTAAACGTATTAAAAAAAATAGCCGTTTTCCTATTCCTCGAATCGATATATAATATATAAAAACTTAACTTTATATCGGCTATTTAAACGTTTAAAACGTAGCTTTATACCTGGGATAAAGCTAAAAGCCGTAAAATACTAACGTAAAATCTCCCGCCTGCTATTTTTTATATATAGTTAATAAATATAGTAAGAAATACCGGGAATCCCCGGTTATAAAAAGCTATATATAATAGTAAAAATCTTTATATATACGCGCATTAATTTCTATTTCCTTCTATAAATCTATTGCTATAAAGTATTCCTATTTAGGTTAACTTTTTTAAAAGCGGATAATATTAATAGATAAATATTTTAGGCTTAAAGCTTTATAGATAATAGAAGATATTTATCTTTAATTAGTAATAGCAAGGATAGTTTTATACATTTAAAGCGTAATATTAGCAGTAAACTAGGTATACTTAGGGATAATATTAGCTGGTTATTTTTAAAACGTATAGCTAGCCTTCCCGGCTATTTTAAATATTAGGTTTAGCATTATAATAATAAGCTAAAGTTAAAAGAGATTTTACCGTTTTATATAATTTATTATTTAACCCGTTAAAAAACGGAAATATAATAACTTTACCTTTTATAGCGCCCAGTTTAATAATAAAAAGCTTAAGTTAACTTTAGCTAGTCCGTTTCGGCAACTTTATTTACCGGGTTTAGCCGGATATTTAAAAAAAGCTAAAATTTAAAAAGGTACTATAGCAAATATAGGTAAACTGCCTTATAATTATTAAGAATTTAATAAAATATAATTAAAAAAAAATAGCCATATAATAAGTATAGGAATAGCTATGGTATTAAAACATAAAGAATATATAATAATAAAAAAAAAAAAAAAACGGAAAAATATTAAAAAGGTTTAATTATATAATAAAATTAAATACGTATAGCTAACCTAAATTAAGATAGATAATAATACGTTTTAAATCTAAATATATATATAGGGTAATATTAATTTACCCGTTTAAGAAAATATATAATATTTACCGAAGCTAATTTCCTAATTCGTTTTTAATACGCCTAACCTAATATTATATAGCTAAAATAAATACCGCTTTTTCCTTTAGGTTTAATACTAATTATAAATATTTTTTATTTTATTTTATATAACGGCTATATATTGCGTTCCTTATACCTCTTTTTATTTAAGGAAACAAATGCCTAAATATTAGGTAACCAGCTAAATCTTAGGATATTGTACGTTTATTCGGTTTATAATTATTTAATTAAATAAATATTCTTAATAAATTAGCTTTTAATTTATTATATATATCGATATATATTAAAGCTAAACTAATCATTCCTTTTAGTCCTATTATTTTAATACTTATTGCTTTTTTTATTATTTATGCCCTCTTTTATTTAACGGGAACGTATACCTTTTTACCCGCCTTTTTTAATAGTAAGTAAACAATTTTATCGTACGGGTATTAAAGACAGTTGGGAATTAATTATTAAAATTTATAAGCGATAAGCGTTATATTAATTGGTTAAATAGATAAAGGTTACCAAAATATAAAGTTAAAATACTATACCTTTAATATTCCCCTTTTTTATTTTTTTATTTCTTTTTTATTATATTCTTTATATACGATTATAATTAAATAGCTGCTTTTATAAAATAAAGGCCTTATTAACTATTTATTCTATATACCGCTATTAATACGGCATATCCGGTTCTTATATTATATATATATAAAGATTTATAAATAATATATTTTATATTAAGAATTAAGCCTATTTCTATTATTCGGAATTAATAGTTATTAAGATTTTTCTATAAAATATAAAATATAAAAAAAAAGTTATCGAAAATATATTAGTTTAGGTTAATTATATAATTAAAGTTATTTTAAATAACCAAATTAGTATTTTAATTCCTTAATTATACCTAAAACTATACTTATAATTTTATTGGCTTAAATATCGGATTTAATAAATATATTTTTAACCTAAATTCCGTTACGCTTTTTAAATAATTTTAATAAAAATAATAAAAATAATAACAAACCCTATTAATTTATTAATTATATTCGATCGCTTTTTAGTTTTAAAAACGCCTTTATTAGAGATTTATTTTACCCGAAATATAGTAAAAGGTTTAAAATTATATAAACCCAAAAACGATATTATTTAAGCCGTAAATCTTTATTTTTTAGTATAATTTTAAAATTTATAAGCTAATATAATTATAGATATTTTTTATTTATTCGTTTTAATAAAAGACGTAAAGTATATTTGTTATTATAAGAAAATAAAAACGTTATCGACCTTTTTTTTTTATTATAAACTTTATTCTATATAAATAGCGGGCTAACTATCCGAAATAAAAAAAGTAAAAACGGCATAATAGCTAAGCCAGATAAAAAAATACGTAAAAAAAATATTTATAAAAAGTTTCGAAGCCGATTCCTTATAAAATCCGATTAGGTATTAAAAAAAAATTCATTATAAAAATAAAGGGTAAATAATACGTTTTCGGCTATTTATAAGTATATTACTATATATAAAGTCTTAAGCTCGATATAAATTAAAATATAAATTTTATAATTATCCTTTTATTATATTATACGGAATATTTACGATTTAATACCTTTTATTTTTAGTTTTAATACTATAATAAGATATAATAAACTAAATATATATATTTTTATTATATATAAAATAAAATAGCTTTAAGGTTATATATTTTTTTAAACGAAGCTATTTACTATATATATAAATTAATTATAATAAAGAAAAAAAAAAAGGAAAAGATACCGGAAGTAAGGTACCCCTTTAGGTAATATAGGTATATAAGGCTAGGTTACCTAATAAATATTAAAGAATTACTAATTAATTAAAATAAAGAAAGTTATAATAGCTTTATCTTAAATCCTTAATCCGACAGGTAATATTTTTTATTACCTATAAGCTTTATCTTATTCCGGAATAAATAATCGAACCTTTATTACGTCGATTATTAGCTTTTTATTATATTATTACCCATATTTTCTATTCGTTAATAGCCGGGGATTATATCGATAAAATATACCGTAATATAGAAAAAAAAGGAATATAAACGGATAGGTTTATTCCGTTAAATCGGTTTATATTTTTTATAATTAATAAGCAAAGTTTTTCCGCCTAAATAGTATTATAAATATAGTAAAAATCCTTATATAGAAATTATATTTATACCTAAAATAACTTCCCTTTATATAGGGTTAATATAGTAATACAATTATATAGCGGTATTATAGCTTTATTACGGTATTAGTTTTTTTATAAACTAAATAATTAGTTTAGATTTTAACTTAATATAATATTTTCGGCTTTTAATTTTATATTTTTATTATAGTATAATATAATAATAAAAATATAATTAAAATATATACCTTTCGGCTTAAATATTTCTAAATAAAATAAATCCCGGGTTTCGTTATAGTAATATATAGTAATAAAACTACTTTTTTTTAAAGTTTTTAAATAAAGGCTTAAAGGGCTTTAAATAAAATAAATAGATTAAATAAGCCTAGTTTTAATGCCCGAATTACTTAACCTAATTTATTAAAGAAATAAAAGTTCGGCTTATTAAATTTAAATCCCTTTTTAATTTTCTAATTTTTCTATTTTAACTAATACCGATAGTAATAGTATTATTTAATATACATATACCCTTTTTATTATTTATATATCCGGATAGCGGACTTTATATCGTAAGAGCCCCTAATAAATATAAGACTATCGTATTATATTATTTAAAATATCCCAATTAGATTAATATTATATTAATATTTCCGGCGCTTAATTTATTACCTATTTCGGCTGTTTTTAATATAAGTATTATTACTATATTTTTTAGCTTTTATTACGAAACGGTATATATTACGTACGCTATTATTATTAATTACCGGTAAAATAGGTTTTTATTAAAGGAAAAAGGTTACGTTAAACCGGTATTATTTGGACCGAACGATATATTATCGGTACAGAATTATTATTTCTATATCCCCCCCGGCACTAATATATACAATAAATATCCGACTATTCTATCTTTTACGTATTTCTAATTTCCCTATAATAACCTCCCGTTTTCCTAAACGTTTATTCTTTCGTTCCGTTTTCCGTAACTATAAAACCTATAGCGGCCGTTATTTTTCGATTAGGCGGTATTCGTACGTAACGTATCGTACCGTATTTTGTAAAATACACTAAATATTAAAATAACGTATTTAGTATTACGGGCCGAAAAGGGCTGGTTTATTATAAACTAAATATTATAATACTCGTTACGGCTTAAAGCGCTAACCGCTAACGTAACCGATAATATATATAACGCTATAATATTACGCTTTAACTTATATAGCTTATTTAATTAACGCCGCTTTATCTTTATACCTAAAGCCGGTATTTAAGTCGTTTATGTACTTTCCGGCTAGCCTTCCGAAAAACTAGCCGCGCTATATTATAACGTTACGCTATAGCCGCTTTACGGGTTTACTATTAAATATATATTTATGCGCTTTACCTAAATGATATTTATATAAAGGTCGTTTCTATAAGCAAGCGTATTATAGCAGTTAATTATTATCGAAAATAAAGAAAATATAATAAGCGTTAAGGATATATCGGGACTCGAATGCTATATTAAATTTACGCCGGCCCTATTTAGGACTAAAAGCCGGAATTAAAATCCGAAAAAACGCGCGCGGAATAATATTGCTAAAAATAATAATTTCGATAAAAATATATATAATAATAATAAGGAAAAGGACTATATATAAAACTACTATAAAAAATAAAGGAAAAAGCAGTATAGCGGGCCTATTCCTTTACCCGTAATTTCAAATTCTAACTATAGGTAAAACGTATTAATAATTATTTAAAAATTTATAGTAAATTAATATATTTTATTACCGAAATGCGTATATTTTAACTTAAATTTAATAATTTAAAAACTTTCCTATATTATAAAGACTTATAGCCTTTAAAGCTAATAATAGTAAATATTATTAAATTTTTTAAAAATAGTATTTTAATTAATTATAAATAGGTTATTATTTTAATTAACCCTAATATTAAAACTAGTAATAGTACTAAGACATTTTTAATACCCGCAATTTTAAAAGCTATAAATTTAATAAAAAAATTAAAAAAGGAAATAATATAGGGTATAATAAAAATATATAGCCTATTTTAATTAATAGCTATATTCTTTTAATTAATTAGCATTTTTAGTTTATATACCTATATCTTTTTCTGTTTTATAGCTTCCGTTAAATAGCCCTAATTTAACTAATATTAAATATTATTATACCTATTATAAATTAATAACGACCAGACCGAAAGCCTATTTATAAGATTCGCTTTTATCGGGCATAGCGCTAAAAAACCAGTTCGGCGCTACACCTAAATCTAATAACCGGACTAAAAGCCCATTTACGGATTTTCGGCGTCTAATAATAAGACCTAAATAATTAACCTTTCGAACGACATCGAGGTATCTGTAATTATTCCGTTAAAACCATAATCCCGCTTAAGTAACTTTATCTATACCTACGCCTATATTTAATAAATAATAGCGGATAAATAACGTAACTATATTTATTAAAATAAAGGATATTTTAATAAGCGGGATATATACCTTATTTTTTACTATTACGCTTAAATCTATTAAACTAAAAGTATATTTATATATTTACTTAGGCATTTAGCTATAGATATTACGGATATTTGCGATAAAATTAAACGTTCTGGAATACTATACGACCTGTTTTTAACGGGATCCGTAAAGCTATATATCCGTAAAGCTATATACCTTAATGTAGTAAAAAATAGGAAAAGCTATTAAATATATATTTTAAAACTACCGAACCTATATAGAATATATTATTAAAACCGCCGAACTTATAGAAAATTGCAAATTAGGCCTTAGAAAAATTATTAAACTTTTATATCGCTATATAATCTTTAAAAAATATTATAAGTAATATATAAAGGAATTAAAAGTATAATTTATAAAACTAATAAGGTATATATTTTATATATATAGCTAAAAATTATTAATAATAATTATTAATTAATAGCTTTTTAGGTATAATAGTACCTAAAAAAGTTTATTAATAGAACCGTTATAAATAGAAATATAAAAAATAAATAAACTAATAAGTTAATAAAAAAATGCTAATTAAATATTAAAACAGGACCCGACCTATTTAAATATATAATAAAAAAGTATTTAATATTAAATAGTATACTTTAATTAATAAAATGCCCTATAATTAATTAAAGCGCTATAGATTTATAATTTCTTATAGAAAAGTATACCGTATAAAGGGTTAAAGTATTATAAAAAATAAATTATTTTTAGTTTATAAATAATAAGGGTTTATTATTTATTTATTATTTTTATTAAACTATAATAAAAGTTTAGAATTAGGGGCCGAAAATATTATATTAAATTAAAATCTAAGCTAACTATTTTATGGGAAAACTAATGTTATAGTTTTACTATAATACCACTATATATTTTTAAGCGGTATCCTTACTATATACTTATAGTTTAGCTATTTAGTTATATAGCTTTATTATATAAATAATTTATTCTTAAATTAATTTCCTAAACTATTTCTATTTCCGAAACTCCAATATTATATTTTTATATCTTTATCTATATATTTTTTTATTACGAAATAATATACCATTTATATTCGTTTTTTTCCTAAAATCGAACTATATTACTACTTACCTCTTATATATCGTTTAGCTATCTATTTTAACTTATAACTGCTATATTTCTAATTTCGTAAGTAATTTTTCGGGATTAATCCAAATTATATATATATTTAAATATAATAATAACCTATAAAACGATATCGGCCTAATCGGACGTAACCTATAAAAGGTAATCCTTTATAAAATAAATATTATTTTAGTATTATAATAAATCTATTAATATAGCTAAACTTATAGTATTAATATAAATAACTAGTTAATAATAAAAATAGGTATAATTACCCTAATTACGCTATTTACTTATTACGTATTTTACTACCTATTAACGGCCTAAACCTTTAAATAATAGCTCTTTATAAAAGCTAAAAGCCTAAAATATTATAGCACTTATATATATAGGAAATATACTATATTACTAACCTATATATAATTTTAAGGGTTATAATTTATCCCTTTTTATATTATTAACGCCGGAAAAACGTATTAATAGTATAAGTAAATAGTTTAAATTAATTACTTATAACCGAATTGCGTTACTCGTATTATATACCTAATTTTTATTAAATTATTAAAAAAGAGTAAAATAATGTTTATAATACCAATCTATTTTTATTATTAAATAAAATCTTTAAATAGATTTTCCGGATCCCTAAATTCGGCACCTATTAATATAATAATAATACGAGTAAATAACTTTACGAGGCGTATTTAGAAACAGCTATTCGGTTAAAAAAAGTTAAATAATATAACATTTTAACTGGTTTAATTTTCCTATATAAAAAAGCGAATACGAAAGTATAAAAAAATATATATATATAAGTCCTAAAAAGGGGAAACTAAAATTAACGCCGCTATTTAAATTTATAGCTATTTAAAATAAGACTAACTTAGCTTAATTAATTTAATTTAAATATCTATATTATTATAAAAAAAGGCGATAGGATATAAATTATAATAAATAATTAATATATATATTATATCTATTATACTTTTTTATTTCCTGTTATTTTTTTTTATAGAAAAGTTTATCGTTTCGTTATTTCCAATAATTAAAAGGCTATTATATTTACTATAAATCTATTTATCGGAATTAAACGGTATTAATAAATAGGCGTAATCCTTATATTTTTTATTTATTTTTTCCGTATTATATATTACGCCCTAATTATTTGTATAATTTTCGGAACCGTTTTCGTTTATTCCAAAATATACTTCGCTCTAATCGTTATAAGTATAATAATTCGTAAATATCAAATAGCCGTAAGTCTAGCGTTTCTAAATTTTCTTATATATTTTAATAATATTATTAGGTCGCTTTATTAATTCCCTATTTCTTTATATTGCCTTATTACTATATTATATTTTAGCGTATTAACTTTTAAAGATATTAAAAATAACCTTATCGAATATTATAAGTAATCGTATTTTTATAGAGGCTATAATAAGGGAAAATGGTATTAATCCCGATAAAAATACTTTTTATAGGCCGTAATAGCTATAAATAATAGCCGTTTAATAATTATAGTATATATT